>JAYKKM010000338.1:292500-466460 GCA_035772405.1 Chrysogorgia sp. JL179-B06 | reverse complement strand
GGAATGGCCTTTCTTCGTAATTCGTCGCAATTTTTACCAATTTCTGCGGACTCGAGTTGTAAAACGTATTCCGAAATTCGGAATAGCCTTTCTTAGTAATTCGCAATTTTTAGCAATTTCTGTTCTGCTGTACTCGAGTTGAGATCTTATTCCGAAATTCGGAATGGCCTTTCTTCGTAATTTTCGCAATTTTTACCAATTATCTGCGGACGTCGAGTTAGTGAAAACGTATTCCGAAATTCGGAATAGCCATTTCTTAATAATTCGCAATTTTTAGCAATTATTCTGCTGCTGAACTCGAGTTGAGAACGTATTCCGAAATTCGGAATGGCCTTTCTTCGTAAATCGCAATTTTTACCAATTTCTGCGGACGTGGAGTTGTAAATGTATTCCGAAATCCGGAATAGCCTTTCTTAGTAATTCGCGCAATTTTTAGCAATTTCTGCTGACTCGAGTTGAGAACGTATTCCGAAATTCGGAATGGCCTTTCTTCGTAATTCCGCAAATTTTTACCAAGTTTCTGTTTCTGCGGAACTCGAGTTGTAAACGTATTCTCCGAAATTCTAATAGCCTTTCTTAGTAAGAGTCGCAATTTTTAGCAATTTCTGCTGACTCGAGTTGAGAGCTATATTCCGAAATTCGGAATGGCCTTTCTTCGTAATTCGCAAATTTTATACCAATTTCTGCGGACTCGAGTTGTAAACGATATTCCGAAAATTCGGAATAGCCCATTTCTTAGTAATTCGCAAGTTTTAGCAATTTCCTGCTGACTCGATTGTTGAGAACGTATTCCGAAAATCGGAATGGCCTTTCTTCGTAATCTCGCAATTTTAACCAATTTCTGCTGACGTGGAGTTGTAAATGTATTCCGAAATTCGGAATAGCCTTTTCTAGTAATTCGCAATTTTAAGCAATTTCTGCTGACTCGAGTTGAGAACGTATGTCCGAAAGTTCGGAATGGCCTTTCTTCTCGTAATTCGCAATTTTTACCAATTTCTGCGGACTCGAGTTGTAAAAGAAATCCGAAATTACGGAATAGCCCTTTCTTAGTCAATATCGCAATTTTTATGCAATTTCGTGCTGACTCGAGTTGAGAACGTATTCCGAAATTCGGAATGGCCTTTCTCTTGTAATTCGCAATTTTTACCCAATTTCTGCGGACTCGAAGTTGTAAACGTATTCGCGAAATTCGGAATAGCCTTTCTTAGTAATTCGCAATTTTTAGTCAATTACTTGCTGACGCTCCGAGTTGAGGACCGTATTTCCGAAATTCGGAATGGCCTCTTCATTCTATACTTCACAATTTTTTACCAATTTCTGCGGACTAGGAGTCCATTCGAGTTTGTAAAACGAATGTCCGAAAATTCGGAATAGCCTTTCTTAGTAATTCGCAATTTTTAGCATATTTTCTGCTGACTCGAGTAGAGTAACGTATTCCGAAATTCGGAATAGCCTTTCTTTCTAATAATTCACCAATTTTTTAGACCAATTATTCAGCGGACTCGAGAGGAAGAATATAATCCGATATTTCGGAATTTGCCTTTCTTTGTAATTCTGCAATTTTAACCAATTTCTACGGACTCGAGTTGAGAACGTATTCCCGAATTCGGATTAGCCTTTCTTCGTAATTCGCAATTTTAAAACCAATTTTCTACGGAACTGCGATTGAAGAATATATTCCGAAATTCGGGTTAACCTTTCTTCGTAATTCGCACTTTTTAACCATTTCCTACGGACTCGATGTGAAGAATATATTCCGAAAATTCGGATTAGCCCTTGTCTCGTAATTCGCAATTTTAACCCCATTTCTTACGAGACTTCGAGTTGAGCACGGTATTCCGAAATATCGGATTAGCCTTTCTTCGTAAATTCGCAATTTTAACCAATTTCTACGGACTCCGAGTTGAGAACGTATTCCGAAATTCGGATTAGCCTTTCTTCGTAATTCGAAATTTTAAAACGCAATTTTCTGACGGACTCGAGTTGAGAACGTAATTCCGAAACTTTTCGGATTAGCCTTTCATCGTAATTCGCAATTTTAACCAATATCTACGGACTCGAGTGAAGAATATATTCCGAAATTACGGATTAGCCTTTCTTCGTAATTCCGCAATTTTATCCAATTTCCTACGGACTCGAGTTGAGAACGTATTCCGAAATTCGGATTAGCCTTTCTTCGTAATTCGCAAATTTTAACCAATTTCAAGTCTACGGACTCGAGTTGAGAACGTATTCCAAAATTTCGATTAGCCTTTCTGTCGTAATTCGCACTTTTAACCAATTTCTACGGACTTCGAGTGAAGAATCTATTCCGAAATTCGGATTAACGGCCTTTCTTCGTAATTCCGCCATTTTAACCAATTTTGCTACGGACTCGATTGACAAGAAATATAATATTCCGGAAAATCGGATTAGCCTTTTCTTCGTAATTCGCAATTTTAACCAATTATTACGGACTCGAGTTGAGAACGAATTCCGAAATTCGGAAAAGCCTTTCTTCGTATAATTCGCAATTTTAACGCAATATCTACGGACTACTCGAGTGAAGAATATATTCCGAAAAATCGGATTAGCCTTTCTTCGTAATTCGCGAATTTTAAACCAATTGCAGCGGACTCGAGTTGAGAAACGTATTCCGAAATTCGGATTAGCCTTTCTTCGTAATTTGGCTATTGTAATATTTGGAATAAATTACATTTTTTGCTAAACCAATTGAACATGGGCTTCTTTATTTTTCCTGCAGAATTCAGCATTATATACTTGGATTAATCAGCGAGCATAATTTTCTGTAAAATAGTTCCATCTTTGGCTGAAAAAAAAATTAGCTATTGGAAAAACCACGTTTTAGTATGGAACTCGTTAATATATATATACAACTCTGTATTGAGTACTCGTAGATTCCTCAAGAGCAAAATTGTCTATATTGGTTGTATAGTGGAATATATATATAATATAATATAAAGATAGTATATATAATATTATATATATATATATATATATATATATATATATATATATATATAATATACTAACTATATATATATAGGTAAATATATATAATATATATATATATATAGTATAAATAGTATTATATTATCTATATAGTTGAAGGTAAAAGGAGACTCAACAGTTTTAGATTAGACATATTTAATTATTAGACAGTTAGTTTCGTGCCACGCCACATGAGTGTGGTATCTTCTTTAATATAAAAAAGTCCTAAAATACTATAAAATAGTCTTATACCTATAACAAAATACGATCAAAATTATACAATACTTTATATTTATATTTATATTGTTATATTTATATTTATAATTTATATTTATATTTATTTAAACATATATTTATGTTATTATATTTATATTTATAGTATTAATTTATATTATTTATTTTATTTTTATTGTTATATTTATATTTTATTTAATATTAAATTTATTTAAACTTTATATTTTATAGCTATAAAATAGTCTTAGACTATTTTATCTAAAGAGTACCACACCGTATAGTGGCACAAACTACCTAGTAATAAATATGTCTAAGAAAAACTGTTGAGTCCTCATTAACTTCAACTATAATATGCTCTGGATCTCCATTGAGAACGTGCGCCAACGGTTTTTACACCCTCTTTAGTAATTATACTATATATAAATGTGTCCATTGTTGTCCAGGGCGGCTAAGAGGAATGTGGTCATACTCACGTCAACGGTTTTCTTATGTAAAAGTGTGTTTTACTTTGTCTGCGTTTTTAAACATAGAAATGTTTAATCGTTCAAGTGCTATGCAACGGAGATATTTAGTTTATTTCACTTTCGTATTACAATCATAGATAGGCCAATATGACAAAATAAAACAGGAATCGTGGCCAAACTAGCATATATTCAATGGTGACACACTGATAAATGTAAAACAGATGCCACTCACTGGCGCTTTCATTGTCTATATAGAAAAATCTACAAATTTATATATTGAACTGCAGTCATGCAAACGAAGCTTGTATTTTGTTGAGTATATGTCTTAATTATAGAGCCGTTCTTAAGTCCACGTCGGTCCAGTTGAGCTTCTATAGTTCTATATAAGCTCGAACACAGCTTGACACGACTTCTCGTGACTTCTCTTCCCGAGAAGTGGAAGCTGAGCTGTCAAAAATTGAATCTGATATACAAGATAAAATATATCTTCGGAGCTGAGGCGGACAATTTAAATATATACAATATATATAAATAATATATATAATATATATATACATAAAGCAAAATTACCGTCGTCAAAACGGTGAAAAAAGCTCCTGTCTCCTCTAGGATAAATTGTCTCGTTTCCATTATTTATGACAACAATGGATCCGTTCTCGCGGTGTCAATTACCTGTTTGTTAAGCAAGTAGAATACAGTAAGATATTCGATGTTTCTTTGCAAACAGAGAAGGTCGCGTTTCTGTAATAACTGTTCTGCTTTAAATTAACGGAAATGCGCAAGGAACATATTTCCAGGAAGATATGCTAACCAAGATACACGTGACTGGGAGAGATGATGGAAAAGTTTGTAAATCGCGCGGGAAAATTGTACGATTGTAGCTCCAAACATTTCGTTTGCGCTGCGAAAATTTGCGGTTACCTTATTGACTACCCAAGGAGTGGTACTACAATTTATAATTTGGTTTTTAACGTTTGGAGTAAAACCAACAATACTGTCCCTGATAGAATAATAAGCGCATGTTAGCCTCAGGCTACAATGCGTTTCATATTGCAGGGCGCGCGCGGAACATACATTGTAAACCTGAATAAAAAAGTATGAATAAAACACAACAAACAATCATCAAGTTAACAGAGAGTAAAGATGCGTATAATTGTATAGTGCATAAATAGATGTATAAGCAAGGGGATAACCCTGCGTACGCATTTCGACTTTCTATATATGGTCTCTTCAGCAGGATAATATCGGATTGCCAGTTGATGATTTTTTCGTTGGAAGATAAATAATTAATAATGCGTGGAGTAAACAAATGTATTACAGCAAGGAAAGAAAAAGTGATTACATACCAAATTAACGATGTTGTTTATTCGGGAAGGTTTCCAACTGCGTCGTGCATTGAGTAAGGGGTTGAATTGCTGTCGTAGTATTCAAAAGTGTCGTTTCTCAGATCTTTGTACAAGCATGGGCTTTGCGCCTCGCTGTCAACATTCAAATTATCCAAGGTGTAATGACGAGGTATTACACGTGGAGTGGCATCATTAGTTTCCAGGTCTAAGTGTGTGTTGGAGCGAAAGGATAGAGCTAATTCCATCCTCGCTGGTAAGAAGGAGTTGTCCGTGAGTTTTAGTAGCCTACGTGTAGACGCCCTACACAGAAACCCCGTTTCTAGTAAGGGACTACGCAACTACGAGCAAAAGCATGCCCTGCTACGTCACATCCGTTTCAGGTTTTGCGTAATTAAAAATGAAATTATGCGAATTATACTGCATGTTTAGCTAAAGTACGTATGTAAATTAATGGAAAGTTTTGAAGATTATAAGTGTATACTGTGCTACAATTACCGTCAAAGAAAAATGACATTAATATTATGGACGGAAAAGATACCATACAGAGAACAGAATTAGATGACCTCACCCTTCGTCGTTTTATCTTCTGCGAAGTGCGTATTTGCAAGACGGGTCTTTCCCTAATCAATAAAAGAAAGATTTCTACAAGAAAGACCTGTGGCTGATATAGATAAAGATTTGACGATGGCTTACCGAACAGCGTTATCTGCCAATGGTATACCCGGTGAAAATGGGAAGGCGAAAAGCCGCGAATAAACTAATATACGAGATACCTCCAGACAACAGTGCCATCTTGGGTTTTGGATGTTTGTGCAGAAACGCATGACCGTCATCCAAACAGTATAGTACTTGTGCAAAAAATGGAACGTCCCTAACGATACAGCAGCACTGAATTTTCGTGTTACTATACTAACACACGCTTGCTTAGGATTCTTGTGTTATGTGTCACAAGTTACATGTATGTTTCTGTAATTCACCACGATCGTCGATTCGTCTGTTGTGATCACAAGACACGGTCCGTAAACGTTTATTATGTATTATATGCATTAAAAATAAATTATAAAAATTATGGAATATAATTAAGTGTTTTGTTTATGTTTTTATAGTGAATATTCCACTGAACACGCATATAATACCACGGTCCAAATAGCATCTTCAACACCATTAGCTGTTTCCAGGCAAACTGTTGTACCAGGAAATTTTTTGACTCCCATACAAAATGCTGTAAGTGAACTGAAAACTAATACATGTGTAGTTTATTCATAATTGTCAAGGTAGCTGATGAAATAAATTGGCCATGCGTAGATAAGAAGAAAAGTGTTATACAGAAGATATAAGTTCACTTGGCAAAATGCTTTGCCGGGGGACATTTAGGCAGATTGCAAGGTATCAGCTTGGAGGTGCAAGGCATTGCAAAATCAACTTTTTGGAAGAAATTGCGCAAAGCAGGTCCATAGGCGGAATGTAGTGGCTATGTGCCACTGAGCAAAGGGATCAACCCGAATAGCAAGAAAAAGAAAAGTGAAAGTTGTTTAAAGAAAAACAGACAAAGCAAGTGTTTCATGGATGTTTTCTTTTGAAAAATGTAGATGGAAGTGAGCTGAAGGAAAAAGCACCAACACACTTATTCAGCTAGTACTCCCAAAGCAGCATCATTAAGGTCAGAAGATAAGAATAAAAGATGGGTTCAAACAGTTGGTGTTGCGAGCTGCTGTGTGCCTTAAGAACAGATGAAGAGAAGATGACTGCAATTTTACGAACTTATAACTGGCAATTATTAACAAACTTTCTGGCTTTATGGTGAGCATCAACAATTGTTTTCTTAATTTTATAAACAAATAACAAATATCCATATTTTGTGATGTTTTTGTTGTGTAAACATAACTGTAAAAATAATTCATGAAGAATGATCAAAAGAAATTAAGATAGTCATCAGTATTTGCAATGTGATAAGAAATCCCGCACACTGTTTAACATAAACTTTTCCTTTGAATTTTATCAGCTAAAACAGGCTTCATTCTTTAAAATAGTCAATAAAATATAAACATTTGTATGTGCTTGTTTCTTAAGTACTTTACAATATTTGTGTTCATGTTGTATTGGGATACAGTATACAATTAAACATGCACATTTGGCTCCAATTAGTATATCCAATACAATAAACATCATATTGTACAATGTAAAAATTACTTTGTCAAGAATACAGTACCATATGTGCCATTCAGGACTATCCAGAAGGAAGGGATGACAACTGTGACATTTTCCTCCCCCTGGACCACAGTGTAAGAGGGGTCCCCCCAGTATATAATAATTTTGGGACTAGATGGTTACATGGTCTCTTTTATTTTCATAACAAATTAATATACAGTAAAGAAACCATTTTTATATGACCGTATTCTCACCCATGTGAGCAAAATTTGTAGCTAAACAAGTAGATGGTTGCCATGTTCGCAAATCATGGAGTTGCTTACACATGGACACTAATTAATGTTGCATTGGGCAATTAAACCCAATACAGACTAGGCCACACATTGTTAGCCTATGTTGTAATCCCCCTACAGAACTCCTCACTAGTAAAAGGTTCATGGGGGTCGGTACATGGTTAGGCACATTGGTATAGTAAACCAAATTTGCATTTTCAAAGTTTGAATTCAGACTGGAATGAAGAGAATGAAAGGACCTTTGTTTTAATGCCTTCCCATACATATTTCTATAAGAAACGTTGATGAGTTTGGAGTGGTATCATGACCAAGGAGATTTGAAAGAAAGTAGCAAATGAAGGGAAGCGAAAAGATCACATTCATACAACCAAGTTTGATTCTTCCACTAGTCTGGATTCTCAGAAGACAAGCAAAGGATAAATTTAGCAGCAATGAAAGTGCCAACTGCAGTCAAGCTTCACATAAAAGCAAGAAAGAGAATATTGGACTCTTTTCCCTCCAGATCCAGAGTGGTGGTTGCCCAGGTGGACAGTCAACCTGTCACAAAATAGCCTAATTGGTATTCCCCATCTGGAAAACTGACAAAAGTGATTCAGAGTAAGCCAAATAACAGAAGGCACATACAGAGAAGAAAAAACTTTGATAAAAATCAAGGCACTGCAGATAAAAGTATGTATTAATTGGCAAACAAATTTTCCATCTGGATACTGGTCGGAAAACTATTATTAGAAAACGTGGATGATGTCATCAGCTCACCCATAAAAATGACCGAGGAACATCAAAATCCAGATGCAGCATTATTGCAGGCCTGATGTCTACAGAAAATAGAGTAAGGTGGAAACCATCTTTCACAGATGCTGAACCAATAGTGCAATCTGAATGGAATATGGAGAATGGGTAAATGCTGTGCAAGTAAACTTGAACTTACGAACAAGCAACATGAAAACTATATTCATATTAGTTTCAAGAGTAGTCACACAGGAATTACCTTGTTTGGAATGTCCGTGAACGAGATGTGTACAGTTTATCATATACCCCAACAATATATGAGATGAAACGGGAAGACAGACACCAGTGAGTAGCATAATTATAAGGCTGTATTGTTGAGGCTTTTGCTAAGCTTGTACATAGGCTATATGTATACAGCACTGAATGATGTTTATTGATCAATGAGCTGGCTCTGTACAACCACACCAATAGCCTGTGTATCCTCATAGAGATCGTGTAGGATTCACAAATGATCAAAACAGTGTTAGATAAAACAGTTTGGCATTCTTTTAGAGATAGTAGGAAGAATATTACAGCAACATCTACTAGAATCAGGGCCCGTAACCTTGGGTATCAGCATAGGGGGGGTGATCAACAATATTTGCCCGGAGAAAATCAAGATCTGCCCGACAAAAAGTCTTGGTCAGCTAGTTCTAAACTTCATGGAAAAGCTGATTCTCGTGAATCAATAAATATAACAAAGTCATCACTACAGCGTCCAAACCTGTTAATAAACAGGCACGGCGGAAGCAAATCCTAAAATCCTAAAATTGCCTGGTTACATAGCTTCTCCAGTTTGATGAATATAATGCGAAGAATTCGGAAGGACAAAAAGCTCTCGGTTTTGTCTTTTCCTGAGTGTAAATGACAGGGGTTCTATCTTGGATTTTTCGTTTAGGCGAAGAAGCCACGACGTAGTCGGGATTCAGAAACCGGGTGAACAAACATCAAAGGCGCGAGCATCTAGGGGGTCCCGGGGGCATGCCCCTGGGAAAATTTTGAAATCTAGGAGTCCTCTTAAATGCAATATCCTGCATTGGGGGAGAAGATTATTACAACTGAAAGGTTTGGAAAAGTAAAAAGAAACTAAAAAACAAGAACTTTGCAGGATTTTAAGTACATTTTTTATATTTTTTATTAAAATTTATAAAGTTTCAATATTGAATACAATGAAGTAAAATTTAAGTCATGCACCGCGATACAACACCACCTAGCATATACGTCCAATGCTAACATTTCAGTTGTGAATGATCACAACGTTTTCTTGGGGTGAAGCTTTCACCCCCTGAAACCCCCTAGATAGAACACTGAAATGATTGCAACTTAAATTCAAACAGCGTAAATTTTTTGTGGGACTAACCCCCCCAGCCCCCTCTCTTACCGCCAGCCCTGATATTTAATCAAGTTTTGTCCAGTACTTCATTTATTGCAGCATTAAAATACATTCAAAACACGCTAAGCTAAGAATCCGTTTAACATCATACCTTCCGTCCACTCTGTTAGAATTCTGCAAGTATGCGTAACACACCAAAAACGCAAGGTGAGTTAAGTGCTTGCCCGACAAATAGCACGTAGCTTTGGACAAGTTGCCTGACAAAATTGCATTTGTAAACCATTGGTGGGGTGTCCCACACCCCCCCATGTAGTTACTCCCCTGACCAGAATATCTAGGGTTGAATCTTAAAATGCGATATCAATTTTATAGACATTTCTAGGGGTCATATATGAGAATCGAGAATGAAAACTGATGGTCTACATAGAATACATGGAGCACCTGCAAGAAATATGTTCCTTGCTACAAATGATGGAAATAGAAACAAATGGTAGTGAGCAAGGTTGTTGTTGGAGACCAGTTACCAGTTGAAAACGCGCGGTATCAATGGCCTGATGGAGGTATTCAAATGGTTTCACAGCAGCTGAACGGACTGAAGGGATCCTTTTTGAAATTGCTGATTATCCATGGTGGCATGAAATTTTTCACGAGAGTATTTGGAGAAGCAAATATCCACCCCCCAGTTTAGAGGAGATGCAATGATAAGGACCGATTACAAGTGTAGTCAATTTACTAAGACTCAGAGACCAGTCCCAAAAAAATTGACAATCCCAAGGCCTTTGGTGAGAATTGAACACACACAACCCGCGCAATTTCCAGTCCGGCACTCTGCCAACTGAGCCACAAAGGCTGTTGCCGAGAGCATGTTAGTGAGATCCCGTATATATGTGTTATATAAAATTGTTGGGAAAATTGGACTAATGCCCATTCTTATTACTTGAAATAGTTTTAAGTTGATCTTCCGAGTTTTTGCCCCCCCCACACCCCCCATTTTTTTTTACCACAACCACTGCTCCAAATGACCAATGTACAATGTACTGCGACAGAAATCTGATAAACAGAAGGCGCATGTCTCTGTAGAATCGTCAGCAAGAATGTGAAATGCACACAAAGCAGTTAGTCAAGGTTGGAGATAAATTGCAATAATTGTGGCAGCATGCATGACAGAGCTCAAACATGTGACGAAGTTGAATGGAAAACCAAGTGCTCTTCCTCGTCCATTGGTTGACCAAATCTACCAAAGGTGAGAAGCGTGCACTTTTGTTGAAGTTACTTGCTTCCAGAGTGGTTTATGTTAAATATAGCTTGAAGTGAGGAGGAAAGTTACTGCTATACTGGGACAAGTTACCACATGGCTGAAAAAGAAGAAAGAGAGAAACCTGAAGACAGAAAGAAGGTGCAAGATATAAATGCAGATTTCCAGGTTGTGACCAGACAAAACCGTATTTGATGGTAAAAGAAAGAGAGAGCATGAAAGCATCCCATGGCTAATCAGGAGTAACCTGTACGCCCGATCACATAGTAGACCACAACAAATATAAGACAAGATAGGAAGTTTGCAAAGAGATGACATGTTCAATTACCAGTCATCTTTGCTTGAAATTGGACTTCTTGTCAAAAAGATTTAATGATAGCCATTTCCAGAAGGTGATGGTCAGCGGTGTTATACGTTGTGGAAAGTTCATGCTACAATACTTTGAAGCAAGATGGTGCAAGGCAGCAGAAAGTATGCTTTGGAAGCACTCTACCTTCATTGCCGAGTAAATTCACATATTTGAGGAGGCCGCCACGTGCAGCTCATAGATTAATCTGGACAGAGAGATTTTTCAAATCCAAAATCAGGTGCAGGTGTAAATATCCCCCTCGACTTAGCTTTGGAGCATTTTAACCGTCAAATCAAGATTTCCTGGATGATAAGCCATGGTCCAACAATGGTCCCGTGAATCAAAAAGCACTATTATCGTTATTAGCAAAAGCATTGGCCACAATCAAGCAACTGTTGGACTGCTTTGATGGTATGAGTATACATCACAATGAGATCTGGAAATCATGTTACGACAGTTCATCATAAAATGATCTCAGGAAAGTGTTGTGAAAGGGTTGATCCAAAACAAAGCATTTGTGTATACTACAAGGTAGAACATACAAACACTTTTCAGGAGTCAAATCTAGTATGCAAGAGGATTTTAAATGCATCAACAATGTTCAAGGTGGATTAAATGAGCACGAAAACAAATTTATATTAGAATAGGTGTGCACGTTGAAAATTGAAATTTGAATTTTAGCTTTTAATAGTTTTGGTGCAAAACTGAGTGGCAATAACACAATATATTTTAAATTTTTCATTGATCCGGTTGGATCATAAATAGTTTAAACCCTGAGATCTGCCTAATGAGCCTATGAGCCTAAGATCATTCCTCCCGATGGACTTAACAATTTTCTTTTGATTGTAATCGCTCTGAAATGTCATTGTGTTTTTGTCAAGCAAGGCCAGACAATAACACTAGCTTCTCTTTTAATTCCCTTGGGTATTTTCTTTATTTTGCACCGTACACTTATTAGCATTCCTTTGTACGGCCAGTTTGCTGTTATGATGTTAAAAAATAGCAAATGACTTTCCTAGTTTTACATCTCATTAATTGTTACTGATTTTCACACCTGATTGGCTTATTTTTGTCACATTATTTTACATAAAAGTTTCACCTAAAATCAAAAAAAGGCCATGACTCCAATATTATTTTCACTGTATCTTTACACTCTCTAATGACGAGACCCTTCACTCAAAACATTAGCCTCTTGTAAACACTTATTTTGGCAGTTCGCCAACCTTTTGGATTATTCAATTATTATGTTTGATCTATACCTTTTGGCAGAGACTTGACAAACTCATCCCGACATGTGGATCAAATATTTTCGAATGCAGGATTAAAAACCTTGACTTCCAGTGTTGGGAGGTAGGTGCTTTTTCTATAACAAGATGATGCAAGCCCAAATCATATTGAACCACCTGTCCTCTATCATTGACTAGTGTTACATTTTGGCAGTAAATAATACATGCTGCATGTCTTATCGATAAGAAATCCAAAAAGACACTTGTATCCATGTCAACTGCTCATCAACCATAGATTTGAACTGTAGCCACTGGACATTGCAGAAATCAACAGGACATTCCTGTTCGAGACTGTTTCTCCACAGAGGTATCCAGATTAGTCATCTAGAGAAGAGTCCGAGTAATCCCCCACATAAATGTTGAGTACATCCCTTATGTCTTCCCAAGTCTTGCTGACAATGATCTCCATATCGCATAAACTTCCTCTTCTGAAGCCAACATAGGATGGCTTGCTTCGCTCATAGTCATTGAATGTTTCAGACAGTGCCACAAAAACAATAATTGCATGAACATGCTCTCCATAGTTTTTCAATATGGGTGAAAGAATCGTCTTTTAAAAGTACATAAATGATAGACAGTTTTTTCATAACCTGTTCAATTTGGTATAAGAAAACCCAAATTCAAAATAATATATTTGGAGAGCCAACAGGCATGAACTCCTTAACATTTTTTGTAAGTACTGTTTATCCCCTGTAGAATCAACAAGCTTCTGATCACAAAATTTGTTGTTGACCATCCGAAACTTGTTCTACTCCCCGGGTTACAGAATCTTGATGTTGTACTTCTTCACGTTTTGGTCCAAACTGCATTTGGTTTCAAGCGGGTTGGGACATTGACATACAAGAGACACAATTGTCCACAGCAATGGCAACATTTTTTTCAGCTGGATTCTCGGATTGGTGAAGAAAACAGCTTGGCAAGACATAACTCTTCGGACGACAACAACTTGAAAATGGATTAAAACTCTTCTTATCATTATCAATTGCAGTGGCAAGGTAAGAAAACCAATAAATAAAACATAACAAATACACTGTGGCTTTCCATCTCTACCAAGTCTTCCACATTCTTGGACAAGCAATTCAATTGTTTTAGGTGGACCAAAGTGTATTGCTGCGATAGACATCCTTACAATCAATTCCGCTCGGACATTCCAAAAGCAACTGTGCAGAATGAAGAACCTCAGATGGACTGCCTAAAAAAAAATTTCTGGTCATATTCACTCACAATGTTGGATTCTTAACTGACTCTGGTGTGCCAGCATAGAAACATGTCAAGCAACCAGAACGCATCTTGACGTCACACAGACTTCCAGCAACATAATAATTTCTGCCCAAAGAGCGATATTGAACATCCTCGCGGTAAATAAGTGGAACCACTGTTTGCGGGTCTGGTCAAAAAATTATAGAGTGTCTTCCTGGCATCTTGACTTTCTCGTCCCTAATCTCGTCAATCACAAACCTTGAATATAGCTTTGAGGGATGTGTTTCCTTTCAAACGTAATTGAAATAATAACAAATGTTATTTCTTGTTGGAGGCTTTTTCTATGCAGAATACATTATGCCCAGCTTAAATCCAACATATCGAATATTGTCCTCTTTTTCATGTTTGGTTGCAGTTGCTGTAAATATTGCATACCTTGTAAAAGGTACAAAGATTTCAGTTCAACCAACTTGGAATACCATATCCTAAATGGAAGCAAGTTTCAGAGATGTTGACTTTCCCCCCCTAGAAAATAGGTTAAAAAACTGAGAAATAATAGATGAAACAAACAACACACTCAAATAACCCAATAATCTTCTATTATTATTTTCAATAATAAATCTTACTTCAATAAATTTAGGCCAATGGTAATTTGGCCAAACATTTAATAGAACATTTATATATATGTCTATAGAATAATATTTACACAAACAATCAAAACAAAATCTACTGTACCACTGGACCAAACAATGTCCTATCAATCTATAACGAATTGCAACACAATCCTCTCTAAAAGTAAAACTATTGGAAAAGTGGCAAGCGTAACTCCCATCGGTTCGTGGTCGAGAAAGGCTTCTGGGGAGGGTATAAACAATAGAATACAACACCGTTTTCGACATTATCTAAGATTTCATCATCCTGTACCAAGAATAAATTGCCGCTACGCTAATCGCCAAAATGCGTTTCATATGGCAATTCCGTACTTGATCATTCATGAAGCGATGTCAGTGGAGAGATAACTATCTACGGTACTTGTTCCGATCACCTTTTCCAGTCAAGAACATCTGCCAAGATTGGTAATGGCCTTTGAAAAACAAGATATTTACCATAACCAGTAATGGCGCACTGAAAAAAATATCTTTCCCCCTGAAAGAATTGCCTTTCAGCGGGCCTTCTTCTTGATCCTCGTAGAACTTTTCCACTCGCACGGGAGACATTACACAGCCTATATTCAATGCAAGACTCTTGAAAATTTGCATTCCAACGTAACGCCACTACGCCAACTCTTTCGAACTTTCGAATCAGCCATCTTGAATTTGCAGTAATTTCATTTTAATTTACGCAAGACCTGAAACGGGATGTGATTAGCGGGGCAAGCTTCTTGCTCGTATTGCGTTAGACCCTATACTAAAACGGGTTTCCTTCGTGTAGGGGTCCTACACTTAGGCTATGTGGTTTAGGGGATACGTAAGGGATATAACCGAGGTTAAATATCGCGAAGTAAATCATAAGTTTAATATAATTACGTGTAGAATTGTTGTTATGTACTAGATAATACAGCGAATGTTGTTAATAGTTTGGTGTTGATTAAGTTAAAAGGCCAACGGCATGAAATCTGCTCTTTGGACAGGCGCTTTCTACCAAATAGAGCAAGACTGTAGGGTGTAATAAATTAGAAATGTTTATGGGAATTATAAAGGGTTTAACAGCAAAAGCTAAATGCCAACGGCATGATATTTTTCTCTTTTGACAATGCTTATCACGCGGGCCTTCTATATATTGTAACGCTATTATCCGTCAATTGGTCAAAACTCTATAAATGTAGTAAAGTAACGACTATATTGTTACACAGTATATTCATTGGTTTTAAGGTTTGGGAGTAGGTAATGAGGAAACGCACAATGATGTCCCTGTATATTATGAGCATCGGGGCGTTCTTAAGTAGAATACGATTCGCATTAAGCCTCTGGCTACAAAAGTACTAGAAAAACGTATACGCAACAACCCCTCTCGCCCCAATTGGCTGTTTGAAACTTACAGTACACTACCTCTTTTAGTTATAAATTACTTGAATAGATAATAGTCAACTTTGGCCAAACTACTGTAAAATAAATTTCCAGTGGACAGATATCACCTCAAAGGACATCAAAAATAAATACATGCAGCCCAATTAAACGCTTTTTTAATTTTTTGAGTGCAGCAACAGTATAAGTGGGGGGTCTACTGCTGTTTCTATCTTCTTCTGCCATCAATCCCTAAGAAAGAAATTACTTTTATCGACAAATGTTTTAGATGACGTCACGAAATCATCAATGCATTTATATTGTAGATCACCAAAGGCTGTTGAAGGAAGAAAGTGCATCTCTGATCATGCAATGGAGTGTCGATTTTAAATAAAATCAAATTCGTTCAAATGTCTAACGGATGGCATGCAGTATAGGTTGCAAAATGTATAGGGGATCCCATTCAAATTAGATTTACTACAAACGTATTTAGGGATTCTAGTTAATTCTACTTCCAATTGATTGGTGTGGATAGATTTATATACAGTAAGTTGATAATTCATACCCACATTGGACTTACTGTGATGTGGAAGAGCTTGGCAGGGAATATGGATTAACTAAATATTGATGGTCCATAGAATCAGAGATCTCTGATGCATAGTCAGTGGAAACTGATCTTTCCTAAAGTCGGGAGAAACTGATTGGTTAATAAGAAATCCCTAAGTTTTGTACCTCTTGTATTCGAAGCAAAGTTACATTTTGTAATGCTGAGTTAGAGAAATTTCCATGGTCCATTTTAACATCAATATCATACCAGTATAAAGGAAGCTATTTTTCCATGTTATCCAATTAATCTGTTTCATCAACATGTTATAGACACATTATCTATTGGCCTTAATTAACAAATATGTGAAGTATATACAACTTTTGAGTTTAAAATTAGTTTTTTGTAACATTGTACTGTACGTTATGTGAATATGTGATTGAAATTTTTGTAATGATAAGCTGTAATTTTTGTTAGAAAACAAGACCTCCCCATATATTGATACCAGTCGTTAGCATTGAAGGGGCTATCCTGTAATAAATATTATTGTATTATTAGATTATTATTTAATACTACTAATAATAACTGGCATTAACAATAATCACTAAATATAAAAGATTGCCTAATGGCAGATTACAGATACCATATTTGCCATGTAACAAAGCATATATTATGGCAATTGTGATACTATAGAACTAAATTTATAGTCGACCGTGACACATATATATTATAACCAATACTCAGACATGCCATGCCTTTTATTAAGTGGGGGTTCCTGCTTGTCGACAATGAAATCTAGCTAACACACATAGTTAGTGGTCAACAGACCCCAATGTGAACATAATAATAATAAACTGTTTTTATTACATTGACAGAATAAGTTATGACCCACTAGGCCAGCTAAGTACTGTACGTCTACATGTTCCACAATGGATGGAGTTACTGTAAACACAGATTATATATGGAAATACATGCCAGTATACAAAAACATGGACGTCAAGATCATATCGTCAGAAACATAATTTCCTGGTTAAAAAAAATTATACCCTTCTTATTGCCAGTGACGGCCTCTAACCATTGAGCCATCGAGATTCAGATGGAGAGAGGTTACAATGATGCACTGGTTCTAATGATATATGTACTGCCTATGCACAGCAGTTACTATATATTTTAGTAATGACTAATGATTGGGTGTGTTAATATATACACTGCTGTTATATGATTCAATAGAATCAGTACATCAATGTAAACCTGCACTCACCATCTGAGTCTTGGTAGCTCAATGGTCAGAGCATCTCACTGGAAATCAGAAAGTTATCCCTGTCCGGGACACAGAATAATTTTTTTCTGAAACCAATCACAGTTTCATTATAAGATATAAAGCCTACTACATATATAACCATGCACTATGAACAAAAAACTATTAATATAAAAAAAAGGAAAGATCCGTTTGCAATACGTAACAAGGCCACCAGGTTCTCCTCAGTATGAAGAACCCCGCGAAGAACCAAACAAACAAAACGGATAACGTGGACTGTTCAGAGCAAAACCACGGCGCGTGTTTGACAATGACCTTGCACTTGACAATCATCCATGTACTGTATTGTCTGTTTCCCCCCGAGCTCTCCCTTATTCACTACAGCAGTGTATATATTAAGTATTAAACACTGACAAGTATACATAGTAATGCTTATTTATTGCTACAAAATTGTAGGCCAGGCCCAGGTCATAAACACAGCAATAGTATGCATGTTTTTCACCCTAAACTACTGTATATATAGGCTAATTATCAAGCATATAGTATTTATAATTTTAATCCACTAATAAAGTACATGCAATTCCAACATTAGTACTACCACTTACTATTCTGCAGTATTATAAAGAACAAATGGGTATATATTTTAAAACAGGCTAGGACTGGCCATGTGTGCCATCTGTTATACATATATGTTTTGAAAATTCAAAAGTGTACAATTATTTAAATTACATTAAAATTAGCGAGTCAAGTCAAAAAGTTAAACGATAAAGTGAAGGAACTGAAGGTAATGGCTATTCGTACGGTAGCCGTACGACGCAATAGTCTCTTAGAATTCAACGAAATGCGGGAAAATATCACTAAAATCCTAAACCTAATCCTAATCCTAACCAAATTGCTAACCCTAACCAAAATGCAGAAAAGGCAAATTAATTGCTCAACACAGACCGGTGAGTCGGTGACAATCACAATGTACATAATTATAACAGTCCTTTTACCTATTTACTTGTGTCTGTCTTTGGTTATCTTGTCCTTCAACACTACAAGTCTATAATAATGTTTGTTGATGATTTTGGGAGGAAATGGCTGGTTTTTTATGGCAATAAAACTTTCAATGGCGGCTTCTTCCGGAAAGCGGTTTGTCGCGCTGAGGCGTCAAATTTAAATTACGCCAAATTTAACGCAACCAAAAAACCGTTTCAATACCGTTTCAATTTTTGCATTCGCAATCATGTGACGGTTCCAATTTAAATATTAATTCAAATGCTAGAGGTCTACCAATCAGCTTCTGTCTATATCTAGTTACCAGGGCCAAATTTTCCGATGCCGCCGCATGAGGACGGTTGATCATATATATATATATATATACTTATATATATATATATAAATATTATATATATATATATATATATATATATATATATATATATATATATATATATATATATATATATATATATATATATATATATAAATATATATATGTGTGTATATATATATATATATATATATATACCTATAAACCCGATCCGTGATCAGGAACAGCTTGGATCCTCGCGTGATAAGGGACTAAACGCCGGTCGATTATTAGCACCCTCGCCCTCAGGCCTTCGGCCGGTGCGAAAAAAACACAGAAACCGAAAGTTAAGATGAGTATAATTGTGTAGAAACAACTGAATAAAATGGCTAAAATGGGCTTTGTGCTCCGCAGACTAACCCAAAGATATGTTATTTAAAGATATGTTATTTAAGAGGTGTGTTGTTCAAAAGATGTGTTCTTCAAAAGGTGTGTTGTTCAAAAGATGTGTTGTTCAAAACTAAAGATGTGTTTTTCAAAAGATGTGTTATTCAAAAGGTGTGTTGTTCACAAAAGATGTGTTGTTTAAAAGGTGTGTTGTTCACAAAAGGTGTGTTATTTGAAAGGTGTGTTATCTGAAATGGTGTGTTACGCTTGAAAGGTGTGTTAAATTAACACACCTTGCATAAAAGGTGTGTTAATTTAAAATTAGAAAACGTGCATGATATTGGAAGGTGTGTTGTTGTAACACACCATGTGTTATGTAACACACCTTGGTGTGTTGTCGACTAGCACACTGTGCTGTGTTATGTAACACACCATGGAGTGTTGTATAGTACGCCTTGGTGTGTTATTGAAAGTTATTATCAAATGGTGTGTTACTATAACACACCATGTGTGTTATATAACACACCTTGGTGTGCTATGTAACACACCATTAGCACACCTTGTTTTAAAGAGTGTGGGTGTGTATTAATCAAGGGGATTATTATCGTATTCTCAGCGTTTCTTGGGATAAGATGTTGATTGATCCCAGTGGGGTTGCTGATTGATCTTATATACACAATGTCTGTGTTGAATGCAAATTCGATGTTTCCTGCTCCACTGCATTAACATTTTGTGAACTTTAACTGTTGTTGTTATTCGTAGATTATGTTACAACATCACCCATCGACTTCTCCGTCGAGTTCTCCAGCCGTGCTGGCTGGTCCCGTAGATTTTGGCATGTTAACTTCATGTGTTCGTACCCCGTTTCTTCCCAAACTCCTTCATTACAACGCATATATCCGTTCTTCCTTCCACTCTCCGGTACAGGTGCCCATCATCAGAATTGACGGGTATTAGAGCTTTTTTCTTGCACTCTAGTATCGCATTGTTCATATTCCTCTGTCCATTTCGGTCTTCCTCTGGTTTGTTGTTCGACTGTTGTCGCGTTAATTCTCTCCATTAATTAATACAAACTAAAAAAGCTCGATAAAACACTCTAACACTTAAAAGACAAATCCTATCGTCTAAAGTCGCCTACTTGTCTTTCCTACTCAGTCGGACAAGTTGTGAAGTATTTAACTACTTTTCTGTACCAACCAAGGAGCTTCATGCTCGGCTTACTTTCAGAGCAGAAGATATTTCCAGCACGAGTGCTAGAGCACGTTACCACCTTACTTGTCGCCATTATTATTATTATTATTATTATTATTACCTCAATAATTTATTTTAATTAATTATTTAATTAATTATTATTATTTTAATAATAATAATAATAATAATTAGCATTAAATGGCATTGAATTAAAATTTATTGGAATCTGAAGTTATTCAATTTTTACAGAGTTACCGTTTGCAAGGAAGCAATATATCTCGATGGACAGGAAACTCTTTGCCATTAATATCGTAGAAAGAGAAGATGATTTTTGGAGCGAAGAATCTGCAGGGAGAGTTTCCTATACCTTACACAACGAGAATGCTCACCACAAAGCAGGCATGTCGTCAATAAGTAAGTTGCTCTACATCCCACAACACAGCACGAAATTGCAGATTTAAGTGCATTTAAACGTGTCTTAAATGTAGCTTAAACATACATTTAAGCACATTTAAGAACACGTTAAAGCAGGTTTAAGTTACATCTAAATTGCGCTTAAACGTAGCTTAAGGCTCTAATATTTAAGACAGGTTTAAGCACAACCTTAAACGACTTAAATGTGTCACATTTAAGGTATGTTTAAGAGCTTTTCTTAAATGTCAGTAATAAATTAAATATCAGAAATACTTCACATTTAAGATGGATTTAATGCGTGCTTAAAAGCATATTGTTTTTTTTTCGCCGTTGTCCCGCACAGGCTATTATAGACACTGCTTATGCTCACGTGTCACCAAGGCAGTGTTTAATGATGAATAATGCATCGTATAGCACCCGATCCTCAAAATTAAAAACACAACCAATAAGAGAAATTTGTCTTCAAAGTAAGTTTTATTGTAGTTAAAATATTCCATCACAAACCTTAACAGTACACTTCGTTTAAACCTGAGTCTATTGTTACCGAAATCACTAAAATAAATTAACTGAAGATCAGTATATTTCAAATATAAATGAAAACTTCTCCATATTAAGGAAAATACAAACACTATGTTTAGGCAGAAACATCTTTTCCAGTTAATTATCTAATCAAATTTTTTAAAATCTTAGTAACTTCGGTTAAAGGGAATACTCCGGGCCAAAATACAAATGCAGTTCATATGAAAGATCTTACTGACTTTAGTTGATTTCCAAAGTTTCAGCATTCCTATCAATTTAGTTAAGAAGATATGGCTAGTTGAAGTTGAAAATTTGAGGAGTTTGACACCATATTGGTTTTGCGTCACAATATAGTGATAAGCTGTTGTGAATACTTTTTGGACGAAAATTAGTCGAAATAAACTATTTAGTTCCTCATTGCAGGAAAGTAGAGGAGCTTCTTAGGCATAATACAAGATAGCATCACTCAGTGACGTCCATATTTGAGAAACAAAATGGCGTCGAAATTGGACAAACTCTCCAACTTCAACTAGCCATATCTTCTTAACTAAATTGATAGGAATGCTGAAACTTTGGAAATCAACTAAAGTCAGTAAGATCTTTCATATGAACTACATTTGTATTTTGGCCGGAGTGTCCCTTTAAAACTGACCATTTACTGCACTTTGACTAAAACTAATTGTAAAAAGTAATAATAACTGTTTCTGTTTTAAAAACATAAATCATTTATGTCATGAAAAATTAGTTCCAAAAGTCAATCCATATTAACAGCCCATTCTGGCCCTTCTGGCTTTGCTCTAGAGTCTTGATGACGGTTCACCATAAATTATCTCCTTCGTCATACCACGGGCATGGCTAGTAAGTGTTTTTAAAATATGCTTGATCCAGATGTGTTCTTTCACTTTTCGTAGCTGAGTTCTTTCCCAACATAATTGTTTGACTTTGTAACATTTTAGTTTCCTTACTCCTGTTTCAATTTTCCTCACACTCCTCATATTCGCTTCCTTCACTTGACATATATTCCTTCCTCATCACTTTCCCCATTTCCTTTAGACTGCTTTGTTGTAGGTCTGATTTTAAGCACTCTAGGCCAGCAAGCCTTCTTTCCAACTTCTATGAAAAAGGAGAATATAAAAATTAAATTTTTTCACCATTTTTTCTATTTGTTTAATAACTTAGACCATCTTCAGAGAAGTTATATGATTTTCTACTGTATAATGTCTTGTACATTTATCCTCAAACTTATAGTGTAGCTCAAATTAAAGTGCCTATGCAATGAAAAATTCAGTTGTAAAATAACCACTGACTTTTGTTTGAAAGAACTTTTGAAACTATAAATACTAACCATTTACAACCCTTCCATATCTCATTTCACTTTTGAGATATTAAGATTTGTTTGATATGTAAATGATTATACTTATGACATCACACATGCATAATGTAATTATTGTAATCACATGCATAATGTAATTATTGAAATCACTTGAAATGCAGGTGCATGTGAATGGATGTATCGAATGACATCAAATATGCAAATCATCAAATGATTCCATGTGATAATGGTAAAAATATATATGCAGAATTTTTCAATAAGTCATTATGCATTGTGATGTCACAAGTATGATCATTTACAGATTAAACAAATCTTAATATCTCAAGAGTGAACTTGAGATATGAAAACGTTGTAAATGGTTAGTCTTTATAGCTTCAAGAGTTCTTTCAAACAAAAGAACTATTTTACAACTGAATTTTTCATTGTATAGGCACTTTAAGCTAAAATCTAATAAATTATTATATGAATTTACACTCGGTAACATGTTTAAATACTTTTGTGATGATTTACAACACAAGTGTTGGTTATTAATAAGACCTAACAGAGATAGCTGTTAAAAGTGAAGCTCAAAGCCTCACAGGCAACAAGCACTTTAGCAACTGAGACTATAAAGGTAATGTCTCAAAAACCCAGTCTCATGTCCAGCTAGGCCTTACAAGTAAACAATACTTATATAATTTCCATCAACAAGTTATTGAGTAGAAATGCAAAAAGGTTTGGAATATGGATATAATTTCTGAATGTTTAGCATTGTTATTGTTGATTGCTTTGTGTGGAGCTTGCCAAATTGTTTTAAAACAGATGCACATGTACAGCGGCACTTATATTGCTCATAAATTCATAGGAATGTATACAGATACATCCCTGGTTTGTTAGGGATGTATACAGATACAGCCCTACAAACCAGGGATTTATCTGTATACATCCCTATAGAATTTATAATGAGCAATATAATTGCCAAATTCATTGGGTCCCTGCCACCACCATCTCGAGTGAGGGTACGCTGGTAGCACCCCAAACGAGTAAGGAGAGACAAGCTTTTGCCTATCTCAAGTAGCCTACGCTGGTTGCGGCAGCGCACCCCACGACAAGAGAAAGACAAGCTTTTGTTGCAAAACCTGTTGGTTAAATCCAGAATTTATTTGTTTGCCTAGAATATAAAATGTGGGACTAATATTGAATCAATGAGTATGCCCACACCACCATCAGACCTTGAATTTTGTATAAAGCAGGAGAGTGGAAGTAGTATAGAAAGTGGGGGTACCAGCGCATTTTTTTCCATTTTTCATGTCTCAACTTTTTTTCTCTGGAGAACTAAGCACTTTTTCCGTTTTTGTATTCCACATACAATTTTTCGAGCAAATATGTGGAAATCCAAAAACGGAAAAAGTGCTTAGTTCTCCAGAGAAGTTGAGACATTCAAATGGAAAAAGTTCGCTGTTAACCCCCACGTTCTAGACTACTAATAGACGATGTGTTCACACGGTTTGGGGAGTCAGAGACGTGTCTCAGCTAGTAGGGCTATAGAGCGAGGTGTCTAGACGTGGGGCTGCTGTTGGTGAGGGTGTCGCTCGTAACAAGACTATGGTCAAGTAATATTACACATGATCCTGATATGAACTTTATTTCAGGTCATGAGTTGAGTGGGACTCACGATTCGAAAGGGTCTAAGGACTTGGCTATATTAAATAATAAAACGACTCTTATGAAAAGGTCTGAACGTAAACGTAACCCTATTGTGGGTGGTAATGTCGCTCGTAGTGGTACACTATTGAGTGGTGGTGCACGTGATCCTGCTATAGGTTCTGGTAATTTAGTTGTACCGAATATTGAGATGAGTTTTCTAGAGAGGATGTCTGGCTATCTAGCTGATGCTAAAGCGTTGGGGTATAAGTGGATGGACCTTATTAGAAGAGGATCTAGAGAGAATGTCATTAGTAGAGTTACCAGAGTTAGGGAGGCGAGAAAGATTCAAAAGGTTAGACGTGATTTTATACGACATGTTAGGAGGTCACGATTATGTCGGAAGGCCTTAGACAAAGAGTATGAAAAAATCAATAGTCTTATTGCTAAGATGAAACGTCCTACTGTAGTACAAAGGAGAGTTGCTCTCAAAGGGTACACCAAGTCGTATAGTGTTAAGGTGGTCAAGAAAAAGGACCCACTAAAACAACTAGTCAAGACTAGAGGAGTAGTAGGCTCAACTTTACAGAAAGAGTTAGAAAGACTGAAAGGTTTAAAGTTTTCTGAGACATTGAAAGTATCTCTAGAGAAAGAGACTGGTGACGGTAAGTCTGTGATTGTGACAGCCTTCTTTAATAGTGTGGTTAAAACAGTAGTTAGTAGTGTTGATATTAGTGGGACTACGAGACAAGCTAGTGAGGAGATAATGAATCGTATATATGTATGGTTGTCAGAAGGGTCTGGGTGGGTTGTAGACAGTGTTAGTGACCACTATATTAATGTGGTAGTGTATAAGCCTCTTAAAGGATCGAGTTATATTGAGCTACCGGAAGAGTTGAGGAATGCGTCTAAAGGTTTGATTAACATAAAGAACAACGATGATAAGTGTTTCATGTGGTGTCATGTGTTGCATAAGTGTCCTGTAGGAAAGGATCCGCAGAGAGTGTCGAAGCATAAGAAGAACGTAGGTTCTGTCAATTATGACGGAGTGAGATTTCCAGTGGATACGAAACAGTACAACAAGATAGAGAGGCAGAACGGTATTGGCATCAGCGTGTTTGGGTATGAGGACAAGCAGCCATTCCCTATCTACGTTTCTAAGGAGAAGTGCGAGGATCATATGGACCTGCTTCTAATAACGAATGGCGCCAAACGACACTACGTGTACATCAAAGACTTTGGTAGGTTTATGTGGGGTCAGTCTAAACACAAGTGTCGCAAGAATTTCTGTAGATACTGTCTTCAATGTTTTACTACCAATGAGATTCTAGAGAATCATAAGGAGGTTTGTATTGTGGTAAATGGTAAGCAAGCGATCAAGATGCCAGATGAAGAGGACAGCACTCTTGAGTATGAAAACTTTCATAAACAATTAGAGGTACCATTCGTAATATACGCAGACTTCGAGGCTATCACAGAGAAGGTCGACAACGTGACACCACTCACAGGATCGTACACTAGCGAGTACCAAAAACACACAGACTGTGGGTATGGGTACAAAGTAGTGTGCTGTTATGATGATAAATATAGTAAACCAGTAGAGATGTTTCGAGGTAAGAACGCGGTTAGGAAGTTCATGAAAAAGATGTTAGAGGAGGTTAAATACTGCAAGAAAGTCAGAAAGGAGCATTTTAATGAGGACATGGTGTTGACCAGAGCTGATAAGGCTAACTTCAAGGAAGCGACTAAATGTCACATTTGTGATAGGAAATATAAAAGGGGACAAACGAGAGTTAGAGATCATTGTCATATCACTGGTAAATATAGAGGTTCAGCACATCAATTGTGTAATAGGAACTATAGACTGACTGATAAGATACCTGTCATATTTCACAATCTAAGAGGGTATGATAGTCACTTCATAATGCAAGAGATAGGTAAGCTAGGTCAGAAAATCAACGTCATACCAAATAATATGGAGAAATATATGGCATTCATGTTAGGTAAACATCTAGTGTTTCTAGATAGTTTCCAATTCATGAGCTCTAGTCTAGCCAACCTAGTGAACAACCTACCAAAGGAATGTCTCAAGTATACGTCTGAACTATTCAAGGTGAGGAGCTAGAGTTGGTGTCGCGAAAAGGTGTGTACCCGTATGACTATATGGATAGTTTCGATAAGTTTAACGAACTTGAGTTGCCATCAAAGGAGAGTTTCTACAGCATCCTAAATGACGAGCATGTGTCAGACACAGACTACGAGCACGCTCAAGAAGTGTGGGAGACAATGGGTGTGGAGAATATGGGTGAGTACCACGACTTATACCTAAAGTCTGACGTATTACTACTGGCTGACGTGTTCGAGAACTTTAGAAGAACGTGTAAACAGTACTACCAGTTAGATCCTTGTCATTACTTCACGTCACCTGGACTATCGTGGGACGCTGCTCTAAAGATGACAGGAGTGGAGCTAGAGTTGATGACTAACATTGATATGTTTCAGTTTATCGAGAAAGGAATGCGGGGTGGTGTCTCCTGTATAACGCATAGACACGGAGAAGCTAATAACAAGTACATGAAGGGGTATGATAGTAGTAAACCCATCGAAACATATCGTATACCTAGATGCGAATAACCTTTATGGTTGGGCTATGTGTCAGTATCTACCGACTGGTGGATTTGAGTGGGTCGAGGGTTTTGTCATCAACAGTTTAGACGAGTATAGCGACGACTCAGACAAGGGGTTGATACTCGAGGTTGATTTAGAGTATCCAGAGGAGTTGCACGATCTTCACAACGACTATCCTTTAGCCCCTGAGAGGATGAAAGTAAGTAGTGATATGTTGTCAAACTATTGTAAGACGATCCAAAACAAGTTTAAGATATCTGTTGGAGAGGTTGCAAAACTTATACCTAACCTAAGCGATAAGAGTAAGTACGTTGTTCATTATAGAAACCTACAATTATACAAGAGTTTGGGAATGAAGGTTAAGAAGGTACATAGAGCACTTCAATTCAATCAGTCACCATGGCTCAAGCAATATATTGACTTTAATACAGACAAGAGAAACCCAAGCAAAGAATGACTTTGAGAAGGATTTCTTCAAGTTCATGAACAATAGTGTGTTTGGAAAGACTATGGAGAATCTACGAAAGCGTGTGAATGTGGAGCTAGTGACAGACGAGGAAAAACTGAAGAAACTAACGTCAAAACCAACCTTTGTTAGCAGTAAAATATTTGACAATAACTTGGTAGCAGTTCACAAGATCAAAGAGACACTAACTCTAAATAGACCAGCATACGTAGGTATGTGTATTCTAGACCTGTCGAAGACATTGGTGTACGACTTCCACTACAGTAACATCAAAAAGAAATATGGCAACAAAGCCAAATTACTATTCACAGACACGGATAGTCTAATGTATGAGATTGAGACGGAGGATGTGTACAAAGACATGTACGCTAACAAAGAAGTGTTCGACTTTAGTGGATATGATAAGTCATCTCCTTACTTCGACCTAACTAACAAGAAGGTTATTGGTAAAATGAAGGATGAGACATTAGGAGTTCCCATCGTTGAGTTCGTTGGTTTAAGGTCGAAAATGTATAGCTACATAAAAGAGGATGGAAAAGGTGGGAAGACTGCTAAAGGTATCAAGAAGAGTACCATTAGAAACAACATAAGACACGACAACTATAAAAGTGTCCTAACAAATGGTGAGCAGATGTCTCACATAATTAAAACTATTCGCAGTAAGAGCCACCAACTAGGAAGCTATGAAATAAATAAGATATCCTTAAGTTGCTTTGACGACAAGCGACATATACTACCAGACGGTGTATCTAGCTATGCGTATGGACATTACAAAATAGTCCAGAACTAGCTGTTCAAATTCCTAAAATGTTTTTTAGTCTTGATGTGTTTATATTTAGAGGTCACGTGGTATGACTGATCGCATGTCTCACACACCCACTTATGAGTTCTCATCCACTCTTTGGTTTGTGCTCTGGCTGCTACTAAAGCTTCTGCTTTGGTTTGGTAAATTTTTGGTCTTGCCATTATATATTACTATATATTTTATTTAACCACTCGTTGTAGTATGGATCTCCTCTCCCATCCCAACCTAGATCCTTGTATACTACGTTATACAGGTTATACTCGAATCGTACCTTAACCTTACCAGGTTTGAGGTCGTTAAGACTACCTCTCAACTCTATACCTCTTCTAGAGCATATTCTTATGACATAGAAAATATATTTCGATATATTATTAACAATCAAATTGTTTCTTTTAAGAGACCATACTATTTTTATAAAATCACTGACAACTGTTGATATGTCACTCTCATTGACTAGTCCAGTCAACATTCTCTCTAACCACTTACTGTAACTATGAGCCGATTTCTTGTACATCCAAATGTTAGGTACAAAGTTTCTCACACGTCCGTAGGTAGTCTCTCCACACTTGTCACAACTAAATACAACCGTCTTCGATTTGGGTTCTCTGGTTACTACACTCGTAACAATATGTGGTGTCGTGCCACTTTTTTGGTGTTGCGTCCTTACTTCCGTTCTTGATCTCGTCCAATGTGTACCCTAATGTAGTACCACTCCATTTTTTTGATGTATCAATCTCATCCAATGTATACCCAGCATAGAACATTCTCATTGTACGTTCGTCAATCATCTAAGTTACTATACTATATATATCTTTAGACTATAGTGTAGTAACTTTGTGGTTGTCGGTTAGTGTCTCCCACTCACACTTTATTGTTGTGACCTGTTTTAGAGCGTCTGATAGTAGTTGTTCCAACTCTTCTATCTGACGAGTTTGGTAAGAGAGTGTCTCTGTCAAGTTACGCTTTTTATCAAATTCCATAGCCATCTCCTTCAAAGTTTTAGCGCTCATTTTCTATAACACTCTATATATTAAGTAACCTAAAGGTAGTCCAACAACTCCAACGAATACCGTTTGATATTCTTTCATCTCGTCTGAGGGTTTGTAATAGTCTGACAACTCAGGCTCTTTACTAAACGTCTTCCCACCATACTGTATCGTCAGTACTTGTCTTAGTTGATCCAGAGCGTGGTTTGTGTCGTTTATGTCTGCATTAGCATCTGACAGTTGTTGTCTTAGCTCCTGAATTTTGTCTCTCTGACGAATCTCGTTCTCGTAGAACTTTTCTTTCGCTCTTGCAAGACTCTCCAATGCTTTGTTGTGTCTCTTTATCTCTGTCTCGTAGCCGGTGTGGTTTAGCTTGCTGAATATGAATCCA
Organism: Chrysogorgia sp. JL179-B06; assembly: GCA_035772405.1. NCBI lineage: Eukaryota > Metazoa > Cnidaria > Anthozoa > Scleralcyonacea > Chrysogorgiidae > Chrysogorgia > Chrysogorgia sp. JL179-B06. The sequence goes on along the minus strand of JAYKKM010000338.1, from coordinate 436,951 downwards.
GCTCCTGCGAATGCTATAGCGTTGAATAAACCACCTGCTATCACACTAGCCATTATGTATTACGTTAGATTATTTTGAGAACGGGTCAATAGGTAAGTATTTCTTGCTCTGCGCCCACTTAACGAGTAGCGTTGAAACGCCTACAGCAGTCGCTAACTTTAGGGTGCCCTTCACTGATTCAGGAGTGCCTAACGGTTCTTTTAGTACTTTCTTTGATGCCATGGATACGGCTACGGCTCCAGCAGTCACAAGGGCTGCGTCGTATAGCACGTTCATCAGTTCTTTTCTGTCTATTGATGCATATATTATACGATATGTTTTAATCGAGGCTGTCGAGTTTTACGTGGTGGTTTTATAACGACGGTCTTAGGCTCTTCGGTTACTACTTGTTTGTCTTGACTAATCGTGTAATACAGTGAACCAGCGGCTATTACCACTCCTATAGTGCCTATGATGTATCCATAGTTAAAACTATCGTCCTCACTTGTGACTCTCTCTCTCATCTTCCTCTCTTTGGCTGCTTTAGATATAGCAGCCAAGCGTTTGCCTGCCTCTACTCTCTTAGGGTCTTTAACCCTTGTTGTCGACGTTATAATAGGTACGGACTCACTGTCAGTCATCTTATACTATACGTGGTGTCTTGTTACAGATGACCTCACAGTCGTCTCACAGGTCGTCTCACAGATAGAGTATTCGATGAAAGTATCTTTGGTGATTAGACAGTGTGGTTTCACTCTTAAATCTCCTATTGCAGTACTCACACAGAACTCTGGAGTCTCTCATATATGTCTCTATGAAATGTATTATCTCATGTTGGTCTGAGGATAGTAGTGTGTTGTACCCTTGTGATCTTAGTCTCCTTAATACCCTCAACTGGTTATTCCTAATAACCCCACTACCTTTCGGTGTTTTGAACTCTATAGCAAAACCATTGTATCTCTTGTGTAGTTGCGGAACAATCAAATCTGGTTGTCCACCACTGTAACCTTTCTTCCATCCATCTATTCTTTTAGTAGATGTGTCTTGATACTCTCCCAACCCTGGGATGACTATTGTTGGGTGATACTCTCTAATATATTTAACTATATCGTAGTGTAAATCTGTCTCGTTCATTATTGATAACTGGTTACATTGCGTGTACTGACCCGTCTTTCTAATAGACGGTAGGACTTCTGTGAATACCCATTTTTTAAACTTCTTGGCTGACTCCAATTTAGACGAGAATATTAGTCTGTACACACCTGGCTCATTTATTTGCCAAGCCATACTTTTGACCAACACCCCGTTTTGGGGTGTTGATATTTGGACCTTTATTTTCTCATCGTCTGCCACATGGTCTGTTATAGCCTTACATGGTCTCTTATATCCTAAGATCTCGCTACCTCTTTTCCATAGAACCAAATATTGTCTCCATATTTTACAGCAGTGATTGACATGTCGTTATTTCTAAATATTTTAGTGATACTCATCACCTATACTATACCACATGTTTTATTTTTGTGTTTAAATAGTAGTCATCTTAAGAAAGTAACCACTTAATAGTGTAAACGCGTGATATGACCAACACCCCGTTTTGGGACCTTGGTCAAAATGACCCTTCTATCGATCACGAACACACCATGAGTAGGGGGTCATATGTAGTGTCTTAATCATTTACTACTATTTACTCCTGGTTCTGATATATAGACTGTACTTGGGTGTATATTTTTAAACCCCGTCGTTTCAACGAGGTTTAAAAACAATAGCTTGTCTTTTAGGCCCCGTCGTTTCGACGCCCCTTGTATCACACTAAGTCTCGTCGTATATTTTACTGTACCTTTTCACCATTCCGTTGATTGGTGGGCATAAGTCAGTCACATTATCGTCCAACACTTTAACGTCTGAGAGAAACGTTGACTCATTGTAAGGAAGACCTCTAAGATACGATCTTATTTGTGTCAGTATCTTTTTGTAGCTAGTGTGAGCAAACTTGCAATGCTCCACTCTACTCGTCAGATTGGATTTAGCCAAGTAGCCTTGGATGATCACACCAGGACCACTAATACAAGCAATGATTAGAGGGTTAGCGGTTATCGATCCAGCTACAATACCTACTGTCGTTAACCCTATGCTAGTCATGATTAACGACAGTTTAATTTTCTTCAACCTCTTGTATTTCCATTTGTAACAGGCTTCTAGTTTATGGTAGTACGCGTACAAGCGTTTGAGCTCTACCACCTCTTCCTCTGGCATATCCTTTGATATGTGATTGAAAACAACAACTGACTTCCTCCTCATATATCTTAGTTCACGTTATATTCCTTCATCATATCTCTACCAACTAATATTATGTCTCGGCTCGCCATGTAACCAGAGACAATCCTCACAACCGTAGAACTATATCAAAGACGGGTACTTATAAGGTGCGAGTGGTATTTTTGGTCGATGCACTCCAAAGATCGTTACGTAAGGAGACCCTATCTCTTCATAATTAGCTGTGAAGTCTGAGTCTGTTGATCTTATGTTGTTCACCTTAACGTAGGAGTTACCCATCCGCCAATGTATTGATATCATATGTCTCTTGGTGGTGTCGATGTTATTTGGGATTGTACACGTGTACTCCTTTACTGGATAGCCACCACCATATGATAATTTATCATTTTCACCTCCTTTGTACCCTATGTATTTGTCCCACGACCCATCATCGTTTGAGATAGTCGCCTCCCAATCTTTCGTAGAAACCCTCGTGACTAACCTCACTACCATAAAAACAGATATGTCACAGTATTGCATACGTGGACAGTTAAAATGCACTCCAGCTTCAAGTGGAATTGGAGTTAGCTCAGGGGATAGGAAGCTATGACCATTGTTAACACCAATAATAGGACCATACGTTGGATCGTATTGCACTAACATGTTCGTTTTATCTCTAATGGTTTTCACTTTATTTGTTCCACTATGGTATTCCACCATACTCACAGCATGCTTCGTGACGTTAAAATCAAATAGAACGTTATAGGACTGCGTTCTAAAGTATTGCGATAAGTATACGGACTCCAACACTTTTTTACTGATAGCATCCAAATCGTCTTCTGGATCTGCTATGTTTTTGAGTGCCCTGAACGCCATATCTATATCTCCAGACATCCTCCCACCGCTAACGCTTAATTTAGGGTCACTGTCTAGATGTCTCTTCGCTCTTCTTAATATTTTGTCGCTCTCGTAGTCTCTGTCCTCAAATCCATAACTTAGACTCATTATGTTATAACACATATTTACTTACTAAGTATCCAGACACAGCCAAAACCACTAGAACTAGCCCCAACTCTGTCGTGTTGTCACCTGGTGTCACTTCTAGACGACGTTCTTGATGTGTCACCTTTGGTTTGTCGAGTGTCTCCAGACGCTCTCCACCTTCCTGGTGTACCACGTTCGATGTCATCAAACGATTCGTCACCTTTGGTTTGTCGAGTGTCTCCAGATGCTCTCCACCTTCTTGGTGTACTTTCTTGACCTCCGTCGTTTTTGTGTAGTTTAACCCACTATTTACTCCAAACTTCATACTCTGTGTAGCAGTCTTTAGCAGGTTGTTGTACCCAGCGATCTTGTTCTTGAGGATTACCACGTTACTTGGCATTAGCCACGTAGACGGTGACAGCGCAAGATTTTGGACAACGTTGGTGTCTCTAATCGACTTGTTCATGTTGAGAATCCACGTTGACACGTCGTAGTTTATAACACTATCCTCCACCAGCTTTCGAAACTCTTGTTGAGTCTCTAGACTACCTGCGGAACCACCAACGATTGACAACACGTGTCCTCGCTTGTGCACCAAGTGTGGAGTAAACGAAGGCTTCTATAGACTGATTTAGGTATTGTCGCCCAATGTTGGTAAAACCATTCGACACCAGAGGAACGTATCGTTTATAGTCGTTCTTAACGTCGTTAATCGTGAAGACTCTCTCCTCACCTGTTGTACCATCAGCGAGGACTTTACCCTGGTAGTAATGTTTTCTAGGAATCTTGTCTGTCTTACCATATAATTCTCCAGCATCAAACTCTCTACTTATCGATCTCATACTCTCACCACCTTCCATCCTTCTGAGAAGTCTTCTAACAGTAAAGTACAGATGAAACCTCATTACACTAGTGATAACAGGGTGAACTTCTTGTGAAGGTGACAAGTGTTGTAACGACACTCCACAACAGAAACTCGCACAATACGTTGCAAACACGACCCTATAGTAGCTCTCGTTGTCGTCCCACTTTGACTTTGTCTTTGATGTGGTGATTTGTAGTATTGGTAGCTTTGAGAAAAAGTAGTTCTTTTGATTAACAAAGACTCTAAAGTTATTCACTGGGTAGTTCAACACGTTTTCCGTTGGATAGCCATCCCAAAGTCCCCAGTGGTTCTTGCGACCTTTCGGTAATGGTTGGATAGTTCCACCAGATAGCCATATTTTTGGAAACTTGTCGTCGTGACTTTTTGGAGACTTGTTGTTGTGTAACCAAATCCACATGCTCTTGTCGTTTTTGAAGGTATCACTAGTTATGTTAGTGCTTATGATGTCGTTGTTTCTAAAATATATGTCAACGCCATTAACCTCACCATCTTGTGAGACAGTTGGATCGAACTCAAACTTACTCAAAGTGATGTCAGGATACTTTTTCACTAGATTCAGCTTAGCCACGCGTATGGCATTAGCTACCTCTTTTTGGTTAGCTATCATTGGTTTATTTATCGTTAGATACTTAGTATACTCCGGGTTACTGTTAAACCTACTTGAGTCTATACTAATGTCACCAATATTAGTTTTCGTCACGAAGAATATATGTATATGCATATTGTCGTCAACATCAAGAAAAAACCTATTCTTGTCAGCATAAGGATACTTTCTTTTGAACGCATCCATCATAACATACCGTACGTTATATGAGAGTGGTAGTGTTGATTAATGGTTCAACGAAAACTGTAGACCTACCAGAGTCAATTCTAGCAACTAACTCAGACCCCCACTTACTAGTGAAGGAGGCAACCATCTTTTGGGACTATGTTAACGTAACCACAGCTAACAGTAAGATAACTTACAACAGTAATAATCACACCTTTAACACTGGGTACCACACCTTTAAAATGATCGCCGACGACTTGAAAGAGTTAGGAGACGTCAAGCTAGTGGCTAACAGACATGACTCAACGTGTACGATAACAACTGATCAACAAATAGAACTGTTTAAATTTGGACAACTTTTGGGATTTGACGAAAACACTACAATAACCACCAATAAAACCAGTCCTAACGTTGTGAACGTTAACAGAGGACTGAAATACATACAAGTAACATCTAATGTTGTGGACAGATCTAAGAACATAGTTAATGGTAGCAAAAGCGATTGTATCGCAGTACTGCCAATAACTAGCACACAGACATTAAAGGGCTCTGTACAACGTTTTGGTGTTGGGTCGAAAATCCCAATAAACAAAGGAGTCGTCAACCAACTAGAGTTCAAGATAACAGATCAGGACGATAACAGTGTTAACGTTGGTGAGGTGTTGTTAGATTTACACATCATGTAGTGTATATGGACGTAGAGCAAGAACTAAGAGATATCTACTACAACCCATCAACTGGTTACCAATCTGCCGAGAGGCTGTACCAAAAGGCACAAGAAGATGGACTAAGCGTTAGTAGGGCAAAGATAAAGGACTGGCTAAAATCCCAAGACACATACACTAGGTGCAAACCAGTTGTTAAGAAACACAAGTTTAGACAAACGTTTGTTGACTATCTAGGTGAGTCAGATACAGATGGACTTGGTCGATATGGGTAAGTACAAACACAAGAACAACGGGTACTACTGGATACTAACAGCCACTGAGATCCTTAGTAGGTATGCTTTTACCATACCTGTCTACAGGAAAGATACGAAAAACATGACTAAGGCTGTGACAGAGTTACTAGAGAAGGCTAAGGTTAGATTTGGTGAGTACCCAAAGCTGGTTCAGTTTGACGATGGTAAGGAATTCTACAACGTTGGTGTGAAGGATCTGTTGGAGAAACACGACGTGAAATACTTTAGCACGAACTCTGATAAAAAGGCAGCAGTCGTGGAACGGTTTAACAGAACACTCAAGACGTCTATGTGGAAGTACTTCTACAGTAAAGGAACGTACAAGTGGATTGACATTTTAGACCAACTCGTTTGAAAATTACAATAATACCAAACATAGTACTATTCTAATGAAACCTAAAGATGTGAGCAAGAAAAACGAAAACGAAGTATGGACGACGTTGTTTGGACAACCATTTCGGTGACTACCCACTACCAAAGTTTAAAGTAGGTGAGACTGTCAGGATATCAAAGTACAAGAGCATATTCGAAAAAGGGTATGAGGCTAACTTCACTGAGGAGCTATTCAAAGTGACAAAGGTCATACGTGGTGACCCTACCGTGTACGAGATAGAGGACCATGAAGGGGAACCTATCATCGGTAAGTTTCTACGAGGAAGAGTTGTCGGCTGTCGACAAAAAAGACGACGTATATAAAGTTGAGAAGATACTAAAGAGAAAGAAGGTGGGAGGTAAAAAGATGACTTTAGTTAAGTGGCTTGGCTACGACAGTAAACACAACTCATGGATACCAGAGAGTGATATTCAAAACATTGAGTAGTATATAATGGCTGAAGGAGGGTTCGATGAAATCGAAATGCAACATCTTGACGAGTTTAAGGAGTATACGGACGAACAGTTAGAAAGCGAACTCAACCGACTCAACGATATAGTCGAGGAATACGGGACAACACAAGAACTTAGCAGCACGCGTAGCAGAATCACCAGGGTTAAATTCGAACTAGAGAGTAGAGTCACAGAACACAGAGTGCAAGACAGAATCACACATGCAGAGACATCGTTCGTAGACAACGACGGAAAAACTGTGACAATAACTAGTAAGGGCAGCGACGTCACAGCTGAGACCTCGGCAGTAGTGTTTGCTGAACAGGCGACATATGGTGACGTCCACGACGAGAGTTTTGATTTAGCTTTCAAAGAGACTAACGAAGTTAGTAAACCATATCGTGAGAACATCTCAAAGTTAGTAACATTCTACAACCCTAACAGAAACGATATGAAAATTATCGTAGACGATTATCTCAACGGAGTCGATAAAGAAGAAACTCAGAAAATAATAAAACAGTTGAAAGACAACGAGTACGCAAGATTGGAGATAGTTCTAAGACATCCATACTCATACGAAATAGTTATTCCGCAAAAACAAAACATATCGTATAGTATAGGACATGCCAAAACGTAAGACAAAAAATCTTGAGACAATTGACGAACTCATTGAAGATATTCAAGAAGCAGAACAGGAAGTGATCGACGAACCACAAATCGACACACCACAAGTTGATGACACTCCACAAACTGACGTAGACAAGAAACGAAACGAACTACGAAGACTCTCAGAGGACGGTGAGATAGATCAATCCATCGCTTATCTCAAAAAGGCCTCAGCTAAAGTTATCAATAAGATCTACGAAGAATGGGAGGTAAAAAGAATTGAGAAAGCAAACGTGTTCCTCTGTGATTTTTTAATAAGCAAGTTCGCCCACGCGTTAGGAGGATTCGACGCTATAGTCACCTGAGAAGCTCGAAAACGAGTTAAACACTGACCAGCTACTAAAAAGAGATGTGGAGAAGTTTATATCATACGTATCCCCCCTACCTCCCTTGTTTAGGGTTGTTATCAGGTGGACTAACAACTAGTAAACACATACTTAGCCATATGGCTAGAGGGGAAATCCCCGATGGGAAACCCCCGAACGAGGGAGACAGTTCTACCTAATTATAACAATTTACAAAACGACCTAAAGACATGAGTATATACTAACTTAATGAGAAGTGTAGAACGTCAGGAGTCAGTGGAGGAAAAAGACAGCGAGACTCAACAAAGAGTTGTTATTTATCTACCAGGTTATAGAGCTCAAACGACAACTCTTCACTAAGAGTAATGTAGAACGTGAGGAACTAGACGAGAGGTTTAAACATACTGTACTCGGGAAAAGGATGACCAGTCATGACAGAGAGTTGCAGTTTCTACGTACTAATACTTGAAAAACTATTTTAGGAAACGCGTGTGGTAGTTTTTGAGTCAAACTTATTTTGTCTCGTTTTAGTAGTCTCGAAAGTGGGGGATAACAGCGCAAATTTTCAATTTTAGTTGCGAAGCACGAAAAATTGAAAAATGCGCTGGTACCCCCACTTTCTATACTACTAGTGGAAAATCGCTCCCCTGGTTTTGCTAAGGAGAGTGGTAGAGAGTGACAGATAGATATCTAATCCCCAATGGCAATCTCCCCCACTATCACAATGACTATTTCTATCATATATGATATTAATTAATTAACCTGGAGTGGATTACCAACCAAGTTGAATTGATTATTGGAATGGATAATATATTACTACATATATTATTAGTAGATATTCATAAGTAATTAATACTTAGTTTCTAAATGTTACTATGTAATGTACAATAGAATAATAAATTAAACACTGTGGGATAGTGAGAAGTATAATATACTATAGTATCTGTAACACTTACATACTTAAAAAGTTACTAACTTAAACAGGCAGCAAATAATATGCTGAACAAAAACTTTCAAATGTTCGGGTTCACGAAGAGGAGCCGACAGTCTCCGATTAAAAAACTTCTCTTCCGGGAAGATGACTTCCAAGAAGAAAATGGCCGCACTGATTTGGATTGACCAGACCACTGAAGTGATCGATTTAAGACATTCGTTTTAAAACTTTTCAATTACGCAGCTAGGTGCGCTGTAAAGCACTCTCTCCACTTGTTGTAACCAGTTTGCCAGTGTATTCTCTTTATATTGCCTGCAGGATTTTTGATCATGCACTTTCTCTTAATTGCACACGAATTGTCACCCTCTCCCTGCAAGATTTCCAATGGCCCACCCATTATTGATACATATGGTTGTAATATGGATGATGCATGCCTGGACACTAGGAAACTATGTACAATAGGTGTAAGATAAACATGCTTGATAATAATTGCCAAAAATAATTGGATATAAAACAATACACATGTTCCACGAGGGTGGGCGAATGAATCTCTTGCATGTGAATCAAATATTTTCAGTGAACCATTTGCAATAGTATAGATGCGCATAGTATTACATCCGATTGTTAAAAGAAAGGAATTATAACTTTCGTTTACCAAACCTTGTAAAGCACATTCTAAGGGCATGAAATATGAAATGTTTTCATTCAAAGTAGTTGTATGGAGTCTACCAGAGTAACTTTCACTAAACTCAAGTTGATAATTTGTGTTTAGCACTGTAACCATGGTAGGTAATTCAGTTAGCAATAAATAAGATTGCCTTGACAATCTTGACAATGCAGAATACAATTAATTTTTCCAAGGTTCATAATTTGAACTAGGTGTTCTGGGTGATTTATTGTGTAAGTAATTGATTTGTTTCTGAAGTTATGTATCAAAACACACAAACTCGTAGCTACATGTACACATTGCTGTCCTGCATTTGGACCAAATACATCAACATCACCTTGACTATAAGGTGCATGAATAGTTTTACTATAGGATCAACAAAAGTAGGACCTGGGTTCTTTTCAATGTCTCTACTAAGATTGAACTTGCAGCAATTCACTCTGTAATTTCATGTAAGTCTTGTTCCTCTCTTTATTTATATTTTTAGAAAGAAATACAGAGGTTTTCGGTCCAGCTGTTTGTTTTCTATATGTAGTTTTGATTTTTCATGTAAACCCTTTGGTTTTTTAATGTTATTAACTTGGGGTAAATACCTTACTTGATTGCTCAGCAACCTTTTCCGTTCATGGCTAAATGCATAAACTAGACGATGGATATGAGAAGACCTGGGTACATTTCTTTTAAATGTGTTTTCGAAGCTGTCTACGTAATTTTCTACTTTTATTCAAAAGGCGAGAAAGTTTTTTAGCTGGGATCCTGCTAGGTTCGCGATCACGTCGACCAACATGGCGGTTGTTTTACCTCAATCACAATAAATTTAGCATAACGAGATCTACATTCTTTTGTGTTTAAAAGTCTCTGGGTCAATATCAGCGGAAACTTATACTGATAACTGGGAACTTTTTACATTCTCATATACAGGTACCATGTTAAGAGAAGCAGGATTATTCGATGGCAACGTGCTTTCAAAACATGCGACTGTTCATGAACAATTGATAATATAAAAGACACTTGATGAAACGATATGTTGAATCACATGGAATTTATTTTGCACGACATTTGTAACACAATAAACAATATAGGCAACAATAAAACAAATCATAAATATTAATAAAGTTACCTCAATACAAATGTATAATTTCCATACAGCGTTTATATAATGTCGAGTCTCCTCGGGTGAATGTTTACCTGACAATTGCAACTTGGCTAGTTCGTCAAGTACGTTCTTTCTGCTTCTATTTACATCATTTGAGCAATTCAATGACACAGGTAACGTTGTATTCAAGTTTATATTCGTTTTTAGTGCAAAGTTTTTTAAACTTTGCAGTATTGTGATGAGTGGCAAAAATTCACTCAGTGGTCAGAGCACTGCACTACCAATCGCAGGGTCGAGCAATCGCAGGGTCGCGGGTTCAATTCCTACCGGAAGGCCGCTAAGTTGCATTTTTCGCAACTGGTCCCGATTTGGTCTTAAAATGTATGTATTCCAACACTCGAAATTTTCCTTCACCATAAATCCTGAAAAAAAGTAGTTCAATCGAGTGAAATGCCAAATATTACCTATATATATATATATATATATGTTGAAAGGACCTATGGTGAAGGAAAACTTCGAGTGTTGGAATACATACATTTTAAGACCAAACCGGGACCAGTTGCGAAAAACGCAACTTAGCGGCCTTCCGGCTGGAACCGAACACGCGACCCTGCGACTGCCAGCGCAGCGCTCCGACCACCGAGCCACGGAAGCCGCCGCCGAGAGCCCAGTCAAGAGCCCAGTCACGAGTTCTGTATATATGGCGGCAATGCCGGGACAAGACTCTAGGTATATTATAGGCAACACCTGGCATTTCACTTGATCAAACTACATGTTGAAAGGACCTATGGTGAAGGAAAACTTCGAGTGTTGGAATACATACATTTTAAGACCAAACCGGGACCAGTTGCGAAAAAATGCAACTTAGCGGCCTTCCGGCTGGAACCGAACCCGCGACCCTGCGACTGCCAGCGCAGCGCTCCGACCACCGAGCCACGGAAGCCGCCGCCGAGAGCCCAGTCACGAGTTCTGTATATATGGCGGCAATGCCGGGACAACTGGTCCCGGTTTGGTCTTAAAATGTATGTATTCCAACACTCGAAGTTTTCCTTCACCATAGGTCCTTTCAACATGTAGTTTCATCAAGTGAAATGCCAGGTGTTGCCTATAAATATACCTAGAGTCTTGTCCCGGCATTGCCGCCATATATACAGAACTCGTGACTGGGCTCTCGGCGGCGGCTTCCGTGGCTCGGTGGTCGGAGCGCTGCGCTGGCAGTCGCAGGGTCGCGGGGTTCGGTTTCCAGCCGGAAGGCCGCTAAGTTGCGTTTTTCGCAACTGGTCCCGGTTTGATCTTAAAATGTATGTATTCCAACACTCGAAGTTTTCCTTCACCATAGGTCCTTTCAACATGTAGTTTGATCAAGTGAAATGCCAGGTGTTGCCTATATATATATATATATATAATATATATATATATATATATATATATATATATATATATATATATATATATATATATATATAAAAGCGGGGCCCTGAAACGATGAACTACTGGATGTTTGCAATAGGATGCTTATACATGGTGACAAACCAACAATATGGTCCAAGAGCATTCTAATACCAATACTGAAGAAAGGAGATCTAAGCTCATCACAAAATCATCGTGGTATTGCCTTATCCCTAATAGCATCTAAAATATATAATAAGATGCTGTTCAAAAGGGTCAGCCCCTACATCGACCCTATTCTGCGGATAAACCAAAATGGGTTCCGAACAAACAGATCTACACTCGGTCAAATACTTACTTTGAGACGATTAGTAGAAGGAATAAAGGCCAAGAACTTAACAGCAGTATTGACCTTTGTGGATTTTAAGAAGGCCTTCGATACCATCAACAGGAGCAAAATGCTTTCCATCCTTAGGGCTTATGGGATACCAGATGTGATTGTCTCAGCAATAGGTGTAATGTACAATGACACAGAGGCCAAGGTGTTATCCCCAGATGACGAAACCGACTTTTTCCCGATCCATGCTGGGGTTCTACAGGGTGATACCTTAGCCCCATTTCTATTCATCATAACCCTAGACTACGCCATGAGAACGGCGGTAGATGGACATGAAGATCTCGGATTCACACTAGAACAACGAAGGAGTAGCCGGTATCTGGCCAAGATAATCACTGACACTGACTTTGCCGACGACATTGCTTTGGTCTCTGATAACCTAGAGAAAGCACAGAAACTTCTACTTAGGGTGGAGAGAGCAGCACAGGAGGTTGGACTACACATAAATACCACTAAGACTGAGTTCATGGTCTATAACCAGCAAGGAGACCTTACGACACTAGACAACAGTAAACTTAAAAAGACTGAAGACTTTCAATATCTTGGCTCATGGATTGCTGAAAGTGTAAAGGATGTAAACATCATGAGAAAGGCGAAGGCGTGGATGTCGCTTAATAAACTGAAAGAAGTTTGGAAGTCTGAGCTTAGTAGACAACTTAAAGTACGCTTTTTCAGGGCATCAGTGGAAAGTATACTTTTATATGGAGCAGAGACTTGGACTCTAACAAAGACACTGGAGAAGAGACTGGACGGCTGTTATACAAGACCCCTTAGAGCAGCTTTAAATGTTACATGGAGAGATCATGTAACAAATAAAGATCTATATGGTGATATACCACCAATCTCGGTAACACTCAGAGAACGAAGGCTCCGCTTCTGTGGCCATATCTTCAGAAACAAGGACGAGGTTGCCTCACAGCTCCTGTTTTGGGAACCCCGTCATGGCAAACGGTCTAGGGGACGCCCAGCAACAACATATATCAATCAGATAGAACATGATACCAACTTACCAAAAGCCGAACTTGCAAAGATCATGGAAAAGCGTGGAGACTGGAAAGAACTCATCAAAACTGTGCGAGAGCGCTCGAACTTATAGATAGATAGATAGATAGAGATAGATATAGATATATATAATTAACAATTATAACCATGAGCTCGAGTCGTATATGAGCTCATAGCCAACGAGGCGCCGAGTTGGCTATTAGTTCATACACGACGAGAGCGAATGGTATAATTGTTTTATAATATAGCAAAACATTTTAAGATAATAATCGGAAAAAACTGTTTATGTCGCGGTGAATAAATTATTTAGTTGCAATCAAGGAACTTCCGCCACATTTACTTCCGTCATGCGTAATGTTGTCACGTATGAAAGGTTTCTCACTGAGTTAAAAATAGCTTCAGAATTTTGTGTGTGAGAGCCAAAAATTCGTTGAGATGGTTCAGTAAAGAAAAAAGATCCTTTGAAAAGCCAAAAGGTGCGTCAATTTTTAGTTATTGTATCACGGTTGTGAATATTTGGGCTTTTAAGAGGACGTGAAAGCTAAAAAAAACATTAGCGAAAATCTCGCTTTGTTGTTTTTTCGATGTGTATCACCTAAAAATAACAAAAGTTTTCATTCAAAATGCCTTTATTACTTCAAAAATTATCTTTTACTGAATAATAATCATAATATTTGTAATAAATATGTGTTGCTAGCTAACTTTTATCCTTTTTATTTTGTCTGACAAAACAATTCACAATTCAGTCGGGTTTTTCAAAGCCTTAAGACGATTTTTAAAGTGGATTTTGCATCATAACTTCGTAAATGTTGCACTTGGTTGATGTATTTTCTGTTGAACATTAGCCTTACTCCTATCAGTTCATGTTTTTCGCTCTTGTGCGTTAAATAAACAACAAGTTTCATCTGCAGTAGGTTGAGAAATCACGCCGCCATTTTGATTTTTCATTACTAGTGATATATGAGCTGATAGCTTGCTAGTATGAGAACCAATCAGATTGCAGAACAGCTCATATACGGTGGATGGCTATATTATAAATATATATATATAGAGTGAGTGACCGTGCTAACATCCGGGGGGCGACAATATTAGTTCGTAGTCTTTTGGAACTTCAATTTATTATTGACAGTAGATAAGTGAATGACTATTGTCAGTAGGAAAGTGAATGTGAAGTTCCTGGACAATGCAGAGGTCAGTTAAGTGAGTTATCGATGGGTTTTTTTTACGTGTCAAATTGTAAACAATACAGTTTGATTTCGATATCTTGAATATTTCATAATATGTCTCGAATATAAGTTGTGTCCCCCGGTTTTTATGTTAACATGCTACTGCGCACGCGCGAGCTTGAATTTTGATTATCGAACACAAAAATGGCGTAGCCAATTAGTGGGCGATAAATATACCTTCTCGAAACAGGGATTTTGTGGACTTACAGTATTATATATGGTGCAGGAGAAAAGATTCATTGTCTGTTAGGGGAAGACGAGCCTGTATATAAAATAAACGTCTAACATTCAGGATATTTCTGTCAGACAGGTTGACTCGTGTGACAGTGATACAACGGTAAGCGCAGCGTATTTGTCTTTGTTTATAAAATACACTGTTATAATACCGTGAGTCTCTGTTATAATGCTCTACAGTTTCTCGTTCTCTGACTTTGTCAAAATATATGTGCTTGACCATTGCACACACAGAGTTACAGCAGGGATTGGAATATATAAATACTCCGAGTATTTCGTCGGTCGGCCTTCGGAACGATGATTGATTTGTTTACGCCGTAAACGGCGCCGTAAAAGCTATTCCAATGTCCATGTAAGGTAATGCGTGTTAGTTTCACCTTGCTGAATACAAGGTGGTTTTCGAAGTGATCAAAAATGGCTAGATTCTGTGGTACTTGCCATGGCACTTCAAGTCGAAGCGAAAGGCGAGGAGACGGCCCGCGCATCGTCAACAATCTCTTGACTCGTCAGAGAGCTTTATGTAATCGAAGCGAAAGATCAGGAGATGGCCCACGTGTCGTCGACAATCTCTTCACTCGTCAGAGAGCTTTATGTAATCGAAGCGAAAGACGAGGAGATAGCCCACGTGTTATCGCTACAACCTTGACTCGCCGGGTTAGCATTTCAGATGCAAAAGGCGAGGAGATGTTAGAATACATCGCCACAGACCCAATAATTCACGGGTCGACCACCACGGTGGATAATTGTGAATATTTATCGAGACTCTATCAAATCTATCAAATGCTTATCAAAATCTATCATATATCTATGAAACAAATGAACACAAATACGTCAAACAAGCTAGTACTAGAATCGACGACAGTATTGATATCAACAGCAAGCGAACGTTCACACAGTTTTACAGACGAGATAGATTACAAACAAGTGTATCACATATCAGAACACGTGAACGAGAACCGTCTAGGATACCATTGAAGAGAGTAATTCATTTTATGAGAAAAAATAAACACAACAGACGTAAAATCAAATTGCTAATAAAACGTACGATCCCCAAATCGTCTTCTTGGCATGACTTGCTTTCTATAAGATACAGAAAAGACGTTTATCACCGTCTAAATAATGCATTTCCGCGGTTGTGGAAGTTAGCCAAGTATCATTTAAAGAAAGATATTAAAAACATGTCTCAAAACCGACAAAATGTAACGGGAAAATACAAAGTACGATTTAACTTGCCTAAGATTAAACGAACGAGAAAACACAAATTATTGAAACTAAGAGATACAACCGTATCAATTGCTAATTCTAGTAAATGTGATAAACAAAGAGTCAAAACATCTTCAAGATTTTTCCTTACATGATGTGCGGTGACATTGAATTAAATCCAGGTCCTATTAATCCAGGTCCTATTAATCCAGCAAGAAAATAATGTTCCAACTTAACACCGTGTTCAAACTCTTCAATGTCCTTGTTAACAAGTAGACCATCTCAAATAGGATTAAGACCAGTAGATGTAATTGGTGATGGGAACTGTTTTTTTCGTAGTGTAAGTCACCAAATTTTTGGTACATTAGCTACAATGATTTACAAATACGAGCTCTTGCAATTCAACATCTAATAAACTCTCCAGAACACTTTATTGAAAGTAATACTGAACAGTCATGGTTGCATTAATATTTACAAAGTATGTCTAGACAAGGAACATGGGCTGACCATATCATTATATGCAGGCTGTTGCAAATTCACATAATGTTTACGATTCATGTCACTGAAACTGCCCTAAATAAAACACGTCCTGTATATTCTTCAGGAAATACAAGACCTATTAATGTTGGGCATTTAAATGAAATGCATTATGTTTCCACAAGCCCTATGAACCAGTGTGCACTGGGAAATTTGACTGAAATTGATAAACAAACCCACCTGAATAATAATACAAGAAACGATCAAGCATCTGTTTCTAGTGCGCGTATAAGTTGTGATGCTTGTCAAGATAAACCTCAATCCAATAAAACCAGGAACGATTACATGAGAGAATACATGAGGAAAAGGAGGATGGACAATCAATATAAAAATAAGGAAAATGAAAGAAAAAAAGGAATCTTTGCAAAAAGGAAACCCTGATAAAGTTAAAGAAACCTCTAGAAAATCAAGTAAAACGTATAGACAATCAAATCCTGAGAAAGTTAAAGAATCTTCTAAAATATCAAATACTATATATAAACAATCAAACCCTGAGAAACTTAAAGGATCCATGAGAAAAGCAATTACTAAATATAAACAGTTAAACCCTGAGAAAGTAAAAGAATCCATGAGAAAAGAAGTTACTAAATATGAACAATCAAACCCTGAAAAATTAAAAGAATCCATGAAAAAAGCAGTTACTAAATATATACAATCAAAACCTGAGAAAGTAAAAGAATCCATGAGAAAAGCAATTACTAAATATAAACAATCAAACCCTGAGAAAGTAAAAGAATCCATGGGAAAAGCACATGTAACATATAGGCAATTAAATCCTGAAAGAGTTAAAAAATCTCAAAAAAATAAGTACCTCAAAAGAAAATTATTAGAGAGTACAAATGAATCAAATGTGCTAAGACGTAAGAGGTTAAATAACGATGATGATGTTGATAATGAACATGGCAAGGTTGATACTAAACCCAGGTCTCAATTGTCTGACAGTATATAGCATTATTCCATAGTAACGTGAGTATTGGCCCGGAATATATTTGTACTTGTTGTGATCAATTATGGTATAAGTTATCTGTCACAAAATGCAATCCTACTATGTAAAAATTATGTTCCAAAGAAATACTTAAATTATGTGTTACCGGTGTTAAAAGTATTGATGACACAGAATGGATTTGTTCTACATCCACTCTCACTTGAAAACTGGCAAGTTCCCAAGTTGTGCAAAGGCTAACAAAAATATATTTTCCACATAAGCCAATTGCTTTACAAAATGTAACACCCCTTGAGGAAAGACTAATTTCACCAAGAATTCCTTTCATGCAACTGCGAGAATTACCTAGTGG
The DNA here is from genome assembly GCA_035772405.1 of Chrysogorgia sp. JL179-B06. NCBI lineage: Eukaryota > Metazoa > Cnidaria > Anthozoa > Scleralcyonacea > Chrysogorgiidae > Chrysogorgia > Chrysogorgia sp. JL179-B06. The sequence continues at coordinate 419,343 of JAYKKM010000338.1, read as the reverse complement.
AGGTCAGTTAAGTATTCATGGCAATATTGTTAATGTACCAGCTGATGTTAATTCAACAGTTAGTATTCTACCAAGACAAATAAATGAATCACAAACAAACCAATCAAGCTTAAAAGGCGCCTTAGTTACAAACACCATTATCAATTTCAGAATGTAAGATCAGCTAAAGTTTTAGAAGCTGCTCAATATTTAGTAAGAGCAAGTGATCTGTATAAAAATGAGGGAGTACAAGTATCAGATAGCTGGTTAACAGACATAAATAACAGTGAAAGTAATAAGGAAGAGTGGTCCGAGTTTATTGACAAAACAAGTCAGGTGAAGTCAGATACAACTCAAGAAAAAGCAAATATTATAGAAACACAACACACAACTAATGATTCTATTGATAATGATACTGATGATGAATGGTATGAAGAAACGGAACATCCATCGGGTGTTATGTATACCTTATTACAAGAACCTCACATGACTCAACATGGTGATAAGATAATCAGTTTTGCACCAGGTGAAGGAAATAGACCACTAGGTATATTCATTGACAAAGATTCAGAATTCTTATCTTTCCCTTCTATATATTGTGGCAAACGTCAATCTGATTATAGTGATAGACTTGTGCCGGTTCACTATAGTACGATTTGTAAATGGGAGTTACGAAGTAGAGATCGAAGAGTTGCACAGCGTGTGCCAAACATTTTTTATAATTTAAAAATCTACAGATAAAACAATTATGTTAATAAGCTAATTAATTTAGACGAAGGATTCAGAGTTCTTAGAAATTTACGAGGCTCACCTCCTTACTTTGAAAGATGTAAGAAAGAATTATTCGCAATGATTCGTCAATTTGGTAAACCTACTTGGTTCTGTTCATTCTCAGCCGCAGAAACTAGATGGGTGCATTTGCTTAAAATTCTTGGTCGCCTTGTTGATAATGAACATTATACTGATAATGAGACAAAAGTAATGACTTGGCAGAAGAAGTCAGATAAAATACAAAAATATCCGGTCACATGTGCCAGAAATTTTGAACACATAGTACAATTGTTTCTCCACAATTTCATCAAAAGCTCACTTAATGCAATTGGAGAAGTTGTTGATTTTTTCTATCGAGTAGAATTTCAACAACGTGGATCACCACATATACATTGTTTATTTTGGATAACAGATGCTCCTGAGTATGGCAAAGAATCTCTTGATGGCATTGCTAAATTTGTAGATAGCTATACCACATGTAAAGCTGAATCTGACGATTTAGGTGATCTAGTACATTTGCAGAGACATAGGCACTCTAAAACGTGTAAGAAAAAGGGTAACAAAATATGTAGGTTTAATTTTCCTTTACCTCCAATGTCAAGAACAATGATTTTACAACCTCTACGTGATTCTCTACTACTAAAACGATCCCCAACTGAGATTAGGATAAATTCTTACAATGCAAATTTGCTAAAATGTTGGCATGCAAATATGGACATTCGGTATATATTAGACCCCTATGCTTGCGCTGTCTATATTCTTTCTTATACTAGAAATACGTTATACGCAACACCCCTCGCCCGCGCTTATACTGTTGAAACTTTTATAGCGTGGTTGCTAATTTACTACTGTAATACAGTACTGTAGTTTCTTTGCTTGAATTAGGTATTAGCCCATTTATTTGCAAAACTGAATAAATTTGCAGTGGACAATATCTCTGAGAGCTTTGTGTTGTTTGAATTTAATTCTTCCATAGGACATCAAACTAAATAGCGTAAACCTTTTAAATTTTTGGGTGCAGTACCTGGCACCTGCACTGAACAGAATAATGGGGAAGTTTACTGCCGTTTCTACCATAAATCACTAAGAAAGAAATTACAGCACTTGTCTCACACTATTGATGATTCATCAAGGCCAGCGAGAGCAAAACTCGGGCCCCAGGACTGACATGTGTACCCCTCCCATAAATTTCCATGAGATGTATGAATGATCCCTTAATTGCAATATATATTTTTAGACACCTCATACCTTTATAATGTTATTGTATGGTAGTAACAGTACAGCATAATATGTTACGTGCCTAAGACAAACACACAAGACCAGCTTTGGCCAGAACTAACTAGCTAAAAACGTTGTCTAATGCGTTCTTCCGTTCGAGCTACACCCATATGTCCTGCAAAAGGACTGTCATGCATGGCTTTGACACATGTAGTAATTAGTGATTTTGGCAGGACAATAACATAATTGGGGTATGACTTGTTTCGACCAATAGCACGGACTAAAATCCCATCATGAATAAACAATTTGTCGTGATGACGCAACATTTGGCGAAAATATGGGTCCTGGCAATTTCGCGCGCTTGGTTTAGGCTTGTTTTGCAGTTTTAGATCACGCAGTTTTGCGATACTGGCATCTTTCTCTTGCGCGTCGCGAATGTTGATAGACGGATTAAGTGTTACTGCACATGTTTTAATGGCATCCTGTTGTAGTTTCGCGATAACCTCTGGTGTAGGTTGAAGCCGCGAAAGTGCGTCGGCGTTATTGTGCAGGCGTCCTGCTCTATGTTGTACTTCGAAATCAAACTCCTGTAGGTCCATAAGCCAGCGCGCAATGCAGGATAGTTGGAGGGTGGTTGCTATTGATGTTGATATATTGGGTGATGTTTCCGGGTTTTGAGTATGGTTTGTAGGTGTCAGTTGTCAGGTTGAAGGTGATATCGAGGAAGTTTACGCATTTTTTGTTCGCTTCGATAGTTAGTTTTAAATTGTGGTCGCTAAATATCTTGCAGACTTGTTTCTTGATGTTTTCGATGGTTCTTGGTGGATCATCGAAAGCCCCGTTAAACAGGAGGGAGTTCTTTGCTTGTATAATTATATGTTTCTCTTGCTCAGTGATCTCGTCGAACTCGGCGGCAAATGCGAGGGCTTTGTTCAGTAAGTCGTCTGTTATCGACGGGTAGAATTCTACTACGTCGAAACCGATGAATGAATGTGCTGGTTTGTTGGTGATGTTTTTGTACCAAGTTATGACGGCGTCGCTATTTTTCCACTGGTTTACGCCTGTGGTTGACACTACTTTGGTGTTGATGCGTTCAAGGAGCTTCTTGCTGATAATACCAATTTCGGATTTAGCGGGATTGATTAGGCGAGATGTCGGGTTGTTGTCAAAGTTCGGTTTGTGTTCTTTCAGCGTAATAAAGCATTCTTTCTCAGCTAGGGTGTCAATTCGGTTGTCTAGTTTCAGTTTCTCTGTGATTTTCTTTTCTTCGGCTATTATTTTGGCTGTGCTGTTGGGTGGCGCTTTCTTGTAGGCTTTGGTGATGTTGGTTTTGAGTAACTGTTGATATGAGTCGGGTTTAACGTGGTAATACCATGATGACCTCGGGTTCTTTTGTTCTCGCCGGGTGGTTTAATCACGATATTCCCGGCTTTAGCGGGGAGATCTCTAAATCTCCCGGCAAAGCCGGGCAGATTTCTAATTTCTCCCTGATTAAAATTCATGAGCCAAAATTCAAAGACACGACAAAGAGTTTTGTTAATACGTTTTACACAACAAACAAAATAATTACACTACAATGTTAATGACAGTAAGATAAAGTGTTAATTACTCGACTTATTAATATTCACTTTTCACTAAACATTTCACACAATTATATTAATTTCCTACAATGGAAAATTGTTGAATACATCACTGATCATGCATTGTATTACACAATACTCCTACTATCAATTAGTTTTGTACAATGAAAACACTAGTTTCACCTCGGTCATCATGGTATTACAAACTAATACAATGGTTTTTAAGAATATAGTGATCAAATCTCCCGCAAACCGCGGAATGTTTGTGAAAGTCCCTCGGGACGCCTTCGGGCTTCGCCCTCATGCTTTCCCTCGAGACTTTCACAAACATTCCTCGGTTTGCGGGAGATTTAATCACTATATTCTTAAAAACCATTGTATTACTTATAATAAAAGTTAGTTGTTTTGTCGGCGGGAACTAGTAATTCTATGTCTTTCCGTATATTCTTTATGTCTTGTGAAAGTTTCTGCTGAAAAGGACAGTTCGTATTCTTGAATTTTATATATATATATATATATATATATATATATATATATATATATATATATATATTATATATATATATTATATATATATATATATATATATATATATATATATATATATATATATATATATATATGAATATAAAGACAGGTAAACTTCTTCAGGCAAAGTATTAAAAAGTTATATTTCCAAACGTTTCGCCGGTGAAGGCTTCTTCAGTGAAATAAATCTAGTTTGTTAAATCGTCCTCTATGTATACAAATTTGTGTAAAAATAAGACAAAGGATTACAAAATATATGTAAATTTAAAAATATTATACAGTGAATGGTTATGTAAATTAAAAAAACAAAAAAACTATCAATACAATATTAAAAAATTTATACGCAAATTTTAAAAGAACCATAACACCTAAATGCAAAGTGATCTACCAATACAACCGTTCATGATGTTATTTGCATGATTTCTAATTTCCAGTGCTTCGATTATTCTCCGTTCAGTAAAAGGTTTAATGTTTGAGTGGAGTATTTCCCAAGTAATGGGGGATATATATATATGGAAGCCTGCCTCAACCTACACGCATTTGAATTAAATTCCTATTGTCAGTCTGGTATGTGATGGCAAACTGGCAATACATACAGTTAAAATAGATATTAATTTATATCAAGACCCACTGAATCTGTGATTCTCAAACACAACTACAGCCCGCGCGTTTCCGGTTTCCTAATAACACAAGTACGCATGAACAGCTTCACAACCGCTGCGTGCGCGGGCTAAGTTACTTTAGTTTATCGTGCATAAAACAGATAAAAGTATAATCGTCATGCATTATTTTTCTGGAAGCAGAGATGTAGGGACACATTTAAAGTTGGGGGGGGGGGGGGTGGGGCTAAAGTCGACAAGCAGGTAAACAGTGACCGGAAATTTTTGAAATCTAGAAGCTTGGAAAGACAATTTGCACCAATTTGAGCAAACGTTTTCATCTAATTCTGGGAACGAGATTGTCGGGTTTTAGCCAAACACTTCAGGCTACAACCATTTGTAAAATCTCGTGTAGATGAAGTCCATAGGTAGATTATACCTTAGGTAGCTTCTCTTCTACCTCTGACTGCGCTGCCCTGCAAGATCTCTGATTTATTAGTTCGTGGGTGTCACCCCCCCCCCACACACACACACACACACACACACACACGCATACACACACACCCCTTGAGTTTCGACCCTATGGTTACGTTTCACGTAACGTGCTCTCTTCCAACCCTTGCTGTTACTAATGCTACTGTATCTTACTATATTTCTTTTACATAATTATGTACATATTTAAACTTCCTTCTATACCTAATAGATATTTATGTATACACTCTAATATGTACTGCAGTTATAGTATCTATTGTCATTATGTTCATTTGAATTTATCATTTAAAGGGCGTACTTAATTTGGAGCCTGTCCCGCACTTTCTTGTATTAATTAGGTGAAAGTGTAATAAATAAATAGATATGATGATGTTGATGTAGATAATGATGTAGATAATAAACTATTATCGAGGGTGGCTTACTCGGCTGCTCAATTACAGACACTTAAACGATCCTGAAGGTCTTAACAAAAGCCAAGAATTGAGATCACAACACCGAATTCAATACGCGTGAGAATGGACCCTGCCCAGGCGAGATTATCACCCTCGCTTCACTCAGTCGCTTGCGAGGTTATTAATTATTATTCTTAAAGTATACAAGAAGTTGTGTATCGCTTCGCTACTCTGGGAAGTGCGCGCGTGAGGCCTTGCTCCACGTAGTGCGCGCGCGAGGCCTTGATCCACGTAGTGCGCGCGTGAGGCTCCACGTTATGGTTGGTGGGCAATAGAACGGAACCACTGAGACCATATAACCGCGAGGGAACTGGGACTAGAAAATAAATACACTCATTATTTAGTCCCTAACCCTAACGTAACCCTAATTTAATCCTAACCCTCCGTGACATGTTTATACGGTTTAGGTAACTGTAATATAACTTCCCCACTATTCTGTTCAGTGCAGGTACTGCACCCAAAAATTTAAAAAGTTTGCGCTATTTAGTTTGATGTCCTATGAAAGAATTAAATTCAAACAACACAAAGCTCTCAGTGATATTGTCCACTGAAAATCTATTCAGTTTTGCAAATAAATGGCTAATACCTAATTCAAGTAAAAGAACTACAGTACTGTATTACAGTAGTAAATTAGCAACTACGCTATAAAAGTTCCAAACAGTATAAGTGGGCGAGGGGTGTTACGTATTATCGGAGACATGGCAACCGATGTTGGAAGGTGTATACGTTACATGGCCTCAGTGGTTCCGTTTAAGTGACCACCGTTATGATTAGTTTAGATTAGGACTATCTTTTAAATTCGGGATACTTATATGAAACGTCAGCCAATGATTCAGTGCATGGTTGTTAATCAGGTAAAGATAAAATATATAGATTTATAATATATAGATTTTGAGAAAATATATAGTAAAAAGTCAAATATTTTTCTTCTTATAAAGAAAGGAAACCGATATTCACATTTAATACTGATGAACACAAAATTATTGGAGATACAGCGCCAACAGATAAAACAGCCTCTGATGACGAATCTTTGATTCTCCCAAATGGCGCAAAGTTGACATTTGGTGATATCGTCGCACTCGCAGGAGACTTTTATGGCGTACCAGAAAAACCTATCGTATATTCTTTGGAGGAAAAATCATGGGTGGATTCCAATGATCGTCGTCGCGCTAGGTTCCTGTCAGCTTACACTACACTGGCAATTGTACCGTATAAAGGTGAAGTAAAGAAGCAACTAGACAAACTGTTGACCATGATAAAAAAAGAATTATCTAGTGCGCATCGCTATAGTAACAAAGAATGGGATGAAGCTACAGGTGGTTGGTGGATATTCCTCAAGAAAGGAATGATGTCAAAATTGGCTATGAATAATTACGATCATTTCCTGCCATACGCAAAGGAAGCTTATCTGATTGGTCATCAGCTGGCAATAGAGAAAGCCCGACAAGCAGCGAAGGAAAGGGACGAAGATACAAGAAAGAAGCTGATTTCTGAAGCGTACTCACTAGACGCTTTTGCTTGCCATTTCCTGACTGACAGTTTTTCCAGTGGACATATTCGGTAAGAATGTACAGTTACATGCATGCAGTATATATATATATATATATATATATATATATATATATATATATATATATATATATATATATATATATATATATATATATATATATATATATATATATATATATATATATATATATATATATATATATATATATATATATATATATATATATATATATATATATATATATATATATATATATATATATATAGGTAATATTTGGCATTTCACTCGATCAAACTACATGTTGAAAGGATTTATGGTGAAGGAAAATTTCGAGTGTTGGAATACATACATTTTAAGACCAAACCGGGACCAGTTGCGAAAAATGCAACTTAGCGGCCTTCCGGCTGGAATTGAACCCGCGACCCTGCGATTGCTAGTGCAGTGCTCTGACCACTGAGCTACGGAAGCCGTTGCCGAGAGCCTAGTCACGAGTTCTGTATATATGGTGGTAATGCCGGGATAAGATTCTGGGTATATTATAGGTAATGTTTGGCATTTCACTCGATCAAACTACATGTTGAAAGGATTTATGGTGAAGGAAAATTTCGAATGTTGGAATACATACATTTTAAGACCAAACCGGGACCAGTTGCGAAAAATGCAACTTAGCGGCCTTCCGGCTGGAATTGAACCCGCGACCCTGCGATTGCTAGTGCAGTGCTCTGACCACTGAGCTACGGAAGCCGTTGCCGTTGCCGAGAGCCTAGTCACGAGTTCTGTATATATGGTGGTAATGCCGGGATAAGATTCTGGGTATATTATAGGTAATATTTGGCATTTCACTCGATCAAACTACATGTTGAAAGGATTTATGGTGAAGGAAAACTTCGAGTGTTGGAATACATACATTTTAAGACCAAACCTGACCGGCAACGGCTTCCGTAGCTCAGTGGTCAGAGCACTGCACTAGCAATCGCAGGGTCGCGGGTTCAATTCCAGCCGGAAGGCCGCTTAGTTGCATTTTTCGCAACTGGTCCCGGTTTGGTCTTAAAATGTATGTATTCCAACACTCGAAATTTTCCTTCACCATAAATCCTTTCAACATGTAGTTTGATCGAGTGAAATGCCAAATATTACCTATAATATACCCAGAATCTTATCCCGGCATTACCACCATATATACAGAACTCGTGACTAGGCTCTCGGCAACGGCTTCCGTAGCTCAGTGGTCAGAGCACTGCACTAGCAATCGCAGGGTCGCGGGTTCAATTCCAGCCGGAAGGCCGCTAAGTTGCATTTTTCGCAACTGGTCCCGGTTTGGTCTTAAAATGTATGTATTCCAACACTCGAAATTTTCCTTCACCATAAATCCTTTCAACATGTAGTTTGATCGAGTGAAATGCCAAATATTACCTATAATATACCCAGAATCTTATCACGGCATTACCACCATATATACAGAACTCGTGACTAGGCTCTCGGCAACGGCTTCCGTAGCTCAGTGGTCAGAGCACTGCACTAGCAATCGCAGGGTCGCGCGTTCAATTCCAGCCGGAAGGCCGCTAAGTTGCATTTTTCGCAACTGGTCCCGGTTTAGTCTTAAAATGTATGTATTCCAACACTCGGAATTTTCCTTCACCATAAATCCTTTCAACATGTAGTTTGATCGAGTGAAATGCCAAATATTACCTATAATATACCCAGAATCTTATCCCGGCATTACCACCATATATACAGAACTCGTGACTAGGCTCTCGGCAACGGCTTCCGTAGCTCAGTGGTCAGAGCACTGCACTAGCAATCGCAGGGTCGCGGGTTCAATTCCAGCCGGAAGGCCGCTAAGTTGCATTTTTCGCAACTGGTCCCGGTTTGGTGTTAAAATGATTGTATTCCAACACTCGAAATTTTCCTTCACCATAAATCCTTTCAACATGTAGTTTGATCGAGTGTAATGCCAAATATTACCTATAATATACCCAGAATCTTATCCCGGCATTACCACCATATATACAGAACTCGTTACTAGGCTCTCGGCAACGGCTTCCGTAGCTCAGTGGTCAGAGCACTGCACTAGCAATCGCAGGGTCGCGGGTTCAATTCCAGCCGGAAGGCCGCTAAGTTGCATTTTTCGCAACTGGTCCCGGTTTGGTCTTAAAATATATGTATTCCAACACTCGAAATTTTCCTTCACCATAAATCCTTTCAACATGTAGTTTGATCGAGTGAAATGCCAAATATTACCTATAATATACCCAGAATCTTATCCCGGCATTACCACCATATATACAGAACTCGTGACTAGGCTCTCGGCAACGGCTTCCGTAGCTCAGTGGTCAGAGCACTGCACTAGCAATCGCAGGGTCGCGGGTTCAATTCCAGCCGGAAGGCCGCTAAGTTGCATTTTTCGCAACTGGTCCCGGTTTGGTCTTAAAATGTATGTATTCCAACACTCGAAATTTTCCTTCACCATAAATCCTTTCAACATGTAGTTTGATCGAGTGAAATGCCAAATATTACCTATAATATACCCAGAATCTTATCCCGGCATTACCACCATATATACAGAACTCGTGACTAGGCTCTCGGCAACGGCTTCCGTAGCTCAGTGGTCAGAGCACTGCACTAGCAATCGCAGGGTCGCGGGTTCAATTCCAGCCGGAAGGCCGCTAAGTTGCATTTTTCGCAACTGGTCCCGGTTTGGTCTTAAAATGTATGTATTCCAACACTCGAAATTTTCCTTCACCATAAATCCTTTCAACATGTAGTTTGATCGAGTGAAATGCCAAATATTACCTATAATATACCCAGAATCTTATCCCGGCATTACCACCATATATACAGAACTCGTGACTAGGCTCTCGGCAACGGCTTCCGTAGCTCAGTGGTCAGAGCACTGCACCAGCAATCGCAGGGTCGCGGGTTCAATTCCAGCCGGAAGGCCGCTAAGTTGCATTTTTCGCAACTGGTCCCGGTTTGGTCTTAAAATGTATGTATTCCAACACTCGAAATTTTCCTTCACCATAAATCCTTTCAACATGTAGTTTGATCGAGTGAAATGCCAAATATTACCTATAATATACCCAGAATCTTATCCCGGCATTACCACCATATATACAGAACTCGTGACTAGGCTCTCGGCAACGGCTTCCGTAGCTCAGTGGTCAGAGCACTGCACTAGCAATCGCAGGGTCGCGCGTTCAATTTCAGCCGGAAGGCCGCTAAGTTGCATTTTTCGCAACTGGTCCCGGTTTGGTCTTAAAATGTATGTATTCCAACACTCGTAATTTTCCTTCACCATAAATCCTTTCAACATGTAGTTTTGATCGAGTGAAATGCCAAATATTACCTATAATATACCCAGAATCTTATCCCGGCATTACCACCATATATACAGAACTCGTGACTAGGCTCTCGGCAACGGCTTCCGTAGCTGGGTCGCGGGTTCAATTCCAGCCGGAAGGCCGCTAAGTTGCATTTTTCGCAACTGGTCCCGGTTTGGTCTTAAAATGTATGTATTCCAACACTCGAAATTTTCCTTCACCATAAATCCTTTCAACATGTAGTTTGATCGAGTGAAATGCCAAATATTACCTATAATATACCCAGAATCTTATCCCGGCATTACCACCATATATACAGAACTCGTGACTAGGCTCTCGGCAACGGCTTCCGTAGCTCAGTGGTCAGAGCACTGCACTAGCAATCGCAGGGTCGCGCGTTCAATTCCAGCCGGAAGGCCGCTAAGTTGCATTTTTCGCAACTGGTCCCGGTTTGGTCTTAAAATGTATGTATTCCAACACTCGGGATTTTCCTTCACCATAAATCCTTTCAACATGTAGTTTGATCGAGTGAAATGCCAAATATTACCTATAATATACCCAGAATCTTATCCCGGCATTACCACCATATATACAGAACTCGTGACTAGGCTCTCGGCAACGGCTTCCGTAGCTCAGTGGTCAGAGCACTGCACCAGCAATCGCAGGGTCGCGGGTTCAATTCCAGCCGGAAGGCCGCTAAGTTGCATTTTTCGCAACTGGTCCCGGTTTGGTCTTAAAATGTATGTATTCCAACACTCGAAATTTTCCTTCACCATAAATCCTTTCAACATGTAGTTTGATCGAGTGAAATGCCAAATATTACCTATAATATACCCAGAATCTTATCCCGGCATTACCACCATATATACAGAACTCGTGACTAGGCTCTCGGCAACGGCTTTCCGTAGCTCAGTGGTCAGAGCACTGCACTAGCAATCGCAGGGTTCGCGCGTTCAATTTCAGCCGGAAGGCCGCTAAGTTGCATTTTTCGCAACTGGTCCCGGTTTGGTCTTAAAATGTATGTATTCCAACACTCGGAATTTTCCTTCACCATAAATCCTTTCAACATGTAGTTTGATCGAGTGAAATGCCAAATATTACCTATAATATACCCAGAATCTTATCCCGGCATTACCACAAACCAAACCTTAAACAACCTGTTAACAAACATATTTTGTATACTATAATAAAATTATCGTACATTATGTAATAAAAGATCGCTGGTAGCATATAGGAATAACGAGACCATTGGTTGCGTTATAAAACAACCCATGGTTATAAGCAAGCTTATAAGCGATCTTTAGGGCTTTGTCACCTATCCCTCGTTTTGAACGTTATCTCGATCAATATTTAACCGTTTTCAATTGTGAAAACAGATTTGGAATTGGCGAGTGTAAATACATAACACACGTACCTATTATAATATATATATATCGCTAAATCGTAGAATACCCGTCCACTTTATACACAAATATCCAGCATATATCAATAGTGTATAAATATACGCAAATTACACACAATAAACTGTATACGTTATCTCGATCAATATTTAACCAATTTCAATTCTGAAAACAGATTTGGAATTAGCGAGTCTAAATACATAACACACGTACCTGTTATTTCAGGCAAACGTGTATACCCTTCGTAAAACCTCTTTATGTTTTAGTTGTTGCGGTAGAATTTCACTGCTCAAATATGGTCCGACTCAAACGGATCACCCAAAACGACATTTTACTACCTTATAAGGAGTTACCCTACCATGTGCCACTGAAATATATATATATATATATATATATATATATATATATATATATATATATATATATATATATATATATATATATATATATATATATATATCGCTCGGTCGTTTCGCGACCTCGCTTGCGAGGGGATCAGATCGTTGGGGTGATTGGAAGCTCCTCGCAAATGTTGCTTGACGCCGGATACGAAGGTCTCTAATTGACCAGTGATAGGTTACTTCAGATAGGAATGTCCTCCATTGCTCTTCCGTGTACGCTGCCATCTTTCATGTACTCTCTAAAGCTCTTCGGACTGACTTGATCAGAGTGTCCACAACGCCATTCATGTGGCTGGTTTTCGGAAAGTTCCAAAGCCATTCAAACATGGTGCCTTGTTCTGCAAGCTTAGATTTCATTTCTGTCACATTTTAGCTGCGTACCATCTCTCGCAGGTATTCCTGAATTCCCACAAAGTTGGTTCCTCGGTCTGACCACATGACAAGTTTAGGATGTCCTCTAAGGCACGCAAATATCCTATATAAAGGCCGTCAAGAACGTGTCCGTAGACTTGTCGGTGCAGCGCTCAAGGTGGATGGCTCTATACAAGTGAAGATGTGCACCAAGCTTCTTCGATCGTCCTTGCAACTTTCACCCGAATGGACCAAAGAGATCCAAGGCAGTGTTGGCAAACACTGAATAACTGGCTTCGACCCGGTAGTTTGGTAGCTGTCCCATACGTTGTTCACACGTTTTCTTTCGACTCAATCTGCAAGGAATACAGATTCTGACGATAAATCTGGCCACATCTTTCAGTCCAAATATCTAATATTCCTGCCTGATCTCTGCCATCAATCGCTTGTTTCTACAGTGTCCCAATTTCTGATGGTAGTGTTGGAGCAGCAGCTTGACCAATGGGTGGCTCTTCGGCAGAATTTTCGGATTTCAATTGCTTGAGGCAAATCACGTTTTCTCAGCCTACCTCTGGCTTTCCAACGTCCGTCGTCATCCAGAAATGGGCTCAAATTCTGTACTTGCTTGTGATCCACTTCCATTCCTGTCTGCACCATCTTGATTAGTCGTCTTTCTGCATCTTGAATTTCTACAACGGATATCGGTCCCTTGATACCCTTCTTTCGAAGAATGTTCTCGATAGCTCTCACGGTAAAAGCTGCCACTCTTCTCACTTTACGAAAGCTGGATGATCTGGCCAAAATTCTAAGATATCTTTGGTTTCTTCACTGGTTCCCACAGTCAGTCCAGATACTACTCTTTCTTCGTCTTAGATCTTTTCAAAGGTGACTGCAGTGGTTTCTGCCTCTCTGGTGTTTATATCCTCAGCAATCACAGCCTTGAGTATTGTCGATGTTTCCATGACAAGATGAGCCCGGAGAAAGTGTGTAATTTTGCGCTTTGTGGAACATGTACCTCAATAATTGAGATGACTGTCCCATGATGTCTTTCGGTCAACCTCTGAAAACTAGCTATCGACCAACCTGCTACAAGATAATCTTTGAGAAATTTAATTCAGATTGTTATGTAATTCCGCGCTGAAACAGAGGATATATTCAAGTTTTGTATTCAGGCGAACTATTCTTGGATTTAAAACTATTCATTTTCTTCTTCCAAAATACGGAATTCCGTTTCCAATAGATCAAAATATGTATCGCTTGCTTTGAATAAAAACGTGTTCGCTGACAGCAGTCTTGAGTTCAAGTGATTCTTTGACCGTGTAACCATAGAAACAACCTTATTAAGCAACCAATCACAGTAAAGTATCTATGAACACATCCCGTCACACTTTGCGAGCATAAATTACACACTTTCTCCGGGCACGTCTTCTAATGCTTTTGGTATCATGCGGTGTAGGTTGCAGGTTCTTTTGGGTCTTCGACGTGGTTTTATTTTTCTTCACTTAAAAATAGAGTAATCAGATATATCTAAAAGATTATAAATATCTAAGAATTTCGATGTGTAACCGCGCTTAAAACGATGGAGAAATTGCTGTACTATGGTTAATTCAGGTCGCGAGGCCGCATAAACGGAAAGTCCATACGTGATCTTAGGTAAAACAATAGTATTAACAATATGATCTATTTCAGTTTGATTATATCCCTCATTCCACTTATTTGCTTCCACAAGTTTAAGTTTGATATGTTACAAAAATCTACAATATTACTTTGAAAAGTAATACCTAAAACTTTTAAAGATTCTACTTGACATATATTATAAATAGGATCTAAACTTTCTACGTAACATTTTGTCCTAAGAATAAGCTCTTTACATTTTATAAGCTGGTTGCATGGCATATGGTTACTATACAGGACCAGTCCATATATTGCTTAATTATGTTCAAAGAATCATCTAAGCTGGATTTAGTGACCTCAACGGAAAGTGAGGAATCATCGGCATACTTAATTAAGTGCGTACGAGAACTGTTCTCACTTTCCAAATCATTAATAAATAGATTAAAAAGGTAAGGACCGCTTACACTACCCTGGGTAGTACCCTTGTTAACATTTCTCCAATCATAACAAGTGCCTCTGGGGAATTCGTCGAAATATTACCCCTCGGGATGATATATTCCGAGGGCGTATCATCCCCGGGTGTAATTCCCCTCGCTCCGGGTCTATTATAAATGATAAATATTAACTTGTTAATATCTTTCTACAGGACTCCAAGGGTGGAATTACCAAACAGTGTAACACCTTCAAAAACTGGCGACCTACTTAGCAAGTTCATGCATGACGAAGATTGCAAATTCGGCATTCGAGTTCGAAATAAGAGGGGAGATAAGTGGGTTTCATATGGCGATGGATGCTTCTGAAAGACTGCAGCAAGGAAAACTTTAAACTTGTATCAGAGGCTCTCGGGAAATCAGTGGATCAACTCAACGAAGCCTTCCATCATCCCGATGCAGAACCGCCTTCAAATTGGGTGACCGACCTTATACCATTTGTTGACAAGGAAGAGAAAAACAACTCTCCTTTGTTTCAAGTTAAATTTGGTCAACTCCTTCGTAGGTCAAATATCAACGATCTTCAGGACACAGAGACAGTCTCTGATTGGTGGGGGACAACAACAGCATTTAAACTAAAGTTCTATGAACCAAATAACTCAGCCATATAAACACTCAATAAAACTGCATATTTCAAGAAATATATAATCGTAGGTTGCTTTCCGGAGTTTATGAAGTCTTATATAACCATTAATAATTCATAACGTAAAATGTATTATTATATTGTTGTTTTACTGTTTTAATACAGTCAATTTTCTCTCTCTTTCAACAATACAATAATTGGTATCTTTATATCAGTCACTTGTAATTCCTTGTTTTGACTATTGTGGGACGGTATGGGGAAACTGTGGGGGGCAGTTTTAAAAAGTAGTTGCAAATATTGACGTGACCATAGCCTGCGAAGCAGCCGCTTTATTATTTATTTGTTATGGAGAAAAAAAGGCGAAAAAATTGGGAGAAAAAAAATAAAGCGCCTGCAACCAGCCTACTGCGATTTGAATTCCGCCCACATTCGATGGCGGAAACAACCAACCAATCAGAAACTAGCCGGAAGTATGACCCTTCAAGCGATGGCGGAATCAAAACAAACATGTCAGTTAACTTTTCCGGAGCAATTATGGAATACCCGTCCACTTTTGAAAACCGCATTTAAATGCAGAAATACAAACCAGGTTGCTTGAAAATTTAAATATACTGTCGAAGGTTTATATTGTGTGTTCTTGTTGATTAGTTATCAAATTAAATTGGGTTTTAAAATAGAACGAAGCAACGATGAACTTTTCGTAATTTGACCCTTTTACCAACTGTCAACAGATATAACTAAAGCGAAAGTGGACGGGTATTCTACAATTTAGCGACTTTCCTACTCACAAATTTCGAGTACAGGTCCTTAAAAAAACCTAGTCACTTATTAAACGAATGAAAAGTTTTCATTATTTTGAAGAATAAATAATAAACGAGTTTGACAGCGTAGGCTGCGTAGCCATATAGAATTAGAGATGCTAGAACATTAGAAATGTGAAAATTTCACGAGTTCTGCACTGTCCTTTGTTGCACCGTGTGTATGATTAAAGTCGAAGATTGAAGCTCTTTATGTAAATTACTAAAGAAAATATTTTTACCTTCCTGTCCAAGTTTCCACGGTGTGTGATTAGTCTATAACTATAACTATAGCATGTATATTTCATGTTCTCTTGAGCGATTCGTTAATTGTCTTCAGGCTTACTGCATCAGGGACAATCAATTACAATATCAGGGACATCATTCGACCGTTCAAACATATCCGGACTGTTAAGGGAAACGGCTTTAAGTTCACATGACTCAGCCTCCGTTAGCTGATCCTTAATACTTTCAAAAGGGCGAATGAAAAGAACAGTGTCCGAGCTGGTGGACTTTGTAATGGCGAATAGTTGGAAAATCAGGCTTTTACCGAAGCCTGTCGGCAGGATAGCAAGAACATCTCTTCTAGAAGACTCGTATCTGCTGTTTTTTGTTCCTCTTTCAAGTGTTGACATCAACACGCCGGAAGCGGGAATGCTTTGAAGACAAATTCTGACCAATCAGTATTTTCCGTTGAGAATCTGAACGGGTAATTCATTTGTAATAGAGGTGGTTGCAGGCCATTTCTTTTTTCTCTCTCGATTTTTTTTTCCCGAATTTTTTCCCCTCCCGATTTTTTCCCGCCTTTTTTTCTTAAAGTTCGAAAAATATAAAGGGCCTGTTTCGCAGGCTAAGGTGAGTAGATAACCCCCCCCCCCTCCCCCCCCCCCCCATATAGCGTATGAAAGGATGCCGCCTCATTAAAAAGTCATTAAGACGGATCACTTTCGGGTGATAATTGCTTCAAGCTCATTGGTGAATTTTCAGGCGGACCTCTGCGAAGACATCCCAGGGATGCCGCCACATTAAAAAAGTCATTAAGACGGATCACTTTTGGGTGATTAACGGATAGAATAGTACACTAACTTGAACCTCATTGGTGTATTTTCAGTCGGACCTCTGCGAAGACATCTCCCTCTTCTTCGCGCGTTTTTTTATCCGAGGCAGAACAAAGAGCGTTACGTACAAAAAGTAATTAGTATTGTTAGTGTGACGAACGCGTGGCGAACGGAAAGAAATAGCACCGCGAGCGTTGCCTACATAAACGCCGGCCAAACATACCACATCACTTTACCTAAAGTGTTTCACCGTGCTGGATAGTTCTGAAGTTTACCTTGTTGGATATAGTTTGTTTGGATTTTTTGGACGTATATTGATATTGAGAAGGTAAGATATTGATGTGATTATACAGTGAATTGAATTGTATATATTTGAATAGTTGTTTTCATTCTTATAAGAGGTTAATATGTTGTCGTATATCTTTTGACAGTAATGGATCTTATCAGTGTGATCAATGGTTGTACCCTCATCGAAGAGATTGAAGTGCTAGAGTATTTTTTTGACTTTGACGAGAGGCATCGAGAAGCCGCTTTCAATCGACGCATCGTGATATGGTCGAACAATCTGGTTCGAGATTTGGAGATTGAGAGACGAGGAATACACCCAGAGCTATTTAATGGTTGGTCGACTGAAGAACGCGCCGAGTTCGATAACGACTGGAACGACGATTCTTTCCTCGTTAGTCTACCATCGACCCCTGAAGTTATGCCCGAGTGGTTCAACGATTGGGACGATGATTCTTTCCTCGAACACACCTGAAGTAATACCCGAGGCTATCCAGACCGGAGAAGGAAACCGCAAGCGACCCGCTACCCCAGCCATGGAGCCAACACAAAGTAAGAAATCTAAAACTGTTCCATTGTTTATAATTAAGTCGGTTAAGCAAGTGAAAGTAAAGAAATTCAAAACCACGGGCCTTGATTATAAGATACAGTTTAACGACCTACAAGTGCGAGGAATCGTCGATGTCCTAAGGCATCTGCATGAAGTGTTTGAGAATGTGTTAGATCGAGTCACAGACGGAGTAGCGATGCAAGATCAAGTCCGGTTCATTATGCATTCGCCTCAACTCGAGTATCCCATTTCTCTATCATTCATGCCTCGTGAGAAATTGACTGTCGAGCGAATTTTGGCCGAAATCGAAAGGGTGATTCAGTCGAACGATACGTTTACCCTCGACGATTCGATTACCGTAAACATTATCCATGTCGAGATGCCACGTGGTGATACGGGACGGAAAAGAAAAATTGCCAATTTAGACAAATATTTAACGAACAAACGAGCTTTAGTCCGGATTCAAAACAAAGATGACCTATGTTTCGCTCGAGCTATTGTCGTCGCAAAAGCCAAAGTTGACAATGATGAACGATACCGTTCCATAAGCGATAGTCGAGGACCGCTTCAACGCGATCTTGCTCATGAACTTCACAAGAAAGCCAACGTTCCGTTAGGACAATGTGGCATTGAACAAGTCAAGCGATTTCAAGCCTATTTAACCGACTACCAAATTAACATTGTGTCGAAAGAACATTTGAATACACTTATTTATTCTGGTCCTGAAGTGTCAAAACATATTTACCTCTACGCCCACGATAATCATTATGATGTAATTACAAGCATGCCTGCGTTCTTGGCTCGCAAGAAATACTGCCACACGTGTAAAAAAGGCTATGACAAAATCGAAGACCATCTATGCGGCGATACCTGCAAGTTATGCTATACACAAAACTGTCCGATAACGAACTGGGTACACTGTAACGAGTGCAACCGGTTCTTTAAAAGCCAAGAATGTTTCGATCGACATAAAGCAACCGTGGGCGAGAAACGACCGATTTGTGCATCCGTCGTGAAATGTCAACACTTGCAATCAAGTAGTGAAAAGGGCCAACGAACTCCCTCAAAAACATTATTGCGGTCTTGTTCGATGCACTGTGTGTCAACAGTATGTAAATCCTGAGAACCATCAATGTTTCATGCAACCGACAAAGAAGAGAAAAACCACTGATCAAACACAATCGGACACGAATTTAATTGACGATGAGACCGCTGTGGGCGGAGAACCGAACGAAGGAGGAGAAAGCGAGTACTCCCAGTTATTATTTTTCGACTTCGATGTGTCGTCCACAACGAGAGCGGTGACGAAAACGTGTTTAGTGGCCCAAATACGAGAGATGATTTTTGTGAATGGCTGTTCCAAGAGCAAAACTCCGGTAGTATTGTGATGGCCCATAATTTCCAAGGCTATGACAGATATTTCATCCTGCAATACCTACACAAAAATGGTTTGGTACCCGAAGTAATTATGCGTGGTGCGAAGATTTTAACACTCAATGTACCTGTGTTAAATATCAAGTTTGTCGACTCGTTATGTTTCATACCGATGAGACTCGCAAACTTTCCAAAAACATTCGGTCTAAACGAACTTGCCAAGGGCTATTTCCCACATTATTTCAACACCGAAGCCAACCAGAACTATGAAGGACCCCTTCCAGATGCTAATTATTATAATCCGGACGGCATGGCACCTGGTGATCGCGAGAAATTTTATGTCTGGTATAATAACCTAAAAGCCAGCAATTATGTGTTCAACTTCCAAGAGGAAATCCTCAAGTATTGCCGATCAGACGTCGACATCCTCCGACGCTGTTGTCTTGAGTTTAGAGAACTGTTTCGTTCTGTCACCGATATCGACCCCTTCGAGAAATGTCTGACGATTGCTTCGGCCTGTAATCTCGTGTTCCGTAAGAACTTTCTGCGAGAGAATTCGATTGCCATCATTCCACCGCATGGCTACCGGCCTCAAGATAAACAATCAGTTATCGCTCTTAAATGGTTAGCACACACCGCCCGAAGCAACAACCTTTCCATTCGGCATTCGCGTAATTTTGGCGAGCAGCGCATTGGTAAATATCGAGTCGATGGTTTCCACACAGAGTCGAATACCGTTTATGAATTCCATGGATGTTTCTGGCATGGTTGTATCCGATGCTACGCAAGAGACACGGTCAACCCTGTAAGTCAACAAACCATGCAAGATAGAGAAAATGCGTTATTTGAAAGGCCAAAACTATAACGTAGTTGAGATGTGGGAATGCGATCTACGACGACAACTCGAAGCCGACCCAGAGATGAAATCATATTTTGACAACTTCAACGTCGAACCCCTCGAACCGAGGCATGCTTTCTACGGTGGTCGCACCAACGCTACAAAGTTATTCCATCAATGTCAACCCGATGAGAAGATACACTACGTAGATTTTACAAGTCTTTATCCTTGGTGTAATAAATACGGAGAATATCCCCTTGGTCATCCAGAAATTATCACTGAGAACTTTGGAGATATTTCACAGTATTTTGGTCTTGTGAAATGCACTGTTCTACCTCCACGTCGACTTTACCACCCAGTCCTTCCGTATCGCGCTCATGGGAAACTGATGTTTCCGCTATGCAAACTATGTACAGACGGTCTGAGTCAAGAACCGTGCAACCACACAGATGAGGAGCGTGCCATTCAAGGTTCATGGGTAACCTTAGAGTTGCAAAAAGCATTGCAGAAAGGGTATCGTCTGCTCGCAATTCACGAAGTGTGGCATTTCCCCCAACAAAGCAATGTGCTTTTTAAAGATTATATTGACACTTTCTTAAAAATTAAGCAGGAGTCCAGTGGCTTTCCCGAAGGTTGTGACACCGAAGAGAAGAGGCAAGAGTACATCGACGAGTATTATCAACGAGAGGGTGTTCTTATGGATCTCAACAAAATAGAGAAGAACCCTGGTCTACGTGCCTTATCAAAGCTGATGCTGAACTCATTTTGGGGTAAGTAGAAATAGCGTATAGACATGCATACGTGGCATCAGGAGAGAGGGAGGGAGAGAGTGAGTATATATGTAATAGATCGTAATATATTTGCTTTTGTTTTTGAAGGGAAGTTCGCGCAAAAGCCCAATATGACCAAAGTCAAACTCGTGTCCGAACCCGAAGAATACTTCGACATGCTAACTTCCGACGAGATCAATGTGACCGATGCATCCTTTGTGAGTGACGATGTTATTGAGCTACGATACGAGAACCAGGAGAACTTCGTTGAACCCAACGCCAGGACCAACGTAGTCATCGCCGCCTTTACGACAGCCCATGCGAGGCTCAAACTCTATAGTGTGTTGGAGCAGTTGGGGGAAAGAGTGTTGTATTACGACACGGACTCAGTCATATACGTGAGTAAGCCAGGAGAGCTGGAGCCTGAGACTGGAGTTTACCTTGGAGAATTAACGGATGAACTTGACGGTGATTATATCACCACTTTTGTTTCGGGAGGACCGAAAAATTATGCGTACGAACTAAGTAGTGGAAAGACATGTTGTAAAATTCGAGGAATCACTTTAAATTATCAAACATTACAAACAGTTAATTTTAGTGTTATGAAAGATATGGTTGTAGGGATAGGTCCAGCGAAGGTGTCAGTGGACATTCCATTTAAAATTACTAGAGATACCAGCACAAAGCAAGTTGTCACAAAGCAACAAAGTAAAGACTATAGAGTAGTTTACAATAAACGTATGATTCAAGATAATTTTAATACAGTTCCTTATGGTTTCTAGTGTGTTTGTAAATAATTTAAATTCGTGTATTTGTAAATAGGAAAACTTAATAATATAATTTTATCAACTTTGAAATCGTCTAATTTATTCATTGTGCGGGATACAAATCCACGTTTTCTCGGGATAAATTAAACGTTATCTCGGGATTTAACGCCCAGCGCCCTAAACCACTCGGTCATCCTGCAGGTACTGTATCTACACTTTTGGCTGTTTATTTTCGAAATGAATCCAAAACTAGAAGAAGGGGTGAGGGGAAACAATTTTGTTTTGTGATTAAAATTAAATTGTATATGTGCATGACTAATGGCATTTAAATCGAGTCATTAAGAAAGAACTAAATGAATGAAAAGTAATTTCCCGCTCGCCTAGCTCTATGATGTAATTATTTGTGCACAGCTATTGTGAAGGGGATAGAAGGTGTATTTCTCAAACGGGCCACAGGGCCACGAAAAAGGCCCCCAGGGCCATTTTGAAGGATGTATCCCCAGAGGAAGGGCCAAAGGGCCACGAAAAAGGCCCTCAGGGCCATTTTGTAAACTTATCGATATAAATGTTATATGTAGTGAACTAAACTATTCAGTTGACATCATGCCTCGGACACGTAAAGATTGTCCGATCTGTGGAAAGAAAAGTTTATTGAGATTAGCAAACCATTTGGCGAACTTTCACCAACTACCCTCGGAAGAAAGGCAATCTCACTTGATCCGTGCCAGAGCTTGTACTGTAGATTTAGAAATGCTTTTGAAAGAATTACATAGACTCCTTCGAAATACAAAACGTCCTAAAAAGTGGTATAAATAATATTTCAAGAATCCTCAAATCTCATTTGAACCATGTATTCCATATAGTTAACACATCCTTTTGGGCTCTTAATCTCAGGGGGTACAAAGACAGGAAAGACAACATTTGTCAAGAAACTGTTAGCGAACGCTAACATCATGATCGACCCGCCTCCAGAAAACATTATTTATTTTTATGCCGAGTACCAAAACACGTTTGCTGAAATAGAGACCCTAGTTCCAGGGATTCAGTTTATCCAAGGCTTACCCGATTCCATGTTAGACAGCATTAATCCAGAGACAAGAAACGTATTTATCATTGACGATATGATGGGCGAGAAAGATGCTATTATTGCAAAATTATTCACGAAAAAGTCTCACCATGGAAACCTCAGCGTGATTTACATAGTACAAAATATGTTTCATCAAAGCAAAGAGCATCGAACTATATCACTTAACGCCAGTTATTTGGTTCTAACTAAGAATGTCCGTGATGCCAGCCAGGTGATCCACCTAGCCAAACAGCTGTACCCAAGCAATAGCAAATTTTTCCAGAAGGCTTATCAGATGGCAACAAAAGAGCCGTATTCTTACATATTTGTCGACCTGACGCCGACATGTCCCGATGAAATACGACTTCGATCCGGAATCTTCACTACAGATACTCATTACGTCTACCAACCTCGCGTATAAAAACATAGTTCTGTCAAACGTGTATTCATTTGAGGATGTCCCGCCGTGTGAGAAGGAACTACGATGTTTTAAAGCTATTGACAAAGTGTAAACCTTCTATGCGAAAAGCGATCATAAAAGCTGCAGATACAGATTTATTGGAAGCCATAACCGAGTGCCTTTTGAACATTTGTCGTGGAACGATTAAAATTAATCCAAAAACGTATAAAAAGCTTACACCATACTCAGATCACATTGAAGCTGTTGCCGATAAGACAAACCCGATCACGAAAAGAAGGAGAGTTATTATACAGAACGGAGATGGATTCTTACCTTTTCTACTCGCTCCCGGCCTGTCTTAGAACAATTGGCGAGCTTTCTAACCAAATAATGGAGCATGTCAAAAGACTGGTTCTGGTACCTGAACACATGGCTATAAAGAAACCCATGGTTCTTCCACTGACTGCTCAAGTGAACCAGTTGGACTCGGAAATGGACAGTTTAATGCAACGTCAAGATATAGCACAAGATGATAAAGTGAAGTTGTATAATCAGACCTTTCAACGTTATCTCAATTACTATGACAAACGAATGCATCGGCCTGTTCCTGTAAGTATTGCCCACACCCCGCCTATCGCAGCAGAAGAAACAGGCCCCGAACCTTCAACAGAGACAATGCCTGAACCGCCGGGAGAAATCGAGAGTGATATCATAGAAAGTGTACCTTCCACGATGAAATCAAGAGCTGTACAACTGATCAAAAAGATAAAAGCAAATAAAGATGTGGTTGGATGGAACGATCAAGGGCAAATGGTTTTTGAAGGAAGAACTATTCCAGGTACTAACGTTATTGATTTAGTCAACGATACTCTGCGTCAAAGAAAGAATTTCAACCCTGCGGGGTGGCAACTGTTCGCAAAAGCTTTAGGACGTTTAAATGTACCCGAAGGAATCGTCAGAAACGAAGAACGTCTACATCTGGAGAAGGAATATAGGAACAAGCCTTCATCTGCTTCTAGCGACCCCCCTCTGACGCCGTCACTACAGTCTCCAGGGGCACCAGCGAAACCAAGAAAGAAACGTAGAGACAAAAATCCATATAAATGGCATTCGTAATCTTTTTGTAAATATTTTATTGAATAAATTATTTTTTTTACAATTACAACATGTCCTTTTATTCTTACACAAAATACCATTTACGTATAAAATTACGAACTAATGTATCGTTCCACTCCTTTTGATCAGTAAACATACTAGCAATAGTTGACATGGGAATATTTCTACTACGATGTAAAGCATAAAATAAACAGTATTGTCCACACACACGAGACCACGGTGACTGTAAAGTCTTTTCATTCCAAGTAAATGTACTGCTATGATCTTGTAGAAAGGTTTGAAAGTTTCTGCTATAAAATTCTGGGCTTTGTCCATAAGAGTCGAAGAATTCGCCTTTTCCATCCGATGTGACGTAAATAGCTACCCAATGTGTACCAGGTCCATCACTGGGATCCACGTTTATAATAAAACCTCTAGGTCTTTTCTGTATCTGACTTGGTAAGCGATCCGAGGGTAAAACATCGGTAAACACTGATTTGGCATATGGGTCATTTTGTAAGACACGAATCAGTTGACGTGTGTTCATTTTAGCTTCTGAAGTCACTTAGTACGTTACGGTTGGCATCAATTTCGATAAGATTTTGAAATTCTCCAAGCACCACGATATTTATAGCCCCAGTTAGAGCCGTACCGAACTTACATTCTAGATAGGTTGAAAATGATCTCCAACACATAGATCAGCTGTTAAATCAAACACGTACAGGGTATAGCCATTTGTATACTCGTCTCGAGTAATACCGTTGCCTTGATTCTGAAACATCTTGTTGGTACCAGCATACAGCGTTTGGAATGCTGAAACATAGTTGGTCCCTGCTGCTCCTGCAAACTTTAGGTGAAGTGGTTTGCCAGGTCGGTGTTCTCCATTCACAGATAATGCAAGAAATGTTCTGTCCTAGTTCTTAAAATTGAAAGGATTCTTGTTATAAACTCCGTTGCAAGCATCTGCATCCACCATCCCAATCACAACTCTATCAGGAAGAGGTCCTTGGAATATATTCTGTTGATCTCCAGACATGTTTCCCGTTGGTATGGAGAACACTTTGCAGTTTACACGATTGATAGGGTACTTGGCTGTGATTTGCTGAATAGCATGGGTATGACCTATCATTCACAGTAATTTTAGTAGAGCCATTTTGGCCCCAAAAATGGGGCCAAAATTTTGACCCTGAGGTGGCCCCCATTAATAGGGCCGTTTTGGCCCCCTTGCACTAGGGCCAATTTTGGCCCTTATTTTGGGGCTGTTTTGGTCCTTTTTGTAGGGCTGTTTTGACCCAGGATGGCACCATTTTTATAGGGCTGTTTTGGCCCCCTTGCACTAGGGCCAATTTTGGCCCTTATTTTGGGGCTGTTTTGGTCCTTTTTCTAGGGCTGTTTTGACCCAAGATGGCACCATTTTTATAGGGTTGTTTTGGCCCCCTTGCACTAGGGCCAATTTTGGCCCTTATTTTGGGGCTGTTTTGAGCGCCAATTGTGGCTCTTATTTTAGGCTGTTTTGGCACCCATAAAATAGCATTATTTTGTACCCTTTTTGAATAGTTTTAGTCATCAGGATCTGTTTTACAGGGCCGTCTTAAAAACTAAAAACAGTGATAATTTATGCTGGAGGGCTGTCCTAATTGAGGGGCTGTCTTAGCAGGCTATGCTATGACCCACAAATGTATCATTAGAAAGCGTTTCGTTTACCTGAGCCTCCCCAAAAAACTGATCCTTGTACAATAATTAGTAGAACAAGTAACAAATATATTGTATTTCAAATCACAACAACTGTATTACATAAAAACTAATGTAGAGGGAAAAAAGATGGCCTCCTACTACTTTACAGTCCTGAAAAAACAGGATTTTTCTTGCACAACATTTAACCTATTTTATATACAACTATACAAGTAATTCATATATTTATTACTGTATATACATGACAAAATTATCGCATTCTAATTGGTGGAGAGGAGTGCAATTATTTTGTTAATTGCACTGCAATTAATGAAAAGAGATAAGACACTGGGAACAAGTTTGAGAATAAAATTCAAAATGGTGGTTATTATATACTGGAACATTTTCCAGTTTCCACTACTTGTCATACACAAATATAACTCAAGTCACAAAACTTGGTGATTTTTAAGTCATGTCATGTATATAATAAACAAGTAAGTATATGATTTTGCTCGTGAAATTAAGAATTTACACTATGCATGATATTTGAAAAGTATGCCAAGTAGCATTGCCTATCGGCTCATGCAATTTTGGCACAATTTTCAAATATCTACTTGTAGAGTAAATCCTTAATTGCACTTGCTATAATGATTACCTAAATTAATAATAACATAACTAATGCATCGTTATTTTTTAAAAAGATTCCAACAGTTACTTTACAGTTGTAAGTACACCAATAATGGTCTTGACTGAAACAGGACATTTTTCTGGCAAATTCCCATTAACACCATGTCCAGAAAACAGTAAATGTTTTTACCTATTTTGTGTTCCACATTATAAGGTTGATACACTGCTAGCAACATTTTTTGCTAGCAACAGGATTTGTTCTTTAACCACATTGTCCAATGACTGCTCATCCTGTAATTAAAAGCCATATATTCAGTTAGATATCAGTCTTATACAAGAAAAGGTAACAAACAGAACCTGGAAAGAAGCATTTATAGGTGCTAGTCATTTTAAAAATGCACAACATTGGTAGTGACATGAGGCCAAGTTGATCAAGTAGAAGTCATCTACCCAATTTGTCCCAGGAAATATTGATGAACTCGGCCTCAGTCTCTACCAATACTGTGTGTTTTGAATAACTTGCCTCCTGTAATTAATCCCCTAGTAGTGATCTCCCTGAGAACTCCTAGGGATATTAAATTAGTGCCAGTACATATTGTTACAGTACCGGTAATACTAGTGATTAAGAACTCAATAGGAACCTTGTCATTATGTATCTTAGGTAGCAGTATACATATATAAGTAAATGGTTTGAACCTAGGAGTATCATAAGATGTGTGAAGTTGATCGTCCAGGTTGTTGTAGTCTTGAGAAAGACTGTTGTTGGTGACTGACGTTTCGACGGCCATCTTCATATTCACATACATATACAAACATACTGTATACTATATCCATGGTTGAATTAACAGAGTGCTATATGCATAAAACACATTGGTTAGGTGCAATATGAAATCTCTCTCTAAATTACAGGGGAAATTGCATATCATTTCCCCAAACTAATTAACCAAACACTGTGTAATAAATTGAACTGCACGACCGGCAAAATACACGAGCGCACTAACCAACTGAACTATGGTAGCTTGGCAACATATTCATTATATACAATGGTGGAAATGCCAATGAAGTGAATGGGTTTATTACCGAGAATATTTGGCATTTATTCCCAATGAATAGTGTATTGAAAGGAAAATTGTGAGTGTGAATATAAATTAATTTTATAAATAGATAGATAGAGTAAATATTTATTCAGGATAAAACACTTCAGAATTTACAATATTCTGTTGCAACTAATTATTCAGGATAAAACGCTTCAGAATTTACAATATTCTGTTGTCAATGTCTATCAATATTCGAAGTGGAAAATAATATGCTGTAATTACTGATTACAGTATACAGTATTATTAGTATAAATATAATATAAATTTTGATTATATAATAGCAATTTTATAATATTAATATAATATAAATTTTGATGGGTTTGATTCCAGACAGAAGCCCGAGAAGGTCTTATAGTTGCAGGGTTCCAGTCTTAATTAATGGAGTGTAAATGCCAAATATTCTCAGTAAAATATCCATTCACTTCATTGGCATAGCACATCATATATGATATAAATACTGAACTTGTTGGCAAGTTCCTGTCAAGGGCCTCCATAGTTTAGTCAGTTGGGGCACTGACCAGTTCATAATTTCTCAGGGTTGTGGCTTTGATTTCCAGCCAGAAGGCCTTGAAGTTGGATTTTTCACAACCCATCTTAGTTCAGTGTCAACACTTTCATAGTTCAGTGTCAACACTTTCATAATCAAGTGCCAACCAGATACCATTTTTCTCTTCAAGATCATATAAACAGTAAATTAGTAATGGTGCACTTTCCTTCAGGGTTTTAACTGACTCATAAGATCTTTGTCAGCAAAAAAGCTGTTTTACTTATAAAGGTCTTATGAGCACCTGACGAAAGCGGATCAATATAAATGTTTCATTCCGTTCTTCATTAAAATACCAACAGCGACTCACTCGACGAATATACAATGGCGCCCACTGGTGCATGAAATACAGACTTAAGTATTATTAAACACTAAGAGAGCATTAGATTATCGCCAAAGTCGTGAACAATTTGTATACAACTCACCAGTGATAGCAATGACGCGTCCAAAATACGCTTTCCAGCCACCTTTAGGCGGTTTTAACACCAGGTTTGCCAAACAACAGTCAGTCAACACAATGCCTTCTTTCTTCGTATTAACGAGAATACTCTTTATATCCCGAACGAAATCTTCAGTGAGCGTAGTCGTCTCGTTGATATAAATCCAGTAGATAAACACGTATTACACCTCGCTTCTAGATATGTTTCATACGTCAAATAAAGTTTTAAAGTTGTATATAAAAGCAGAAAAGCTTCTCTTCGAAGATTAGATGTCAACGTCCCGAATACGAAATATGCGCCATAACATCACGTGTCACTCCGATCACGTGCTATGTTAGGGAATAAGTACCGGTGGTATTTTGATACATTTTCCAAAATGCGAGAGGATTTCAGTATTATTAATGGTAGTTTATTTCATTATTGAACGTGATTGTGTGTTATCAAATAACGCCAAACTACAATATGCATGCCCTACGTTGGAAGTGAAATTTAATCAAATTCAATAATTTTCGTGCGTTGCGTATGTCGGGTAGGACGATTAACCCGCTCCATTCGGCATATTTGTTCCCAGACCCCTTTAGTCACGGCCACATATAGCCAACATGGCGGATTCCTGGTATCAGATACAAATATCTAATAGACCAGTATTTATTTAAAGCAGATATCAGATACAAATATCTAATAGACCAGTATTTATTGATTTATTTTATTTACAAGATTTGCCAGACGATAAACACATACAAGATGAAAAAGCTATAGTGATTGACAAATAAATTGACAAATAAATATACAGCCGGAGACTTGACCCCTGACCCCAAACAGCCCATGTTCGAAAAATCCAAAATGTCTTTCCGGCACACTGAAGACGTACTGTATGAGATACTTAGAACTGTTTGCCTTGTCGGTACAGCTCATGTATGTTTGTTCTGTTTTGGCCCCTATTATTGTTCTGTTTTGGCCCCAATAGGGGCCAAAACAGCTTGGCCCTAATAGGGGCCAAAACAGCCCATATTTCAAAAATCCAAAATGGCTCGAAAAGTAGGGGGCCGATATAGCCCTTGAGGTACTGAAACAGCCCTTGAGATTTGTTTTGGCCCCTGCTTGGGGCTGTTTGAAAAAGCCAAAGTGTCTTGCCAGCACACTGCAGTAATGTGTGACATAAGGTGTACAGCCAAGAACTGTGCACCTTGTTAGTAAAACCCATGCTTGTTCTGTTTTGGCCCTAATAGGGTCCAAAACAGCCCATGTTTCAGAAATCCAAAATGGCTCTGTGGGGCCAAAACGCTTCCTACTTGGCCAAAACAGCCCTTAAAATAGGGGCTGATGTAGCTCCTGAGGTACTGAAACAGCCCTTGTGTTCTGTTTTGGCTCCTGCTTGGGGCCAAAATGGCCCATGTTTGTAAAAGCCAAAATGGCTCCTAGGGGCCAAATTGGCTCTCTTAAAATTACTGTGTTGTAGTGGACGAAACGTTAACACGGCGAGCGCGAAACACACAATCTTCTAGAACCACTTTAAAACCAGGATCTTCTGCGGATGAAACCAGGCAAAAGGGAGCTCTTGATCTCACTAGCTTGAGCTTGATCGGAACAGCGCCAAGGATATAGCGTTCTTGCGCGAACAGATCCGAACGAATTCTTCCTTCCATCGCCACAGACTTGCTTAGGCTTGTATACGCGTGACGTTCCTTTAATCCTTTGTTCGCATCGGCAACTTCTGCTAGTGGATTCACGGCATCCATCCGTCCAGCCTGGTCTTTGTAGAACAACGCTGAAGTTAAGTGAGACGATTTAGCGTTTTTGCTAAAGTTCAATACAGTTTCTATATATGCTCGGTAAGGATACGAAGTGCTTGATGGTGTGACCAATTTGTTGTTCAGATAAATTTCCACTTGAGAAAATAAGGCATGCATCCATAAATTAACAGGACCCACTTGGGCGGTGTTAGGTAAGTTAGTTCCGTCTCCATTCGTTATCTTTGCTTTTACGTGAAGGTAACTGTTTGCCAGATCGGTGTAGACATCAGAATTTGCAGCACAGAGAAACTCGATAGTGTCCGAAGTTCCAATGCTTGAAAGAGGATCGATGTCTTCCCAAAATCCTTTATTCATTTCAACTTGAGTGTCAGGAACAGAAAATAAGTCCAGTTCCGATTTTCCACATGAACAGGAATCTTTATGTAAAAGTCTCGTAGCCTTGTGCCATTATTTAAGAAAAGTAGGTTTTTCTTGAGATGTTTTCCGCCTCTTGGTCTGTGAGCGATTGGTAGATTTCGATGATGCATTGGTTTTTATAGATGTTTTACGTTTGCGACCGCCTCCTGATTGGTTACCCATGAGTTGTTTAGCACCCTGTCGAGCTATAACTTTGACGGCTGCGACACCACGACCTTTGACAGCTTGCTTCACACTTTTCCCGGCCAGAACATCTTGACTGACATCTGTTGCCGCTTGCAGAGCTCTCCGTCCAATCGCTTGTGCTCCTCGTTTCACCAGAGGTATTGCATATCGGGCAATACTTTTAAAGAAACTTCCAATACCGTAGCCTCTTTGAATCCGTGCACCTCTAAAACCAGATAGACTTCCACCTCGCTGTCCTCGTAAATAATATTGTTGAAACTGCTTTGCGTCTGGAACGATTGTAGTTCTCATCTTTAAATAAAATACTGCGATCTGCTCTGTCTGAAGTGTAGTGTCACGATCGACTTTCCAAATTCAAATGAGACGTTTTCGTTTTTGTCGTCCTTTACATCTATTTCGATCGTCTCGAATGATTTCACTTTTACGGGTACGTATTGAAGGTTGCGGAAAGTAACGTTAACATTTTCCCCGTATTTTCCTTTCGTATTCACAATTCGTAGAAGAGGCACTTTGACGTCGCCAACAAACTGTACATCCACCACATTTGTGTAGAGGTATATGGATGAAAAGCCCGCGTTTATATCTGCTACGTAAGGACTCGTTGTTTTCTTCGTAATCACTGCATCCTGCTCGAATCCTAAAGTCGTTGCGATATCACCCGAAAACCATACCATTGCGCCTTTTTTCACATCGACTATCACTTTGAGCGTATTTTTATTATATGTAAAACTTGATCTTAGCTTGTCCTTCTTTCGTCATGCAATGGTTTAAATCTTTAACCAGGTTTGTAACACTGTTGTATTGTGTGCCTTGAATGATGCCCACTTCATCTGGACCTGTGCCATTAATGTTGTAGAGAAAGGTTTGCTGATTGCCTTCGTGTATTGTGCTCCATGTATGAGGATAATTAAACTCGGAAAGGGCTACTTCCCAGTCCCCTGTCAGTTCTAACGTTTCAGCGAGCTTCACTTTAAAATTCGCTACAGAATTGTCCGAGAAATATTTCATATAACTATTACTTGGGAGCGTCAAGTAAAACTGTGTTGTCATCTCGGCGAGTATAAGACACAAATGAACACAGGTTATAAGATCACATACTTTTATTTCGAAATATGTTTTACATTATCCGCCGATACCCAAGAATTAAAATCATTAGAATAACCTAACCATTTTACAAGATATTCTTTGCGTTTACCACGCATGCGAGACTTAATCACATTTTCTACTCTAAAAAGTCAGTGTCTTTCTTGATAATGCTTTGCAACTCTTGTTCGTAAAATGTTCCCTCTATCTCCTCATCGTGATAATCAGAGATTTTATACACAGGTGGTCTTCTAGGTATACGCTTCGTTATGGTGAAAACTTCTTCGGTCCAGCTGGGTAAGTAACCTTTCTTGAATGTTCGTCTGGCTTTGCTGATTCGCACTTGATCACCCACGTTAAATTTATACTTGATGGGCGTGGTAGATTCGTGACCGTACAATCGTTACCACACGACGCTTTCATTCTCGTGATTCACATCAACCGGTTTCATTCCAATACTGCGATGTCGCGAATGGTTGTAGGAATACACCAGTTTTTGTAGCACATCCATATACTTTAGTGCATTCTTAGCTGTAAAGTATTTCCACATCTTTCCTTTCAGCGTTCGATTAAATCGTTCCACAATAGACGCTTTGGTATCGTTATGCGTGGTGAAAAACAATATGTTGTAATATGTTGTAAAAGCTTCTGAAATAGTCTGTTGGTAAATTCAGTTCCTTTATCGGTATGAAGTTTCTCGGGACGTCTGCCTTTCTTGCATATCTTCTTAAAGGCTTTAATCAGATTTTCTCCGGATTTTGTTTTCAATGGTTCTACCCACGCATACTTGGATAAGACATCAATGACAGTTAAAATGTATTTATAGCCAATGTTTGCTTTACTCAACGAATCCATAATGACCAAATCTGCTTCCCATTCTTCGTCTATTGCTCCGACAATAACTCTATTTCTTTTAAAACGATGTCGTACTGGTTTATGTAAAGTATACGTATCTTGTTGTTTTAACCAGGTTTTTATATCGTTTCGCGATAGTTTAAATTTCCCGTCATTTTTTACGACACGGTAAACAGTATCGACACCACCGAAACTTGCCGGACTTTCTGGGTTGTAGTACAGGTCGTGGAGATACTGTTTCTCCATCTAACTCTGATTGCTGAATCACAATCTTTCCACCACAACAAGCCGTCTAAAAATATTTCGAAGGGTTATATGAGGTAGCCCACTTGGCAGACAGCAGCAAGTCATGTTCACACGACTATAAGGTTGGAGGCATATAAATAAGGAGAAGTGGACGACACGCTATAAATGCTACGGCTCAGACGATAGGCACACACAAATCCCAGGAATATGGGACCCAGCAATTGTAACGAAGAACCACCACGATGCTTGTATTGCGACAGGTCTATGTTCTGAAAATCGTTCACTGTTCGTTGAACAGCCTCTCGAATCGTTTCACTGTCGTAACAATCCCTCATTCTATACACGAGAGAAAGATACGCGATTATTCTCCCGAAATTATTTACATCCATTTCTTCATAGATGTGATGAAGGCTTAAGCTCTTTACTTGAATGCTTAGTCTATCAAACAGGTGTCGATGTTTGCTAAGACATGTTTGAATATTATAGTATAGTGTATCTCTATCGATAGCAACGTTGTGTCGTTTTAACTCATCAAAAATTATGTCCATATCGATTCGTAGGGATAATCGCAAAAGTTTCTGTTTTAAATGTGGGAATGTATCCTTTACAAATTATGGGATACATAAACACTTACTCGCATGCGCTGTTGACGTCCCAATAAGAAAACAGACACGTGTACAAATGTATAGTAGGAGAAAACATTTATTACACAAGAAATTAGAATACAAAATTATATATGTTCAGCAAATGTTCAGTTTTTCCATGTCTTCAGTCAATGCATCGATAGATTTTTGAAAAAGATAATCTTCATAGGCTTCTTTAGAGTCATTCTTTCTACTTGTAAAAGATTCGCCCGTTTCTGCGATCTTGTACTGATATTGTAATGGCTCACTAAACAGGCACCCAATGTTATAAATTCGTGGCGAGTTCTCTGTAGGTTTCCATTCAAAGAATCCGCATGCATATTCTCTTTCCTTAGGACAGCAGTAGAATAAACGACCTTTGTTGTCACCTTCTTTCTTGACTTTACGGACACAACAGACCATGCCATGTCGACATAAAGGTTTAGGACTCTCGAAGACATCTCCCCATTGCCAAAACGAGCAGGCATTTTTTCCCTCAGAGCAGACGAAGTAAGGTCTTCCGTAACTTTCTTTCATCTTATCTTTAACCATTCGCATCGTTGCCAGCTTCTGATGAGTAGGACACACTGGGTGTATACAGCCATTTGCTCGAAAAAGAGTTTACTGCTTTCCCAAACATGTAACAATCTTCTTCAGGGCAAAAGAACTGACAACTAGGCTTTTGTCCACAGAACCAAAAGAGTCCATTTGTGGTTATTGAGGAGGATGCAGGTTTACCGTGAAGACTTTCCATGACAACGATCTTACTCTGACGAGGAATAGTGTAAAGTAATGTTGTATGTTTGGCCGGCGTTTATGTAGGCACGCAGACACGGATAAAAAAAAAACGCGCGAAGAAGAGGGAGATGTCTTCGCAGAGGTCCGACTGAAAATTCACCAATGAGGTTCAAGTTAGTGCACTATTCTATCCGTTAATCACCCAAAAGTTATCCGCATGTAGACCGAAGGAGATGTCTTCGCAGAGGTCCGCCTGAAAATTCACCAATGAGCTTGAAGCAATTATCACCCGAAAGTGATCAGTCTTAATGACTTTTTAATGAGGCGGCATCCTTTCATACGCTATATGGGGGGGGGGGGGGGTTATCTACTAACGTGACCATGAAACTAATAGAAAAAGATAAAAAGCTTCTTTAATGTATAATATTATTAACGGTATTGCACTTAGTCATTTAAAGCTTATAAAGCCCTTGTACGACCATGCTTGGAGTATGCTTCAAGTGTGTGGGATCCTTACACTGGTATACAATTTACTAAAGAAATTGAGGAGAATGGAAGTCTTCCTTTTCTAGACTGTTTGTTAACACGTGACAAAAACAAACTGATGACTAGTGTTTATAGAAAACCAACACACGCTGATAGACTACTGGATGAATCATCCTACAACGCAATGGTACACAAAGCAACAACCATCAAGACTTTGACAAGACGAGCACATCTTATTTGCGATTCACACTGAACTCTGCGCAACGAAAACGACTCCTTCTAATGATATACTCCGAGGTTCAAACCATTTGCTTTCTGCCAGTGGAGTTAAAAATGATAGAATTATTACTACTTTTTAAGAGTTAAATTAACTCCAAAATAAGAGTAAATTTTACTCCATAACTCCAAATTAGGAGATATTTTAACTCGCTAACAGGATTGTAATGTTGGTGTCACAGTTCTGTTCGTTAACATGCAGTATGTTTATGAAAATCGTTGACGTCGTCTTCATGTAGCGCAGTAATGGTGTCGTCAACGTAACGAAACCAAAAAGGTTAAGGTTTTTTTTATAAGTTGCGAGGGCGCGTACTCTATGGCTTGCATCACAATCTCAGCAACGACAACTGAGACTGGAGATCCCTGCATAGCTGTCCCGTGTAACTGTTTGTAGTGTGTGCCATTATATTGAAAATAAGTGGAGGTCAAACAAAGCGTAAGTAATTCTATATAATATCGTCAGTGCATAAAGGAAATGCGTCGGCACATCATTCAATCGAAGTTTTCGTGCCTTGTTATGTATAGCCAGATGAAGTAGAATACTGGTACACAGTGATTTCACATCAAAAGACACAAGTTTAAAGTCGTCTGCGGCAGCACCACGATGTTATCTTCGTTTTTTAGTCGTTTCATTTGTTCGTCTTTCGTTAAGTTATTAAGGCAGCCACGACGCTGGATACAATAGTCTCGGTTGGTATTCGTTTGGTGTTATCAAGTGTTTCAGTCCGTATGAGAGTTTTTGTGAGGGCGGGACGAAATATTTCTCACGCAGTTGTTGAGTCATTTCTGTCAGTCGGTTCCGTTTTTTGTTGCGTTGTAATCGTTCAAGTTTTTGTTACATCAAGTTTTTTTTATCGCAGTTCAGAGAAAGTAGGTCAGTAGGAATCTGTTGTTTCAGTATGTCAAGTATTTGTTGCTTCTTCTTATTGTAATAGTCGTCTGTGGCAGTAGTTTATCCGCGTTCGGATCTGTCGTTTACAGTGGACTGGACGATCTGTAGCCTCTTTAATTTAGTGTTCAGCGAGGACATAATTCTAAGGGGCTGATTACATGGGGATATTTCAACCCGACATGAGCACTTTCAGCCCGGGCTAAAACCCGTAAATTGTGCATTCCGTTTACGCCTGCGCAATGAACTTTCACATGAAATTTTCAGCCCGTGTAGCTGGTTTTTTTTGCCATATAATCGCAGCGTCAGTTTTTGTATCAACTGCGCAGCAGTAGATACATTGTTGTCGTGTGAGTAAGTAAGAAAGTAAGTAACAATATAGAATACCTTCGGAGCCAATCAAAACGTACAAGAATGAAACGACAAGTTACGACCAATAGCCGATCAGTATCTTGATGCGAATCGCAGATTTAATATTTCAAGATGAATTGCAAGAGTGATCTGCCACAGTTTTCCCCAGGTTATACTGCACGTCGATGAAAGTGAGATGTTCCGGAATCGCGCAGATTGAGCTTCGTCTTCATGATAAAAGTGAGTCACCTTGTGGAACACAAAAGCTCAAGGATATATAAATGAATCGCAGTTGGAAAAGTTTACCGAGACCTGTAAACCCGCAAACCATTGCAAATATTCTCTCCAAGATCACACACAGATGAGAGATCAATCATGAAGACGGAATAGACAGCCGAAAGACCGACAGGGAATATTATTATGCTGTGTTGACAATCCCGTGAAACTCCGTATATCAAAATGATCAGTCGAATCTGGCGAATCGAACGCTGTAGGCATTACAAATATTCACTCCAAAATCATACACCGATGAGATATCAATCATGAAGACGGAATGTACAGCCGAAGAGCAGGGAAATATAATATGCTGTGTTGACATTTATCCCGTGAAACTCCGTATATAATATTTATCATTATGAAACATTGGGTTTTTGTCCGACTTAATATCGAAATCAATTCTATATCGAAATGATTTAATATAGAAATCAATTCTATATCGAAATGATCGCTTGAACCTGGCGAATCGAACGCTGTAGCTAGGTATCGTCTACTTAAAATATGAAAATTAGATGTTATGAGAAAATGCGTAAGCGAGTAAAGCGAGACTCGTCTTTAAAATCAAAGGACATGGCTTCAAGATCTATTCGTCGTTTACCCGATGATTTAATGCTTTTATGTCCACTAAACCGATGCAATTTCGTAATGTTTCATATACATTGCCGTTCATTTTTATATAAGTTTTAACACACGAAGACCTTCAATCGAACAGATATTAGCAAAAATAGCATTGCCGTGTTCGGCATCTTTATTTAACGGAATCAACGGAATCAATGGAATCGACGGAATCACGACGGAATCAACGGAATCGACGGAATATGCCGCAAATTTGGTTAATCGCTTACTAGCAAAAGGTTAATAAATTACATTTATTTACGTTTGCTTGCTTGGGTCTGAAACTGATCTGTCGTCAATGCTTCAAGTATTAAGGTTATTGGATTAGACATATTTTGTTATCACAGACAGCCTAACCGGCCTAAACATTTTAATTTGATTTAGTCTATAGTCGTAAGACTACGAGTGCTTTGACTGTGTTGATTCTTGTAGTGAAAACAGTAAACGCGAAGTTAACGACGACGTTTTAATCAGGGAATTTTTCTCAAAACAAAGAGAATGCATAAGAAATTTTATAATTTCAAGGGTATGTTCTGCATACAATCACTAGAGCATATACATACATTCAGTTACGATGCTGCGGTTATTAGTTTCTTCACTGAATGTCGTTGTCGTAGTATGGTTTCATCCGAGCTTGAAGAAAGTCTGGAAATAATCTGGCCCGCGTGAAATCATTGTATCGCTGAGAAGTTTGTGCATGAAAATGCTTAACTGACTACACAAGCAAATAAAAAATGACGTAAAATATTTTCAGGTTCAAAAGCTTTTATTGTATTATAAATATACATATATATTTACAGCGTTTAGCATGATTAATACGATACAAAATATTACATTAATACAGGGGGTCGTCAATGCTTCAATATATATATATATATATATATATATATATATATATATATATAATATATATATATATATATATATATATATATATATATATATATATATAATATGATATATATTATATATCATATATATATATGATATATAATATGCTTTATTTATCGACCTTAAATAAAATATACGGTAGATTTACAATAATATATAAAAGTAGACTTAAAATGTAAAACTATTAATATGTACAATATATATAACTGAATTATATTAAAAGCCTGGTGGCCCGTGATAAAAAACTGTTCATATATCTTTGTGTCCCTGATCTCGGTATCCTAACTGCCGACTTATTTCGCTGATTTGATCTGAGATTATACATTTTATCTACATGAGTATTTATATATATCTGATTTGGGTGATTTGCGGTATTTATTGTTCTTTCAATCTCACGTTTAGTGCTATCTTCACGCCGTTCCTTCAATGCTGGTAAGGTGGTTCTCTCAACACCAATTATATCAAGACATCTGTTTTGAAGCTTTTGTAGATCATCTGAGAGGTATTTTGGTATTCCCCCCCAGACAGGCGATGCATACTCTAATAGTGGACGTATTTTAGTGCAGTAGATAGTCAAGCCAACTTTCGTTGGCAGTCCTGCTTTCCTTACTTCTCGTAGATAGTATAGCCTTTTGTTTGCCTTTTTAATAGTTTGTTCGATATGATAGTTCCAACATAAATTGTTCTGGTGCCATACTCCAAGGAGTTTGAATTTTGCCACTCTTTCCAAACACGAGTCGTTAATGATTAGAGGGTCAAGTTCGTTTGATGTTTTATGGAAAGAGATCCACATGTCTTTTGTTTTCTTTGAATTCAACAACATGTTATTTTCCGTAGACCAATTTTGTAGATTGTCAAGTACTCTTTGAAGGTTGGATGGACTGCCTTTAGGAATACATTCAAACACGGTGCAGTCATCTGCATATTTACACATCGTAGCTTGATCACGAAGTTCCACAGGTATAGCATCATCAAAGTCATCGATAAAGATATTAAATAATAGCGGTGATATCACAGAGCCCTGCGGACTCCTGCCGGGCATGGCTTAGTTGATGATAGTGCATCCGGGATTTTCACTTGTTGAGATCTATTTTCGAGGAAACTTTGGATCCATAGCCATAGACGCTTGTTAGTGTTCCGTGCTTTTAGTTTAGATAACAAGATGGAGTGGTCGACCATGTATGTAGAACGCCTTGCTGAAGTCGATAAATAGGCAGTGAATTGCTTTCCTCCCCTCCGTTGTGTTGTCTGTGTTATTGAACCATGTTTGCGTGACATTTATTAGAGCTGACACCAGTTGATCGATTTTTGGAGAAGGCGTGTTGATTTTCTTTGACTTTAAAAGCATCTTTGTTTAAGAATACTTGAACTTTTCTCCAAAACCTTGCCAAGAACAGGTAAGACTGATATTTGTCGAAAGTCCGTCTCGATGTCTCTGGGAGGGTTGACCTTTGGTACTGGACTCATTAGAGCATGTTTGTATATATTCGGGTATTTACATTCAGTGATGCTTCCACAAATGATGTTATGGATAACGACTGCTAATTCTTCAGCATAGTTCTTTAAAGTCCAAGCACTGATATTGTCGGCGCCGGTTGCTTTCCTGGGGTTTAGATATCTTAAAATCATCTTAACCTGTGGCCAACGCTTGGTAACACAGGAGCAACCTCTGGTAAGCTTTCAGAATCAACGGAAGAGATCAAAGGGATGTAATCGTTCCATGGTTTTGTGAAGACATCTTGAAGTTTTTTCTACAATAGTGAATAGGTTTTCAGCTGATAGGTTAGATGGATTTTCACTCGATTCACTTGCTCCACAGAGACTGTAGATGGACTTAAACCACTTTGCAGGGTTTCTTGTACGTGTTGTAGCTGTTTTCGATTGGTACTGGTAGTAATTTAATTTAGCTTTAGATATTAAAAATGCAGCTTTTTTCTTGAAGTTGTTTATATTTCATCATATATCTCCCTTGCTATAGGCACGTTGTCCTTTGTGCTATTACGTTTTTTAATATGCGGAGTTAGCCAGGGCTTGTCGCTTGGATGCATTCGTATTGTTTTCATCGGCATTGTTTGGTTAAGAATAGTTGTCAATTCTTGTGTGAATTTTCCACCTTTTGATCTACGCCTTGTGCACTTAACACCTCATCCCAGTTGTGATTATTGAGGCGGATCGTTAGCATAGCGATGTTGTTTGGATGCATTGTTCTTACTTTGCGTAGAAAGGTTTTCATCTTAATTTGTATCTTAGGCTTTGCAAGAAGACATTGATGATCTGATTTTCCAAGAGGCGGTAGATGAATTGCCGGATTGTAGAGATTTAGCCATATTCGTGATGATCTGATCGAGGGTATTTTTTGCCACGAGTCGGTCCAAGTACTAGTTTACGTAGACTGAAATTTCTGCATAAATTCTTTAAATCTAGCTGATTGAAATCTCCGGCTAATAGAATACCTGCTGATGGATTTTCTCTTTGAAGAGTGTCCAAACATTGCGTAAGATAATCGATCATATCTCTACCCTCTGTGATAGTGTTAGCTGGAGGAAAATAAATTCCCGCTACAGCCATACAACTGAAAGGTCGTGGAAGTCTCTTGGGCAATAATTTCTGCCAAAGAACTTCTTTTTTGTCGTCTTCTAGATGTAATAATCGCTTTGAATGAAGGTCGTTTTGAATATAGGCAACAACTCCTCCACCTTGACGGTTTGTTCGGTCTTTTCGATGAGTGTTATGACTGTCCTTTAATTTTATCGCTGTAGTTGGTATGTCGCTGGAGAGCCAAGATTCGGTTATAATAACAATCGAGGGATTATTTACATCAGCAACGCAGCGTAATTCATCAACCTTGTTTGTTAGATGACATACATTTGATAATAGAATAGATGGGATTGTAGAAATCTTTAAAATTCTGTCTGTTGATATGTTTACACAATTTCCAGGTACATGAGAGCGTAAAGATTTATGTAATGTAGGTCGTCTTTCGTTGTTGATTTGAACAGCAATTTGTCGTGGTGTTATATTACTTGTTCGTCGTTCTTGTACAATTCGTCCAGCTCGAACTCCCCGGTGACACTTATTAATTCCTAGGCTCTTTACAGCTGCAAAAACGTTCGGTTGAAGCTTTGGAGTTAAGTTGGTTTGCTGTAAAAATTGGTTGACCAGTTTCATGTAGCGTGGAGTGTAGCGAGTCGGCCATTGTTGTATCGGAGCACGTCGAAGAGTAGAAATTAGCGGCAGCAGAATTGTATTCATGATCCCCAAATCCGTAAGCCCATGTAGATATAGTGTAGCATATGTTGTTTCCAACAAGAGATAATTTTAAGTCAGCAATAAGGAAATAAAACGTCGAAAAGTGAGAGCTGCCTTCGAAAACGTGCGGACGCACTCAGGCGCTAATAAGATTATATATGTATATAATTATATAATACAATAAAAGCTTTTGAACCTGAAAATATGTTACGTCATTTTTTATTTGCTTGTGCAGTTCATGCACAAACTTCCCAGAGATACATACAATGATTTCACGCGGGCCAGATTATTTCCAGACTTTCTTCAAGCTCGGATGAAACCATACTACGACAACGACATTCAGTGAAGAAACTAATAACCGCAGCATCGTAACTGAATGTATGTATATGCTCTAGTGATTGTATGCAGAACATACCCTTGAAATTATAAAATTTCTTATGCATTCTCTTTGTTTTGAGAAAAATTCCCTGATTAATATTTACTGTTTTCACTACAATAAATCAACAGACAACACAGTCAAAGCACTCGTAGTCTTACGACTAAAAGACTAAATCAAATTAAAATGTTTATTAATTTGGTTATTAAACTGAAAACTATAAATAATAATTTGACACTTGGCGCCCCATAGTTAGGCTGTCTATGATAAACAACACTGTTTAATATGTCTAATCCAATAACCTTACTTTTGTCGACAGATCAGTTTCTGTCCGACAGATCAGTTTCAGTCCCAAGCAAACAAACGTAAATAAATGTAATTTATTAACCTTTTGCTAGTAAGCGATTAACCAAATTTCCGGCATATTCCGTCGATTCCGTTGATTCCGTCGATTCCGTTAAATAAAGATGCCGTGCCGTGTTTAGTGTTTACATTAACATTTTGTCTGCGTGCCAGGCGTTCTGCATTGGGCTAGCCTCCTCATCAATCTTGTAGCCCAACTGTACGTAACAGCATTGCTTCTAAAAGTCTCCCACTTCTTTAAACGAGCGCTGCACAATACCTTCAGTGTCTGATTACAGAAATCAGTAGCCCGAGTAAACGCCTACACAGGCATCTTGTTTTACTGACAATTGTAATTTTGTTGATGAGCAAACTATATTATATTTTTGGAAGCTCTTATTGTCTAGTGATATTGAATTAAAACCAGGTCCTGTGTAAAATGAAACACCTTTACATTTCATATTAGAACAAAGATTACAGCATTGTTGTTTTGGGGTTAGTGGTTATTTGCATGGTTAAGTAGCGCAGCGCTATGGTTATACTAAAAAACATCGTCCCAAAGACGCGGCTGTGCGTTAACTCT
Organism: Chrysogorgia sp. JL179-B06; assembly: GCA_035772405.1. NCBI lineage: Eukaryota > Metazoa > Cnidaria > Anthozoa > Scleralcyonacea > Chrysogorgiidae > Chrysogorgia > Chrysogorgia sp. JL179-B06. Next base: position 376,436 of record JAYKKM010000338.1, on the reverse strand, counting down.
ATATGATCTAACGCCGACCATCTGCACGCTTATATTCCCTTTCAAAAATGATTTAAAGCAATCAATCAAAGTTGTGAAATTGCTATACTCTTGTACATTATATACATATATATATATATATTATATATATATATATATATATATATATATATATATATATATATATATATATATATATATATATATATATATATATATATATATATATATATATATATATATATATATATATATATATATAGATTTTCGCTTACCTCAAAACTGGTCTGCTACAACTTGTTTCATCTGTAAAAGAATCTTCAGGCAGTCTGAAGATTCTTTTACAGATTCTTGCCTGAAGATTCTTTTACAGATGAAACAAGTTGTAGCAGACCAGTTTTGAGGTAAGCGAAAATCTATAATTTGCTCTAACTATATGTTGTTGAGCACTCTTTGCATTTCGTAGACCAAAACATACACGTATATATATATATATATATATATATATATATATATATATATATATATATATATATATATATATATATATATATATATATATATATATATATATATATATATATATATATATATATATATATATATATATATATATATGTATATATGTATATATATATATATATATATATATATATATATATATATATATATATATATATATATATATATATATATATACATATATATATATATATATATATATATATATATATATATATATATATATATATTTATATATATATATATATATATATATATATATATATATATATATATATATATATATATATATATATATATATATATATATATATATATATATATATATATATATATATATATATATGTCGGAGATTATATATAATCTCATAATATAATCACATTTTAATTAAGGAGAGTTGACAGACAAGTAAATTAGTATAAGTGGGTAGAATTTTTGCGGCTACGTTGCTTAGCAACGTAAACGCTATGCTATCGGCGGCGGACTATATATATATATATATATATATATATATATATATATATATATGGCTGTGTTTGGAGTTTGGACACTGTGACGTTCAACCTGGATCACGTGACCTAGCGAACTTTTAGAAACAGTTGTAGCGTTTGATTTTCGAAATTTTATCAAGGTAAAGCGACAAGTTATGAGTGTTAACGTCAATTTGTTGATCAGTTCTCGTGTGAACATTTACGATTTTTGTGGAAGTAAAAGGCAGCACTTTCCTTGTGATACTCGCCCGTTGAGGAAACTACAACTCGCCCGTTGAGGAAACTATAACTCGCCCGTTGAGGCAGGCAATCCACAACTACACAGCTGCTGTATAAACACGAATCATTTGAAATGGGAGTAACGATTGAGCAGATATCAACTCTCATCTTGAACTAAGGTATTATTTGGAATACAATGCCAATATTGATATTATTTATACCGTGTATGATTTATCCAAGACCAAGTGTATATAATTTATCAGTGATACAATTTGTGCAGATTTTAGTCAAGACAATTTGGACAAAATGCTGGTGAACAATGTGTAGCTATTTCACTGACTGCAATAATATATACTCAAGTAAAAGATATTACAACTTGCGATTCACAATTTTTAAATACCTGTACGATATTATGTGCTGGAAATATTAACCTTTAATACTTTATGCTTGCATAGGTAATTCCATTAAATTTTGTTTTGCTATTTTAACTGACGTGCCAGAATGTATTTCTATAATTTGATGATAAAGTTTATTATTTACAATATAGTGACTCCTTTGCTGGTGGGGTTTTACTACATCCCTGGCATTCCTTGTCAGCACCCACAAACAAGTGTCTTCTGTACGATCCTTTTATTAGTATTAAGATTAGTATTATAAAACCAAGGTGGGAGGTTAGAAAACCCATTAGGTGGGGTTTAGGGTTAGTTGTTTTGGGGTTAGCAGTTTTATGATGCATTTTATCATACATTGTCCGATTGTATGATAGCAGTATAATCTCTCATTTTGTCCTACCTAAAAAAATCTAATAGAACATGATTGTTTGCGGGCACTGACAAAGAATGCTGGGATGTAGTAAAACCCTTGCTGGTGCCATATTCATGATAACAGACAATTAACCATTTTTAATCACTGACAAGTGCTCTAAAATAAAATATTTTCTCACTCTAAATTAGTGAATTGAATTATCAACATTGTTGACTGTAACACAGTAGTGGAATTTAAGATTTTTGATTGTCATTCAAGAGATAAATGGCATGCCAGACCCATGTGGAAAATCTGTATTAATTGATTTTGAAGGTATCCAAAGGAAAAAGGTATTGATTTTGAAAAAGTATTGAAAAAGGTATTGATTTTGAAGGTATCCAAAGGAAAGCTATGCAGTTAATTGTGCAATAATGTATTTTACGTTAATACTTTTCGTAATGCAATAATCTATTAAGGTAATTTTGTAAAAGCTCTGTTGATAATATACTGTACATTTAAAATATTTTAACACACTCATTCTCACTCAAACAAAATTGCAATGTAACTACATAGTACATACTGTATGCATGGGTATTCACACACAAGGATAAATAACTATTGGATGCTGCCTAAAACTAATCCAAATACCAACGTACAACCCTAATGCTAACTTCAATACTAATCGTAGACAATTTTAAACATTAAAATTAATATTTACCCAATACTATACAGTATTTATAATTGAACTGGTTTAAAAGAAACTGTTTGGAAAATTAAACTGGTTTAAAAAAAATTGTACCAGCAATTATATATGCATAAAGTTGTTATTGTTTTCTCGCATGGCATTTGATATTGTTGATGTTTTTGTGGTACGTGAAAACTGGGGTATGAATAATTATTATTTTAGTCTATTTTGGCAATCCATAGACCAGGGTTCCATGTTTTCTCAACTGCATTGGAATCCTTCATGCTGATAGGCTTACCAGTGGAATCAGTGTTCACAGTAACACTCACAAGAAGTTTAAACTGCATAGAATTATGCTTCCAAAAGCCTTCGGTTCTTTTTACCATCCTCGATGCCTGTCAAAACTACCAAAGGCTCTGCTGCATTTGATGCAAATATTGTGATCCATGGTTATTTATCTTGTTGTCAGACTTTAACAGGTTGGACTCCAGGTGTATACAAATTAGTCTTGTTATCAATTTTATTTAAAAAATTTTCAACCGACCCGTGCAGGTAATTTTTTTTGGAAAATTTGTCTTATAAATCAGGGGAAATGCCCTCACAGCGCTTTTTTTTCTGGGGGGTGCCCCCATACCCACCTATATTGGTCATACACCATAACGCTTGAGAGTCATTCCATGTCAATTCAACAAGAGCATGACACCCAACCATCACCAATTTGTACCAAAGTTGCACCAAGTGAAGGTATTAGTGAGATATAGACTCCCTCCAAATTTTTTTCCAATATCTCTTTTCGTTCTCGAGTTATCGGATTGTCAATTTTTAGCCAAAATGATGCTTATTTCAAAGGAATCCGCCATTTTGAATTGCATGTTAACACCAATGCTTGGTATTTTGTCTGCTATTTTGTATCGTTTAATCAAATGGGCATGAAAATTTGCATTTTTCCATTTCAAAACATGGTAAATTAGAATATAAGGTTAAAATCATCATTACTATAATAGAAAAGGTCATATTCTTGGTTTAAAAACAAGCAGTAAAAATACTGATTTCCGAAACTGGAATGAAGTATCAAATTACATCTTAATAATTTTTCATGTTGACCATGATGCACCTAAACCATTTTTGGTGTGTTAATTCTATATCTAATAAAGATTACATTGACCAGTTCTGACTTGGTGTCTTCTCTATTTGCCGAGAAATGGACCGATGAAGATATTATAAAAGTTTGTCTCAAATTATGGTAAAATATAACAAAAAAGATAGTTGAGCGATATTATTAATTTATTTTGTCAGGATATGGTGCTTGAAAAACTCTTTTAGTGTCATGTTGTACCTTACTTAAAAATAGGTAATAAAAAATAGGTAAAAATAGGTACGCAATGCGTACATGTGACTATAAAATACTGTTTTTAGAACCACCTTGTATAATGTTTTCAAGCAATAATAATCTAACCAGGTTCTTTTCAAGATCCACGATGGTAAACAATAATAGCATGGCAACTTGTTACAGGTAATTTGGTTTTAGCTTGTTTGAATTGGTACTTAAGGTACTGTACTTTCTTTGGTCTAGGCTGTTTGCAATTCCTGTTCTCAACTGAAGTAACTTCACCTGCTTTGCTGTGAAACTGCGGATGGGTTTTAGTCCCGTCAATAGTGTATGTACACCTAAATGACACTCTTCATTCATACGAGTTCCAATCATGGAGCACTTCTCTAATTCCTCTGATGAAGACATTTTAAAGTGGAAAAACTACAGAAGTCACATGTATTTGTTTATAAATTTTCAGCTTGAAGAACCTTGGGGTATACTTCATGCACATGTATGGAAAGTATTTTGTCCTGTGACATGTCCAATTTGCTTCAGTCACAAATGAAGTACAGTACCTTAAGTACCAATTCAAACAAGCTAAAACCAAATTACCTGTAACAAGTTACCATGCTATTATTGTTTACCATGGTGGATTATTATTGCTTGAAAAACATTATAGGTGGTTCCAAAAACAGTATTTACAATCTCATAGTAAACCATAAAAACTTCAACATAAATTTTATTTGAACGCAATATCTCAAATCTTAGTTAAATTTATGTGAACGTTTTGATGGTTTACTATGATTTCTATGGTTACATAGGGGATTTTAATTTAAATTTTGCCAGTGAAATCTTTAGAATTTTTGAATAACCACCACTGGCATATCTTTGCTATAGTGGTCTTTTAAAGATAAGGTAGACCATTGCGGCTATATTTATAAATTTATAACGCAATGTTTGTTTGCGAGGCATGTCTATTTTGACCGAAAGGTTTATTATAATCAACGGGGGTTTGTGCAAGACTGCAATGGTCAAACAGAAGACTCGGCATGCTACGTTTCAGCTGAAGCCTATATTAAATGCGGAAACAGCTCCAGATTGCCTGCAGACATGCAGTTGTTCAAAAATATACAATTTGAGATAATGCAAATGTTTTTTTGAAAAAAACGATTGATAAAAAGAAACAGCTACATAGACTTAGAACAGTATGCAGTGTTATACGCCTTTGAAAAGAACGACTTATAAAAACATATTACGGTACAAGAATAAAACTTTAATATTTTTAGAACGAACGAGAAAACAAATAGCACTGCTTTAGCATTATACGACTCTGTAGTAGTTCATGTTCATATATTTCTAAGTTTCTCGCGCAATATTTGTGTGCAAGGTATTTTTGTTTTGACGGTAAAGGTTCATAATAATTAACCGTTATTGGCATGAGAATTGGAATGCGATGTTCAGGTCAAACGGAAGACTGCATGGTGTGTTTCAGCTGAAGCCTATTGATTGCCGAAACCGCTCAGGATTGCCCGAAAGTTCAAAAATACATGTCAACGAATAATACAGAAACCGAGAAACGAGAACTATCGGTCTTCTATATACGCTGCAGATAACTGCTTCGTCCGCGGTTCAACGATTCGAAGCCCATGAGATATAAGTCACTATCCAAAAGGGCGCTGTTTGGACAATAATAATTAATAAAAAAATAAGTCATTTAATTACGAACTTATGAATAACTAGATTATTTTTTTAGCTAAAACGTGGCCTTATCACGTCACTCGTCGCTACTAGATAACTATCAGTTAGATAGATATAGTAGCGTTGCCAACAGATTGCAGTGTTTGCCTTAGACTACTAGTAAGTTTCTACTAGAATATGTTAAGAAATTGTGTACAACCTCGTTCCCAGGCCAATTTGCTTGGAGAGGCTCTCCAGGAAAAGGGCCTTCTCTGACGAAGGGCCTACAAACCGGTAGATAACTCGCTATCCGGTGTATAAATCGCTCTAATGCTTTTAAGGAGAATATTGATATCCGCGCTTCGTACAACTGACTTATGCAGGGTAAGACTTGATATCATATACTAAAATAGAATTATTTTATTAAACAACTGCAGGCGGTCTCTTTCATAATTAAATCATAATTATTTTCATAATTAAATGGGACCATTATCATGGGATTAACATTCCATGTTCAGTGAACTAGTAAGTTACTCGCGTTTTTTCACAATATCTACAGTCACAGATAAACATGCAATATCATTTTATATATTTATTCGCTATATGCTCATGTATCGTCGGTATATGGCATTTAACCACACATCTACAACACATATAAAATAATTATTATTACTGTATTTTGTTGTTATGAATATCTATGGTATTGTTATGTATATCATGCCAGAAAGCATAAATAAGAGGACAATCAGGTAATAACTCAGACTGTGCTCAGATACCAAGCGTTTCGTTAGTGTATACGAAGTGAAACTACCTCAATTAATTTCTTTGGAAGCCGTCGAAAATCTTTACGGACAAGACATGAATTCAGGTTTGAAGGTTTCTTATATTAACAAGTTCAGTTTCTTAGCCGTTAATAACATAGCGAAGAAATTCTGGAGTTGGTCAATACAAACTTTTCTTTTCCTCTAACTTTCGCGTTTTCTCTTCCAATCTAATTAAAGATTTTATTTCAAAACTCTCTCTATATATAAAGTAGATGTTTGAGTTTTTCTTATATTTAATAATTAAAACTTTAGTTTGTTCCGTATAATAACTTAACATTGCCCTTTGTTGCAAATTACGTTTTACCATACAGAGCGGTTTTTCTGTAAATCATCTATCAGATGGAAAACTGGAAAGCCCTGAAATCAATTTTTAAATCCAAATCTTTTAAATGTCTTGATGTCTAAAATGTCTAAAAGTGGTTTTTGGAATGACCGGTCTTTACCTGTTTGTAAAGACCAATCAGATTGCAGAAATACTGGGTTATTAAGACCGCTCACGAGCCAAGCCATATAATAATTGTACTTTATATATCATAATAAATTTGATAAAATTGAGGAAATCCGCGAGCGATTATTACTGGTTCTATTCACATGAACAATTGCCACTTTTCGCGACTATCGTGTACTATTCGCATTATTACATGGTTATATCAATTGCCATGCAACGCAAATTATGAAATATAAATTATCATCGCCGCAGATACTGAAGCCATTAAACAGTACTTATATACACAAAGTAAATTTGGTTAAAAAAGTAGAGTGCTGCGTAGGTAGTGTATTGGATATAGTAAAGCGAAATGGTGGTGAACTGACGAGTTTTTTAAGTAACGAAATACTGACGTTCCGTGCGGAGGCCCTTCATCACAGTATTGTTTCTTTTATGTTAGGTCTGACAATTAAACATTCTTATCAGAAGTTATAATTAAAACGTACAAATATTTTTTTATTTCTTGCAGCTACAATTTTTTGGTCTGGAAAAATCTTGTTTCTGTTTTACGTGACGACGATCTTTGTAAGTGACGTGTCAGGAGGTACACTCTTTTGCGAAAACACCGAGTGAACTAATCGAGAGATTGACAAATTTAAATAATAATAATAATAATAATAATGAAAACTTTATTCATTTATGATTAACGTATACTACAATGATAAACCTCTCTATTACAAAAGGTAGTTTACCAATGTCTACTTGAATTAACACCATATGGTATAAAATATTAGCATAACATTAAAGTCGGGTCATCCCATTCTTTGTTACGTTTACAAAATATATAGTAAGATGTCCTTATGCAAGTGTTCATAATTTTCTGACTATAGTACTTTCTACATCGTTCGTCATATTTCAGGTCTTTCAGCATTATTTTCAATAAAGTCTACAGAAGACTAATTAAAAACTCCAAGCGATCTGATAGATAAATTTATAAATTTCACTTTTTCATAATATTTTGTGCTGTTCGTTAATAAATAATAATAATAATAATAATAATAATAATAATAATAATTATAATAATAATAATAATAATAATTATTATTATTATTATTATAAAGACGTTTTAGGGGCATTATATAATAGTCTCAATGCTCTATACACGCAATACATTCTTAAAGTTACTTAAGTTACTTTTAAAACTAAATTACATTTCATTATAAAAATCAATAATATTATATGTATGACCAATAACACTATGATAACTACAAAACTATTAATTCGAAAAAAAAGTCATAAGCGCTTACTTAAAACTACTTAAAACGTCAGTGTTTCTAATTTTCTCTGGTAATGATGACAGAGGCTTGCCGCGGCAACCGAGAATATTTTGTCTCTATGAGTAGCATTGAATTTTGGCACAAATAGCAGATTGCGTTCGAGTCAGTAAATCATTGAAATAAAATAAATAAGTGCCTGGCCGTGTAAAGCTTTTTGGTAGTAATCAACTGTAACGTCATTCATGTACTTATGCACAGCATAGATATACGCAAGCAATTTTCAATTTAATTTATTAAATATAGAAACACGGTTTTTAGCCAATCAGAACACAGTCCCGTTTTAAAATGTTATATCATAAAATTAAATGGAAAAATCTTACTGATATATTTAATAAATATGTTTTCTCGATATTCTCTTTTAGCCTTCTTGCATTCACTCTGCTCCTTCAAGTGATTTTAACAACGTCGTCTTTAAGAAGATTGGTCAAGTACCAAGCATAGTATCTTATAATGACGTTCGTTTCTTTTCTTTTCATCTCTGGCTTAATAGTAGAATATCGCACGTATACTCAGAATGATGAAAAATGATTATTTATTGAGTGCAAGTTATGTGCGGGAAAGTATTTGCCTTAGGTTTTATTATAGACCGAGCGACATATAGGAGCGTGGTATGTGCGATAAATCCGAAGGCAAATACTGTATGGGCAAAACGAGGTTGGAAAAAATGTTCCGAAACAAATTATTATACCTGTGTTTCCTTATTTTTTTTAAATATGTCGGGTTCTTATAGATATATATGTCGGGTTCTTTTTCCCTTTTTTATTTAGTGCACATGCATGAGAATGATATTAACGTTGTGAAAATGACGTTAAAATGTCGGAGTCATCAGTGTTTTGTTTTGCCTAATTACGGTAGTTTTAAAGATATTTTATTTTGTGAGGTGGCGGTATAAGTTTACACGCATTCTTGTTTGTTAACCTGCACGTTATGTCTATTTGAATTGATTAATTTATATATTTTTACTTAAAATCGTCAAGACTGGAACTGAATTATTTGCCCTAAAGCAATATGTTCTTGTTAATCTAAAGTAAAATTTTCCTAGCTGCAAGTCACATTTAATATACTTGATAAAATAGCCCTGTAAAAATTCTTAAATTATGTGCGAATATCATTGCATCTTCAGTAACGGCTATATTCAATATGTTGATGAATGGAAACGGCTATATACAGTATGTTGATGAACGACTTTCAACGGCTATATACAGTATGTTGATGAATGGAAACACGCTCGTTTAAGCCCAATTTTCAAAGAAGAATTTTCAGAAAGCAACAATGTTATGTTAATGTTCATTTATCGTATGCGAGGAGTACCTCAGGGCTCTATCCTCGGCCCCTTGTTGATTTTGTTGTATATTAATGATTTACAAAAGTGTTAAAAAAAGCCACTCCATGCCTGTATGCTGATGATATCCAAATTTTCATCTCCTCGTATGAACCAGAGGAGTTGGTGACAAACTTAACTTAAATTCTGATCTCGCCAATGTCCGCAAGTGCCATGTAGCACAAACTCCAAACTCATCTATATCTAAGACCAAACTTATGTTTGTTGGTTCTGCCTATAATCTTAATAATAAGCGACCATCTTGTTACGATTAATAATACTCCTATCTCAAGAGTAATTACACGCAAATGTTTAGGGGTGGAGATATACATGATAAACTTAGTTGGGAATAAACCATATTGAGACGATTTGTAAAAAGGTCAGTACGGGCATTGGAGCGATGAGACGTATGAAGAATTCTGTTCCGAATGATACATTAGAAACTGTTTATAACGCTCTGGTCCAACCATATTTGGAACACTATTGCCCTCTCTGGGATAATTGCGGTGAAATTCTAAAGGATAAATTACAAAGATTCCAATCTGGTGCTGCTAGAGTACTAACGGGCGCTACCTGAGGTATGATCGATCGATGTGCTTGACACTCTTTCTTGGACTACGCTTGATACGAGGCGATCCTATGCTAAATCAATATTGGTCTATAAGATACTGTACTTAATGCTCATACCACGCCTAGCCCTAGGGAACACATTCGTGAGAAGAAGTATTGGTCAAGATACTTATAATCTTTCGTAATAATTTAACTGATTTGACAATTCCAAAACCTAGAAAATAATTTTTAAAAAGACATTTAAATATAGTGGTTCGCTATGCTATGGAATCAACTATCTTGTGAAACGAAGACTGCGGAGAACTCTTTACACTTTTAAAAACCATATATTAGGCCTTGATTCGTGTTTCACTTCCTCTTCTTTCTCTTATCTTGTAATATAGTTAGTTTAACGTATTTTTTAGTTCAGTTTTTTATATCTATAATTTCTCTTTGTGTTTGTATATAAACACGCCCCTCATGGAAATCAGCTATTGTTGTTGAGGATAGTTTGTTATATTTAAACAAATATTTACCTGCTGTACCTACCTATACCTTCCATCTTTCCTAAATGAATCAAACGTAAAAAGTGAAATCTTGTTTCTTTGTCTTCAAATCAACCTCTAGAAATTTTCTCGCCAAACGTCGGTCTGTAGCAGCTAATCAGCGAGGCGTCATTTTGCGTGCAGACAGGAAAATGATTCCTCATATATAAATATTTCTTTTTTGTTCGTTTAGACTGACGATGTCAACCATTTTTCGGTAGAACAAGATCACACGGGCCATGGTCACAATTTAGGATGTATGTGTTTGAACATTTCTTCATGATGCATATGATACTAGTCAGTTAATGACATGCAGTGGTGATAGCAGTAATGGTATCGATAGATTAAACAACATATGGTGGTAGTTATTTCAACGGTGGTTAGTCACGCTGGTACATGCTAGTTACTTAGGTGTTTGTAATGGGAGGGCTGATGAATGTGTAGACGATTTACAAAATCTTAATTATGTAAACCCTATCTCAACATTACTATTAAGCGGGCCAATTTCTGGTTTAGCTGTATGGTAATTAAGTAAGGAGAAATAGGAAGAGCAAGGCTTATGAGCCCACAAATCGTTCGCTGAGAGTTTTTCTCCTTAACATGCATCTAAAGTATAAGTCGATTAATCGCAGTGTGTAAACGCCCCTTTAGCCCGGCGGTTAAGCCCAATTTTGCCTCAATTGTGCATTTTGTGATAAAAGCATGAAACTTGGCAAGTAGATAGAGTTACTAGAGTTGATGATTTTCTGATATAGAGGCAACGCAAATTTCTTCCTGGTTGCTACAACATCGAATTTTTCTTCCAATTTACCTATTAAAGTACTGTACTATCTCATAAAAAAGTGAAAATCAAAGTTCACTTTTAGCAAATATCACTCATATCATTAGAAAGTTCGCAAAAAACTATATGAAGGACATTCAAGCGAGTAGGACGATTTTCTAAGCCTATTTTTAGTTATTAACGCTCAAAAATGTGTAAAATACCGCAAAATGTACAGCACTTGTTTTAGCGGGTTTAGCCTTCTGTAACTCAAAACGATATTGGATTATCGTATAACCCGCTTCATATAGTTTTTTGTGAACTTTCTAATCATATGGGTGATATTCGCTAGAAGTGAATTTTGAATTTTCACCTTTTTATAATATAGTACTTTAATAGGTAAATTGGAAGAAAAACTCGATTTTGTGGCAACAAGGAAGAAATCTGCATTATCTCTATCTCAGAAATTCATCAGCGCTAGCTTAACTCTATCTACATGCCAAATCTCGTGCTTTAATAAAAAAATAGGTACGCATGTGTCTGGGTCGGACCTCCACTCAGGGTCTTAAAAATAATCGAGGAGAAAGTGCTGCCTTTGAAATAATATCAGCAAATGGTAAGACTTTCGGGTCTTCTCGGATTATCAATTGGGCTTCTAGCCTGTTGGGGTATTCCGTTCACCAAAGAGTGATAAATCTAATAAACTAAACTAAACTGAATGCAGAGTCGGAGAGCTGAGAGAAATAAGTTCATTGGTCGATGCAACTTAAGACACGATACAAAGATAGAAAAATAATTAATGTATAAAATTAGGAATGCAATGCATAGATGCATGCCATTGGCAGTTTACAGACGAAACTATGTAAATATATAATGATTATGCAAACACAGTGTTAAGGCATACTAAAATATTTGAACAGAAACTGGCCCATTTAATGTGATGAAGGCAAAACAGTTATTACAAAATCTGCATCTGTACATATGGTTGCCACGGCAGCATTAAGAGATTAATATGTGATACATAGGACATATTAAGATAGACATATTAAGATAGTCAACAAGTCGTGCTCGTTACATTTTGCTTGCTGCTTCCTTACAGGAAACACCATGTTGATGGTCCCACACACTTTTCAGAACCCACATGACTTGCTCTCTGGTCAATCGGTTATTTATCACGATCCTGGCAAATATCTTGCCTGTGATGGGGTCGAGCGATATACATATATAGAATTGTCCGATTGATTATTGAGATAATAGTATTATTATTGAGATATAAAAGCTAAATTTGTAGATTAAGTGGATATTTTATTTGTAATTATTATTTATTAATGAGCAAGGTTTAGTATAAATACACGACTAGAAGAAGAGCTAGGTTTAGTATAACTAGTAACTATAAAAGCAGCTGCTGAGCTAGAAGTAGCTTCGGTGTCGTGCTAAGGGTCAGTTGTATTATTTAGAGCAAACATTATAAACCAATTTGGAGCAAACATATTTGGAAAGATTCGATTCAAATCTAACGTAGGCTGTAGCAATGTGAGAAATGATATCACATTTCTTTCGTATGTCTACGAAAGTTTGCCTAGGTGTATATCATGTTTGAATTTGAAGAGACACATTTGCATTTTCTTTTGTTTTACGAAGTGTTATAAAATATCGTAGCTATATAATAATAATAATAGTAATAATAGTAATAGTAATACTTACACTGCAAAAAATGAAATTCTTGTTTTAAGAAAAAAAAACTTGTTTTAAGACAATATATCTTAAAATAAGACATATTATCTTGTCCCATACATAAGATAATTTATAAGATTATTTTTCTTAAATTAAGAAAAAAAATCTTGTCAAATAAGAAAAAAAATCTTACCAAGATATTTTTACTTTTTGTCCCATACATAAGATATTTTATCTTAGTAAGAAAATATTTCTTAAATTAAGAAAAATAATCTTGTCAAATAAGAAAAAAAATCTTACCAAGATATTTTTACTTTTTGTCCCATACATAAGATATTTTATCTTAGTAAGAAAATATTTCTTAAATTAAGAAATAAAATCTTGTCAAATAAGAAATAAAATCTTACCAAGATATTTTTACTTTTTGTCCCATACACAAGATATTTTTTCTTGGTAAGAAAATATTTCTTAAGTTAAGAAAAATAATCTTGTTAAATAAAGCAAATCTTACCATGCACCCAAAATGGACAAACTCGGAACAATTTTCATGGTATAAAATAGAGTATTTATATTAAATGTGTATTCAATTTTCATGGTATAAATTAGAGTATTTAATTAGAGAAAATCCACAATAATTGACGATATTGAAAAAGATGAAAGTGGCTAAAAGAGATGATGGCTCAAAAGGACCTTTCTGTTTTTGTCTGGTCTTTATTTTTTGTTAGGTAGGCAAGGTTCGAATTAGCGCTTCGCAAATCGCGAAGCCATTTTGGAAATTTCGAAAATCTGCGAAGTGTTTTTTTCTGAGAATTGCAAAGCTAATTTTAGGTAACCATGTTCACCGTGGATGCAACGCAAGTGATAAGACGTTAGGCTACGTTGTAAGACGTTACGCTACGTGGAAAGACGTTACGCTACAGTACGTTTTAAGGCGTTACGCTACTTTGTAAAACGTTACGTTAAGTTGTAAGACGCTACACAACGTTCTACGACGCTACGTAAAGTTCTAAGACGTTATGCTACGTTGTAAGACGTTACGTTACGTAGTAAATGTAAGACATTACGTTACGTTACGTAGTAAATGTAAGACATTACGCTACGTTATAAGGCGTTAAGCTACGTCGTAAGACGTTACGCTACATAATACATTGTAAAATGTTACGCAACGTTGTAAGACGCTACGCAACGTTGTAAGACGCTACGCTACATTGTGACACTAAAGAAAAATGCGCAGCTGTTTTGGAGCGCTAATTCGGACCTGTAGGGTTAATGTTAGGATCAAGGTTATGGTTAGGATTGAGATTAGTAGTTTTAGAAAATGTGAAGATCCTTGAGTCATCCCCTTTAGCCTTCACCGAAAAAAATAGTGGCTGTACATTTAACTGTAATGTTTTGCGACCTTAAATGCTAAACATTGTTCATTGTAAACATAAACAATGCCTTCCATTGATCCATTCTACAACATTAATATTTTTGAAACGTGCTCAGAAACATGTTTGTGTTAAGATATTTTGTTCGATATAACAAAACACCTATTGGATTCATCTTCGCCCAATGTTACAAAATATTTAAGTCTCGATTTGAAATATTAGGCTCTACCTTTGGTCTCGCCCAATATTGAATTCTTGACTTCAATATTTTGTATCAACAAGTAATATTTTCTGCACGCCATGAATTGTTGTTAAACATACAAATCACCATCTATTTCAGTAAGGTCAATTTTGAATTATATATACAGTAGTAAGTTTATACACTAAACATTTTAATTGGCCTGGCATTATGGTGACAACTTGGCCAAAAATATTAAAAATCCCAAAGCTTAAAACAGACAAAATCTATTGTTCATTGTACTCATCTAACTCCTTCAGTGCTTTGGAAATTTCCTCGATCTTGGCAGTTTGGGTGAAACATGTTATCTGCAAAACAATTGTTTGTAACAAAGACAAGGAGTCAAAATCCATTAAGTAAAAGGTTTCGAGAAAGGAACACAAAATTGTTTGGTGCTGTGGTGAGTTGCTTGGATGACACAAAAGGTCAACATCTGTGGGGTGGATTTACAGTAAAGTGAAGGTTATTTGGGCTCTTTAGAAATGTTACAATCGCTTATGCACCTTCAATAACATGCAAGTACAGCATGCAAATAAACTTCAGAGACAGTTGTTCAATAAGCAGTGTACACAACTGCAGTTGCAAGCAATAAAGGTATTGATTGAACAACAGTTGTTTGTTTTGTTATAATTTTTGTGAGTCATCATTCATTGTTAAAAAGCATCCACCAATTGTGTTCAAACAAACCAGCCTGGGCCAGACAGGACACAATTAATGACTCAAGAGCCTGCCATTGTTTTAACACTTTTCCTTCACGTACAGACTATAAACTACACCATTGGTAGACTTTTGTATAATATATGAAACAATGCAAGGGACAAAAGGCCTGGAGATGAAAAGACCATAAACTGAAAAGACCATAAACTGAAAAGGGCACCTTTATTTAGTATTTACACAACCTGGTGCAAACATAAGAGTGTGCTTAATAGAATGTTAAAGTGAAATTGCAATTGCAATAAAATGCAATTGCAAGAGCATGAGCTGAGTGTTTATCAAAGTATGCCGTACTTTCAAATTCTCACAAATTCACTTGACTTGCAGCAAGTTATATAGAGTGCCCAGGCCATTTTCTATTACTTTTAATAGAACAATGCAAATGAAATGCAAATGCGATATCATACTGTATATCCCCATGTTTATGTATCAGTCAAATCCCCCCAGCATTGGACATTTTTTTTTAAATGATGTTAATTCCCCACAGTGGCGATGAAATGCAGGTGCAAATGCCTTGCAGTGGGCCCAAAAATATGTGGCAAATCTCCAAATATCAAATTATTATATAAATACTACAGTATTTCAGTGCTCAAAATAACGTTTCATGTTATGCCGGTCATGGTGACTATTTCAATTGTGACAGATCAAAGGCGATTTTTGACCACAACAAAAACACAACCCACAATACAACACAACAAAAAACATGTAAAGTATATTCTACACTATACATACATGTATATATAAGCTAGTACTGATATGTTTGTCGTAAAAAGGAAAAGCATGCATAGTTCACTTCAATATATATCAGACATTATGAAATGGGTCTACAACAGCACAACAACACTCATTTTAAGTTCCTTCAAATCATAGTTAATATTTTAACTTTGTTCAAATGGAAGTAATAAAATTAATTGCAAGCAATATGACCGGTCAAAATGACCGGTGTTATACAAATTTGACCGGTCACATTAAAAATTTGGCCGGTCATTGACCGGCTGTTATTTTGAGCCGTGGTATTTACCTCCTAGGTACTGTATGTCACTCTGCTAAATTTGTCTACTGTAGGCTGTATATATATATATATATATATAAGGGAAAAGGAAGAAAATAGAAATTAAATATTTATTAAATATTTATATATATATATATAAGAAATATTTTCTCTCTTCCTAAGGCTTAAACTCCTGCATGATCGAATCACACTCCAACAACAACACATTTTGTATGCTGTAGCAATGATATGGAGTGTAAATTCAAATGCATTTGTTATAATTTTTGTGAGTCATCATTCATTGTTAAAAAGCATCCACCAATTGTGTTCAAACAAACCAGCCTGGGCCAGACAGGACACAATTAATGACTCAAGAGCCTGCCATTGTTTTAACACTTTTCCTTCACGTACAGACTATAAACTACACCATTGGTAGACTTTTGTATAATATATGAAACAATGCAAGGGACAAAAGGCCTGAAGATGAAAAGACCATAAACTGAAAAGGGCACCTTTATTTAGTATTTACACAACCTGGTGCAAACATAAGAGTGTGCTTAATAGAATGTTAAAGTGAAATTGAAATTCAAAAACATGTAAAGTATATTCTACACTATACATACATGTATATATAAGCTAGTACTGATATGTTTGTCGTAAAAAGGAAAAGCATGCATAGTTCACTTCAATATATATCAGACATTATGAAATGGGTCTACAACAGCACAACAACACTCATTTTAAGTTCCTTCAAATCATAGTTAATATTTTAACTTTGTTCAAATGGAAGTAATAAAATTAATTGCAAGCAATATGACCGGTCAAAATGACCGGTGTTATACAAATTTGACCGGTCACATTAAAAATTTGGCCGGTCATTGACCGGCTGTTATTTTGAGCCGTGGTATTTACCTCCTAGGTACTGTATGTCACTCTGCTAAATTTGTCTACTGTAGGCTGTATATATATATATATATATATATAAGGGAAAAGGAAGAAAATAGAAATTAAATATTTATTAAATATTTATATATATATATAAGAAATATTTTCTCTCTTCCTAAGGCTTAAACTCCTGCATGATCGAATCACACTCCAACAACAACACATTTTGTATGCTGTAGCAATGATATGGAGTGTAAATTCAAATGCATCTGCCCCAACCCGCACCCCCCCCCCCCCCCCCCCCCCCACACACTGCCTTTTGGTGTTGTCCAAAGGGAATGAGGCTCAGATTACTGTATTATCTAATGCCCAACCGCTGAGCAAAGCTTTGCGTTCAAATTCCCCACCCCTGGAATTCATCAACGTATCAAATACCCGGCAGTGTCAGGGGTATGGGCACGGTTGGATTTGACTGATACATTACATAACCTCATGCATGCTTACATCTGAAACATTAGCTGCAGAGCTGGATAAATATGGATAATTCTTTTATAAAAAATACAAACACTCAATTAATACAAACATTCACTTACTTCTACTGTAAAACCAATGCAGTTGGGTAAATGAGCATTAACAGTCTGACAACGGCAGCTGGAGCAGTGTGAGCAAACTAAGGTCAATTAATCGCTTGACAAGGACCACGGTTGTTACTGAGCAATTCTTTCTTCATGTTCACATTTTACTATCAACACACAGGTAAATTATAACTGTCACCCTTGCTTTGGCCAATTGAGGCACACATGCAGATCTGAAAAAATCAATTATAAAATACTCATTACTTCAATTATTACTGTATTTCACTAGAAAACTATTGTTTCACTAGAAAACTATTATTTCGGAGCAAATTTAGAATACCCGTCCACTTTTGCATTAAACTGCATTTAAGGCATTAATACAAACCAGGTTGCTCTAAAATCTCTTTAAATATCAAATTTTAAATATCAAATTTTAATTATCAAATTGAAATGGTTTTCGACATTATATTTAAAGAGATTTTAGAGCAACTTGGTTTGTATTTCTGCCTTTAAATGCAGTTTCAAAAGTGGACGGGTATTAATTATACCATTATTTCTCTAGAAAACTATTATTTCAAACATGTTGTGAAGAGTCGCAGCCGCCATCTTGAAAGCTCGCAATATCAATACGCAACTTATGGAAATTATAATCATCAAAAGCACAAGTAACATACTAACATATACTCACACATAAAAATAGAACTGACAAGCGAGAATCTTAACGGATTCTTACGACGTTAAGTAGAGGGAAATCAGCGATGACCATGCAAAAGCAAAGCAAATTCAAAGGTTTTATCATGACATATTACCTCGTCTTCCTTGACATCGGCATGAAAGATTCAAACAGCTCTGCATTACAAAATATCTTAACGATAAATGAAAACGCATGTTAATACAATAAATCTATACAAATACAAAGCTAGGCGTATTTCATGCTATATCTACTGAATCCTAGCTTCTTTCGCAGACGAACTTCTGCGAACGCGAAGGAAGGCAGGAAGCAAAAGTTGAACCAGAAACTGCCAACAGAAAGTTGAATAACATTATCATATCGTAATTACCGTTGATATAGAATCCATCTTCTGTTTCTTGGTAAATAAACTCGCCAAAACGTCGAATAATTCTTTAACAAACCAAACAACTCCTCTGTCGTCAAACCACGGGTCAAACCAACGTCAAGTCAAACACTCGCGCCTTCGCCTTGTAATGCAACCTCGTACCCAGGGTCTTAGGGGCCGGTCGGGGGAGCGGAGGTAAGACCCTGGGTAAGAGTTCTCGTTTTAATAATTAAAATGATAATTTCTTGGATTTTGACCCTTGTTTGAACTTTGGACCAAAACATCACCTATCGTAAAAATACATAACAATCCTTATCCAAGAGGATTTAGAACTATGTTTCAATTTGACCTTGAACTTAGCCAAAACAGCACTAAAAATGGGGCTAGACTGCTAGTGTTCTGTTTTTGCCCCTGTTGGCATGGGAACAAAACAGTCCACATTTGAAAAAGCCAAAGTGGCTCCTAGAGTATTACCCCTTTTTCCAGTAAATATATTTACTCTTAAATGTAGAAAATAAATATAAGATTTCATTTAAAAAGGCTAGAAATATAATCTTAAAACAATAAAAACTATTACAACTTGTTTCCAATAAAGATAATTGTTCTTGAATTAAGATTTAAAATATGTATTGTAGGATCTGGTTTTCCTTAAAGCAATATTTTAAAATCTTGAAACAAGAAAATTTGTCCTGATTTCTTCTTTCCTAATCCAGATCTTTTTTCTTGAAACAAGAAATAAAATCTTGAAATTAGATATAAAATCTTAAAACAAGAAAATCGGTCATTTCTTAATTTATAATCAAGATCTTTTTTCTTGACACAAGAAATAAAATCTTGAACATAGATATAAAATCTTAAAACAAGAAAATTGGTCATTTCTTGATTTCTAATGAAGATCTTTTTTCTTGAAACAAGAAATAAAATCTTGAACCTAGATATAAAATCTTACTATACGAAAATTGGTCATTTCTTTGATTTCTAATCAAGATCTTTTTTCTTGAAACAAGAAATAAAATCTTGAACCTAGGTATAAAATCTTAAAACAAGAAAATTGGTCATTTCATGATTTCTAATCAAGATCTTTTTCCTTGAAACAAGAAATATAATCTTGAATCAAGATATAAAATCTTGAATCAAGATATAAAATCTTAAAATAAGAATAAATATCTTGCCTAGTTTTTCATTTTTTGCAGTGTATATAGCGCACATATCCAATAGCTGTTCAAGGCGCTTCACAATGATAATACTAACTAAAAGTCATTATTAACAACTGTCTACATCTAACAAAATACAAATGACTCAATGATCTTATGATCATATTAAAATAATACAAACAGACCGAGATTGACCGAAAGCTTACAATGGTGCCTCTGGCTGCTGCTATGCAGTCCAAACCCCTGTACAATTAGTATTAGTTTTTGTTGGATGGCCGTTGGCTCCTAAGAGCTCATCCACCCTTTGACAAGTTTTGTTTTTAGTCTTGCTGGATGTCCAACCATCCTCCTCACTAGCCAGCCAGTGTGGGAGCCGGTTTAGTCGCCGACAACCCGACCATGAACAGGTAGTACCGGATTACATGGTTACCGGTAGCAGGAATATTCCTGACCTGACCGGGTTTCGAATTTACAACGTGTAATTCAGGCTGTGCACAGGCTAGGTTTCGATATACGAGAATTAGTTCGTTTAATTTTTCAAATTACGGCTGTATCACTATATAAGCTTATATTTTTAGTGAAACCTGACACTCACTCCTCAGAAGAAATATGTTGGTAAATATTTAGAAAACCGCACGCAAGAACATTACCTAAATGTTTCTCAAACACAATGACTCCAATAAACAACTAAAGTAGTTCAATAGCTATCGTAGACCAACAATCCGAATGAAGAAGCATACTCGAAGCACTGCTCGATGTCTCGAACTCGTGGTGAAGAAGTCTGTCATATTTGAAACAATCTCGGAATCTTTCGGTATCTTCCGCAACGTCTTCGGATGTGACGTATTGCCGTTTGCCCGTTGCCACATATGCTACAAGAATTCGGACGTCGATAACTATAGTGTATGAGTACGTCAGCAGACACGAAAACCAACGATTTGCTCCTTAGCCGCTGGACTACTTTAGGCGCGAATGTTCAGACAAATTCAGAGCGCTGGCGCGTTAAACCGTAGACCTTGGATTGGATTCCCGATTGGGACAGTCAGATGAATTTTAAATTTTATTTTCCTGATTTAATATATTCAATGATAACAAATGACAATTTACCATCACGTAAACTAACTCTGTAATTCACACTTATTGTTTTAAGGCCAAAGTGGAAACGTTAGATCCACCTACTGTAGAGACGTTCCTGCCAGATGTAATTCCGGCACCTTCCCCGTCCACTTTCACCGCCACTTTCATCGTAACCCTAATGTCATTATTGGGCTCAACCACCTGGATATCAGCAATAGAAGAAATACTCGCGTTCATGTTTATATTAATGGTGTAACCACAAATGGTTTCAACATTGTATTCTCACCCTGGGGAAATGGAATAGCTTACCAGATGTCAGTTTATTGGATGGCTTGTCCCTGAAGATAGAACAAATATACAAGCATTATGGAACTGCTCTGTAGTAATTTGAACTGTATAATACGCGTATGTTCTGCAGTTTGAAATGTTCATTATGCTAATTTTTCTCTGTTAGATATATTTAGTTGTGTTATTCCGCAAATAAAATGCTTGTGATATTCTCATGTAAAAGGTAATGGACTTAAATAAAAAGGCACCGTTTCCTTTAATTTGTCTTCCTATTGTAATATGAGTATTGGTTTCAAAGTCATTAGTAAGTCTTACAGTGCTACCGCGCGACGAAAATTCAAACGTGATTCTTTTTCATAGAATCAAAGTGCAGCAATTTTCACTTTTAATATATTGAAGTGAAATAAGTGAACAGAATAGTGGGGAAGTCTACTGCTGTTTCTATCATCAATCACTAAGAAAAAAATTACTTATCTCACACTATGGATGATTCACGAAATACTTAACTCAGTAGTTAGTATAAACAGACACCATGCAAGGCTGACGAAAGAAGAAAGTACATCTTTATCATACAATGGTCCCTTTAAGAAATGAAATTCGTTCAAATGTCTATAGAGGTGCATATATAGTGCAAAGGTATAGGGGTCCATTCAAATTGAGTTTACTAAGACGTATTAGCTGATTATACTCCGATTGTTGGCGTTGATAGATTATATACAGTAAGTTGATAATTCTACCCACACTTGACTACTTGGACGTGGAGCCGGTAGGGATGTGGATAACTTATTATTGATGTCTTTCGACGCATAGAAGCCGTAGCATTGGTAACTTTTGTCCCCTCGCCAGCGAGGTCGCGAAGAGACCAAGCGAAGCGAGGGGGGTCGCCACCTACCTATACTATCAAGTTTTGTGATTAGTTGATTAAAACAATAAAACAATGGAATCAACCACAAAGAAACCAATGTCCTAACCTTAACCACCTTTGTTCCATATAGCCAACCACAAAACCTGTTCATTTTAGGTACGTATTTACCCAGCTAGGGTGCTAATCTTGATGGGGGCGTGGGACAGTGTCATAAGGGAATTTAATTCTGGCCTGTTATGTATTCCTAACATTCCATTGGTATATACGGCCTCGTAAGCAGGCGTAAAATGTCGTATATAACAGCCGAGCGTTTTACGAACAGCAAATTAGGACAGTTTCGGCAGCAGAAAATAGCAGGACGAAGCAAATTTGAATATGATGGACATTTTGGAGAAATTGGAAGAATTAACAATCAATCTTTTCACTTCTTTACCGGTATTGCAATAAACCCGTGGTGTGTACACAGCTTAACTTAATATTACTTTCAAGTAAGTTTATAGCGTCTGAAGGCCGGCTAATTTTCATGCACTGTTTTATGTTGGCAATTTAAAGTTGATACGAATATATTGTGTACGTATGTTCGAGTCTGTTAGTCACGCTTTCAGTAGTTCAAAATATATCCCTAATCGGAAGCTGGAAAACGTCAAATTCGACAGTTCGAAAATTCAAAAGCCGTTCAAGGGCAAACCTGTAAGTGTTTTCGCTTTTTGCGGAGACTGGGACCAGATCTCCGCAGGGTCGGAACTCTGTCCACTAAAGGCGTGGGCGCGCAGGCATACATCATAGCGTCTAAGAGCCAACCTCGTACCCAGGGTCTTCTCAGTGCCCGTGGAGGGAGCGCACTGGATGGGAGGGGAGTGGAGCGAGGGAAGATAAAGGCTGGTCACGTGACTCCAATGATATTGGATTATTTTGTAACCTGGCTTATTCTCTCTTATATCAGTCCGGGCGGCCGGATCGCTGTGAAAACATACCACAAACTTCTATAATTGAAAGTATAAACAGTATATGGATAATTTAAAAATATTACAATTTATTGGAAAGACAGTACGCACTGCAGACAGAAAGTTGAAAGATGGTGGATTACTTCGAAAAATGCGTTGATTTACGGACATTTGTTTGCCGTCATAAGATAAACATTAGGGACTTTAAGATCTACGACGGCAACCTAGGACGGGGACGTCGTTCAAACAAAATAATTTTCATGCGAAACAATAATGAATAATTTTTTTCCCAAGAGTAATTTCAACGGCGTTCTCGTTCTATTTACAACGCCACTGAGAGCATTTTCACGTCTTTAGGACGACGGTAACTCGCGGAGAAATGAGAGATGTGACTTAAGACTGACTTAAACACAGAACACTATAATCGTTTTAGAAATATTGAAGCGTTTTGGAGATCATAAAACAAGCTTGAAGTGTCAAATACGCTAGTCAATCGACCGTGGTTTCATGCAAATGCTAAAATTTGTATTGCTGTTACTGCCGTCGCCGTCCTAGGTTGCTATGATCAACGCCAGAACAGTTCGAATTTACAATTTTAATACAGTCAGACTATGACTATTATTTTAAAATACTAATCATGTTTATCTTATGACAGCAACAAATGTCCAGTAAATCAACGTATTTATCGAAGTAATCCACCATCTTTCAAGGCTTTCAACTTGTCTGCAGTCCGTACTGTCTTTCCAATAAATTGTAATCTTTTTAAATTATCCATATACTGTTTATACTTTCAATTATAGAAGTTTGTGGTATGTTTTCACAGCGATCCGGCCCCCCGGATGATATAAGCGAGAATAAGCCAGGTTACAAAATAATCCAATATCCTTGGAGTCACGTGACCAGCCTTTACCAAGGGTCTTCTCTTCTCTTCCCTCGCTCCACTCCCCTCCCATCCCGGGCGCTCCCTCCCCGGACACTCAGAAGACCCTGGGTACGAGGTTGTCTAAGAGCAAGCGCGCAAAGTGAGGTAAAAATGTCGCTTTCGGGTGTGGAATATTAGGATTTCGCCATGTGAACGGAAGCTTTCGAGAGTTGAACCAAGAGTTGTTTAAAATCGATTTTAGTGAAGATTCATCGACGGAGACAAGATTCCCTTGTCGAAGTAAGACAACATGTATACATGGATATATAATTAAGCTATTTACGTTGATCGGTTGATGGTAAAACGAGAAAATATCATGCGAATACATAGCCATTCCTGGCAGCATATTTTAAGCTATGGCGGTGTTTTATACTTGTCTTTACAGATGGATTATTTAGATAAGAAGTTTGGTAGACAACCACTATCTTGGTGTTTCTCTTATTTTGCCCATATATACTACATTTCTTTTCAAATGATATTTCCAAACTCAAAGAAAGATGTTTTGATGAATTAAATTATCCAAAACTCAAAAAGATCTTCAACGATTATTTATTAAAAATGATGATGTTGATGAGTATAATAAAACAGCTTATGAAAGATAAATATTCCATTAAGGCACAAGGACAGTGTTATTGGAGCTAATTAACTCTGCTGAACTAAGAGACTTTAATATTGAGCCAATTATCAAATATGAAACTGAGAAACACAATGCAGCTGTCAAGAAACCTTTTGATTGTTGAAGGTGCATGTAAGAACAGAAATTTTCATTGCATGTAAGAACTGACGATGGTCTGACAAATGTTATTAAATTAGTTCAGTTACATCAACCACGTAAACTATCTGGTATGATTTGGGTAGAGTTTGATTATGTCAATGTTGGTAAAAAAACAAGACAAGAAAACAGACATATTTACATACAAGGCATCCAACATACATGGACACCAATTAAACCAATAACTGCCCAGCTTTGTGTTGGTGAAAACAAAGCAGCCCGTGCAGTAAGAAAGCAATTTCCACTGCGTCTAGTAGCAGCTAAGACTGTACACAGATCTCAAGGAGATATACTCAAACTGAAATTGTTGCTAATCTCAATACTGTAAGAAAAATTCCTCATATACACTATGTTGCACTTAGTAGAGTTACCACAATTGAAGGGCTATATGTGACTAACCTGTGTGAAAATAAAATTGCTGTTGATCCAAACATTGTAACTGAATGCAAAAGTTAAGAATGGAGAGGAGCTTGTAGCTTTTTGTTTTACTCCACTTTACTAGATAAATCAATCTGAATTCAAAGTTTGTTATTTAAACGCTCATTCACAACACAAACACATCGAGGATGTTCAGAAAAGGTCTTTAATTATTGTAACAGTGATATAGCAATATTTACAGAAACAAGATTCAGTCCATTCGATTATGATTAAATGTACAACATTAATGGTTTTCAACTATTCAGAAATAACGCCATGTTTAATCAACATGGTAATAGACGACTATATGGTGGTACAGTGTTCTACAGCAAGATACCATTTGCTGAGGAATATCCTTACACTACAGTTACAATATGAATGGTATTGAATACACTGTAATTAAAGTTAACAACCATCTAAACTTGATGGTAATTGGAGTATATTGCTCTCCAAAAGTCTTTCTCGGAAATCTATGCTCTGCATAGTTAATATTCTTGATGAGAATGCCTTACAAAAAGTTATATTCATTGGAGATTTTAATGTGAATTGGATGGTTAACACAGAATGGTTTAGTTAGATCTCTTGGATGGGATACTCTAGAGCACAGGCGTTTGTTTAATCAGTCAGTCCTCTTTTATAAGTTTCATAATAGTCTTGTAAATTGTAAACTTCCCGACTCGCTTACGCGCTCTAGTTCTCTTAGATCTACTAGGAGACATTGCTTAACATACCAACAACAGCAGTCAACTGTATTAGCTCATAGCTATTCCTTTTTTCCAAGAACAGTCAGAGTCTGGAACTTACTTCCCTCTGAAGTAGTGACATCTGCAACCTTAAATAGCTTTAAGCAGTCAGCCTTGCCTGCTATTAGATCACTAAAAGTGCCAAGTCACTTACGCAGGCTTTAAACCGCGACCGACCCGCCCAGTATTAGAGTAATCTACTTGGGTGTAATTTATTCTAAGTTCTAAGTTCTAAGAATTACGAGAAGCACTTTATAACGTCATGGTAGAAAACAATAGCTACAGGCAGTTGATATTCTAGCTTTACAACCGATAATCAAACAATAAAGTATATGGTTTGAACCTAGGAGTATCATTAGATGTGTGAAGTTCATTGTCTAGGTTGTTGTAGCCTTGTGAAAGACTATAATCAAACAATAATTGATCACATTTTTAGAAATATACTAGAGCTTCAAATTAATTCAGGTATTTTAGAAACATATTTTAGTGACCACAAGGCAGACTGGACTTCATTCAAGGCAGTATAATCATTCCTTCAATGGCTAAAATAATTCCAAAAACTAATCGTCAAATTGCGGATTTGCTGAATAAATTAAAAGATGAATTAAAAGATATTTACATCGATCGTTGACAATCATGCGCCCATTAAACAAAAAAACAGTGAGAGGAAAGGGTTGTCAATGGATGAATAGTGAAATAAGGCAAAAAATGAGGGAGCGTGATCATTATCTTAAACGTGCAAGAAAGTCAAATGGCGAAAATGACTGGTCAAATTATAAACGGTTACGAAATACAGTAACAAACATGATAAGGAACAGTAAATCGAGGTACAATAAAAACATCTTATATGAGCAAGTGAACGATCCAAAACAATTCTGGAAACACATCAAGGCTTGTTTTCCAACAAAGTCGAAAAATGAAAACACTGTAAAAACGTTTCAAATTGATGGAATCGGCGTTTCTGACAAAAGTAAGATATCAAATGGTTTCTGTTCCTTCTTTTGTTCAATCGGTGAAAAACTAAGAAAAATTAGTATATGGCGGTCAAATAAAGATATTTCTGGAGAACTGGAAAAAATCCGTAAATCCGAATAAAGAAAGATTCAAGTTCAGACGTATTGAATTGAGGGAAGTACATAATGAGCTGCGCTGAATAAAGAAGAGTAAGGCAGCTGGAAATGATAAATTACCACCAAATCTTATTCGTGATGGAGCCGAAGAGATATCATCTTCCCTTTGCTACCTAGCCAATATGTCACTTCAACAATCTTTATTTCCTACAGCTGAAAAATGTGGCAAAAAATCTGATGGCAGAGATTCATTCGACAATTACAGACCAATCTCTGTGCTGCCCGTTTTTTTCCAAAGTTCTAGAACGCCTGGTTCATCGACAAATTTACGAATATTTAGAAAGTAAAAGCCTATTGAATCAAGATCAATATGGTTTTCGGAGGGGACGGTGTACAACCTAAGCAATAACTTTGTTATCTGACCACATCCGCATGCAAATGGCTAAAGGCAATTATACAGGAGTGGTATATGTAGATCTGAAGAAGGCATTTGACACTGTGGACCATTCGGTTCTTCTATCCAAGCTACCAGCGTACGGCATTCAACACGGAGAACTGGAATGGATCAAAGACTATTTGTTTAATCGAAAACAATATGTTAAATATGATGGTATGGATTCTGATGAAAGACCGGTGACAAGTGGAGTTCCCCAGGTCTCAATATTGGGACCATTGTTATTTTTAGTACACATAAATGACATTGGAATGGAAGTAAAGATATGTAATATGCTATTATATGCAGATGACATGGTAATATTTTACTCAGATAAATATCCCAACAAGATAGAGGATTGATTATAAATGAAGAATTCAAACCATGTAATAAAATGACTTGAACACAATAACTTAAGTATAAATCTGAAGAAAGGAAAAACCGAGGCTGTTCTATATGGAACTAAGAAGAAACTATCCAATGCATCTGAGATAAGTGTAATGGCTGGAACAACCAAAGTAAAAAATGCAACAGTCTACGAATATTTGGGAGTTTTAATGGGCAATTCGTTAACGTTCAAACAACAATCAGACAAGTTGTTCAAGAAGGCAATGTCAATGGTTAGGCTATTAGCACTAATCAGATCAACAGTTACAACTCATGTGGCTGAATCGATCTTTAAAATAATGATGAAACCAATTGTCCTTTATTGCCATCCCTTGCTACTGGGCTCTGATACGATGATAGACAGATTCCAGAAAATACAAGATCGATCTTTTAAAATTGTCTTCGGGGAAAAATCAACCAAAACTTGGATCTCAATTAAATCAGCATGTAATAGATTATCCATTCTGGATGTTTGGAAATGCTTGAATGGCTCTGCCCCAGAAACATATAAAAATTACTTTAAACGGATTCCGCACAATATGAACACTCGAAATAACATGAAAAACGTCATGCTACCAAAGGTGAAAACTGAGTGCGGCAGAAAATCATTTATGTTTCAAGGAACAAAACTTTTTAACTTGTTACCAACTGATCTAAAAGATGAAGTATCTATTACAAAGTTTAGATTTAAAATACAGGATATTTTCGACTCTTGACTGTCGATTTTACCTATAATTCTTAAAGATTTTCTCAATAGACTTTTAAACTTTTTAATGTTGTGACTTTTCAGTGTAGTGTTTTTAATGTACCGTTTTTATAAGGTTTTTTATATTGTTTTTTGTAAATTAATATTTGACACAGGTCCTCCATTGATAACAGTATGTATATATACTGAAGGAGTATACCTGTTAAAATATTGTTAATAATAATAATAATAATAATAAAATAATAACATCATTCAATCATTATATACACTGCTAATTACTCTAATTTTAATTTTAAAGCTGGTTAATCCAACTCTTGGTTCGAAAGTAATTTGGGACCACTATTTGAGATGATTTTTATAATCATCTTTATATTCATCCAAGCCCTTGTGGCAAATATAAGCTATGTATGTAGTGCTATTTGTTTGTCCTTTACCGTTTTTTTAATAGCTTATCGAAGTTCCCTTATTGTTTTATAAAATTTACAACGTCTTTATAGCTACTATGTTTCATTATTGTGTTGATATCTTTTATTTTGTTATTCTCTATTCTTTAGAAATGGCCTAACAAAAGTATAACATGCAGTCGAAAATTTGTGACCAGTATCATATGGAACACTATAAACGAATTCCGTAAACTCAGTACAAAGAGTAAAGGCAGATAATACAAAAGAAGGAACTGTTCATCATATAGAGAATCTAAGCTACGTTTCACTCTTCTAAAGATAATTTCTGGAAGATTAAAACCAAACAGTACATGGCACTTCATAATTGCAACTGATGCGATACGCTGTTGAAATAATTCAGGGCATTCTGCTAAATTTTCTGAGGATTTCCATCACATTGTTCTGAATCTCGAACAACTTAATTGAAGAAAGCAAATTCTACACCTTAACCAGTGTTATATTCACATCCAGGAATCATCAATTATTTTGAAAGGAGCAACGCCTACATGCTTTTGAAAATAAACATTGCGTTCATAGACTTGGTCATGTGCACAAAATTGCATACTTATGTAATATTTTAAATTTTCAAACGAAATGGGCTGTTTCTTGTTTTAATGTTTTCAGTATGTCACTGTATTTGCTTTCTATTGCCCTTTTCTAATTTTCGTACTATTCCCGTTTGAGATGATGGTCGAACTGCCACTCGATGCAACACAGAACCTGTCAAATTTAATTCACCTGCAGCTAAATTCCTTTTGGTTTCAAACGTTGCACTTTGTTGCATTTATTTTTTGAACAAAATTCGCTATACAAAGTACAACTTTTGTAACTGATCTTATAATTTACGTTAGAACAACCATCATCATCTTTATTCCCAAACCAGTCTCCGCATGTACGCACTGCGTACCTATTTTTTAAAGATGCTAGAAATCAGTTACAAAGATGTTTTGTACGTATATCCGAGTCTGTTACAATCTTGTTCTTCACGTATTTTGTCCTCAACGCTTGCTCCTGTGCTGCACAGAGTAGGGCTTCAGTTTCTGACTTCAAATCTCCATTCCGTAACCACTACCATGATTTTTCTTGATCGTTTCCAGGATTCTCTTTCAGTCCTCTATAGAACTGTCCATACATTGCCTTGTTTCCCCATCATTCTACCTTCTCCTCTTTGTTCTTATAATTCTTATAATTTTGTGTACATTCTTCTGTTTTCAGCACACCACTTTCTATTACCTGCACTAGCATTGGTTCCACACTTTTCTTCACATACCCCCCAGATTGTTTTCCTCCGATCTGATACACATTTCACAGCTGATAAGTCCTCTTCCACAGTCTCTTCTACAGTGAAACACGCCATACAGTGTAAGAAGCTTTCTAGTCTTTCTATCCAATGTCTGTACTTTTCCTGAATCCACTTTACTATACCTGCACCATACCTCAACAAAGCAATCGCCCATGTATTCACAGCCACAATGTTATTCCTTCCACTCAGTTTCGAGCCCAGCACTAATCTCAATCTCCTCAAGTACTCCTTCTTTGAACTTACTTCTCATTTCCTCCTCCAGGATGTCATCCATTTCCAGGATTCCAAGGTACTTGTATCCATCATCCTCAATTTTCTTCATCACTTCTCCACTTGGCAGTTCTATTCCTTCAGTTTTCTGCACTTTCCCTCTCTTCATCATCAGCACTCCACATTTTTTCTATCCAAATTCCATCCCAATATCCTCGCTAAATAATTGCACCATGTTGATCAGTGTTCTTACCTGTTCTTCGCTCTTTCCATACAATTTCTGATCATCCATAAACAATACATGGTTCACTTTCACTTTGATTCCCTTGAACTCGTATCCTGCATTCACTTTCCTCAACACCAACGACAAAGGTACCATGCATAGTATAAACAATTGATGATTAACTATCTCCTTGAATAATCCCCTCTTTATTCTCACCTCACCAAGGCTCTCTCCGCATGCTGTAAGTTCCGTTCTTCACCTTGTCATACTATCTTTCAGAAACTCCTCGACATTCTTCGCTATACCGAACATAAAATACATTCATGTTCCACGAATGGGGAACCATGTCATACGCTTTCTTATAATCTATCCGCACCATTCCCAAGTTGGTATGCTTTCTTTTACAATCTTCAGAATCGATTTGTCTATAAGCAGTTGGTCTTTCGTTCCACGGCACTTTCTCTTGCAACCATTTTGTTCCTCCGCCAAGATGTTGTTCTCTTCCATATGTGTGTATATATCATCCGCCATTATCCTTGTCATTAGCTTCCACATTAACGGGAGACATGTGATTGGCCTAAAGTTGTCAACAGCAGCTCATTCGTCAGCCAATCAGGTGTACGATCCCATCCATTGATCATTCCGTTCATCTGATCCGCAATTTGTTGGTGGCACCCTGTCAATTTCTTTATCCAAAATCCCTACACTCCATCCGGTACCTGTTTCTCCACCTTTCCTGTCGTAACTACTACATCTTCTTGCTGGGGAAAACTGTTCATCTCCTTCTGCTCCTTTAGCCATTCGGTTGTTATGCTTCTTCTCTTTGTACCATATGTCACTCCAGAACTTCTTGCTTTCCTCCGCATTCGGTACAAGCCTTTGTCATACTGGTGGTCATACATAAGCTGGCATACTAGAATAGTCTGTTCGGCCTGAACTGCTTCATTCTATTCTCATACCTTTGGAGCTTTGATTTCTTTGCCAGAACTCTCTGTTTCAGCTCCTCTACCACTACAGACACGCCTTTCTCAACAATGCCATTCCTTCTTAGAAGACTAGTGTACTTGTACTCTCCCCTTAATTCGCCCTTACGTTTGCTTTATAGGATCGAAATATCTGCCTGCAACCTTTTGATATCTCCCTCAATCCTCATTTTCCACCACTGTTCTTTCTTTTCCCTAACACCCCTGTTATCACACCTGTATTTCTTCAGCCCCATTTTCTCGGCCAGACAAACCGATACTGCTTTAAGCAATTTATTCATTTCTGTGATGTCTTTCGTGTATATGTACTTCAATACTTTGCTCACCTTTCTGGTTTTAATCTCAAAATTCCACTTGTCTGATCTCTTGAAATTACATACATATCTATCACATTAATTTCATTAATTTTATTAGATTCGCCAATAATACATAACATAATTAACTAACTAAAATTACAATAGCAAATACATGGCAGGGTCACCGCAACAGCCGAAGCCAATTACTGCGGGCCCGAGTTAACCAGTTAACCAGTTTTGTCAGCCTGTTAACCAGTTTTTGATCCTCTTCCTCCATGTTGTCTTCAATTGTTATGGTTACATCTTCTACTCGTTCACCTTCTTCCAATTCCTCGGGCTCCACCACGTCTTCTCTCTCTCTCCGAATTGGTTCGACTTGTTGTTGTCGTCTTGTGTATTTTCCTCTGCATTTGGTAACTAATTCACGTACTGTTTATGATCAATACTGCTTACATGCACATCCTCTACATCTTCATTTTTCTCGTTCAGTGATCTCTCTATTTGCTCAAGTTCCACTTTAGTCGACCATTCATTTGTCTTTATCGCCCTCGCCGGATCGATTTATTGTTAGATAGCATGACATTTGCATATGACACAAGTAAACAAGAATCGTTACGGGTTTCACCCCACGAAGTGGTATTCAGTCGTACTCCCCGTCTTCCCATAGAACTCGAACTAGGAATACCATTGTGTAAACCCTCAACACAGAGTGATTATTTACAATCAATTAAGTCGGTCTTCCGAGATATTTGACAAATTGCAAAATAGAATCTCGCAAAAGGAGCAGAAAAACGTGCTAAACTCGAGCAGGGTTTCTGGCAGCCATTTAATGAGAGACAAACTGTCATGTTGAAAAGGGTTAATACTTCATTGATCTTGCAGGATATAGCGAACCCCTAACCTAACACTAACCCTGATCTGTTGTTTAGTGGTATGGGTTCGCTATATCCCTGCAAGATGAAGTACTTACCTTGAAAAGGCCGAAAGCCGCTGGAAATTCGGTACTAAGTGGATTACAAAACGGTTGGGTGTTAATTACAAGAGAAGGTCAAAAGGTAGGAAGGAGATAGTTGTTAACAATACACTCTCAAAATAAGTTATGTCCATTTTAATCAGGGCTAACTCGTTTACCTGGTAGAAAACACACACCAACCTCCGGCGATCCCCAGGGTAAGGCCTGCCAGACTTGGACAAACCATACGATCGCTATTGTTATAAGATCATACGATCAAACCATACGATCCCGATCGCTATTGTTTCTAGAACATATAAAATGAAAATAGTTGCTATAGAATTTTTCGGGACCAAAACTTAAGAGGGGGAATAGCGTAATGGATGTTAATTGCGTAAGGGATATTGAAATGCTATTTAAAGAAACAAAACTCAGATAAACAAACAGAAATCGACTCTCAAGAGATTCCAAACTACTCTTTTTCTATTGTTTAAAATGCAAGAATGTATAGCAAACTCAGACAAACATACATACTGACGTCATTACCGCGCTTACTGGGGGGCCAAATGTGTGGATGAGGGGTGGGGGGGGGGGGGGTGTAGAACATAACTTCTCTTGCCTAGGTAGTGACGTACTGTAGTGTTACTTTCCACGTAAAAAGGAAGTCGCGGGTGGCCAACCAATGGCAACGTAGAGTATATAAGAAATTTAGAAATGTAATATAAAGTGTGTTCAGACCAAGAGTCTTCTGTCTTGACTAGCGTGTTCATAGTAACTCGGATCGTTACAGTCACTAGTTACCAGGCACGAGTACCTGTATGTTCTTCCGTAAATTTAATATAGCCTGCGTGGGCTGAGGAGCGGATGGCCTGCAGTGCTGCTATTATTTCGGCGTTTAACTCTCCGAGTAGTAATTAAAAGAAAACAGTAAAATATTATTATATATATCCTTCCTGAATCCACTATACTGTAATGATAATTCATTTTACCTCAAGGAAGCAGCGCGCGATCCCAGGACAAAACCAAATCCTTCTTGACCCAATTTCTCGTTCATTAGGCCCATTTACACTGGCGAGTTTTGGTACGATCTTGCTTATCATAGGGGACAAAGGCATGCAATTGAGTGGATGACTCATGAAAGTATAATGTCATATTGCTGAAGGAACTTCAACCAAATAATTTTTTACTTTTTTTAAATTTGTTTGTGTTATCAACATTTCCGTCAAACAAACCTTTGTGTTCTGCGTCTCAAGGGATCGGTTGCAATCCCTCCATAGCTTTGCACAAAAGGTACAATAACACTTTCTCTAGATTGTTTGTCCGCGTTTACCCATAATTATCGCGGCCATAACGAAAGAAAATGCTCATTTGCAATCATTTGTGAGTCAAATTTGGTTTGTTTGTCCGCATTTTGAGCTATTAATAGCAAACGCTTAAAGAGCTATTGTGTTGTAAGCCATCCACTCGATCGTATGCATCAGGAGGAGAAACATCAAGCCACAACTCGCTGGTATCCAATGGGCTTATTATCAAGCTTTTCCCGCAAGTACTCGGTAAAACGGCCATTAATATTTTCCAGGGAAAATCTGGTGCAGAGCGATTAGCTGTTCTTTTTAAAAGAAAAGTTAGAACCAAAATTCTCTAAAAATTTAAGTAGCATTCTCGAGAATCCTCCTACATCTTGAAAAGTATATTGTAGTACAACCGCTCCCAAGCCCGTCCCAACCCTCAGCTCAACAGCACCTTTGAGCCGGCTACGCAGGCTATACTTAATATCTGGTAAGCAATTAACATCCGTTACACTAGGGCAATGTATATTCTCGTCAGGGAACCGGAATTTCTCGTCAGGGCAATGTATTCTCTCGTCATGGCAAAGGATTTTCTCGTCAGGCCAATGTATTTTCTCATCGGAACAACGGATTTACTCGTCAGGGTAATCTATTTTTTGTTCCTTATATGGAATACGTATATTGATATATGTATATATAATAATGGCAAAAGCAAACTTCGTATGCACAGTAGATCGTCACAAGTTTTAGTTTCCTGACGTGTATTGGCCAAATTATATAAATGGCGGAAGTAAAATTCTTGTAGAAGTAATTCATACTCGATAAATTTTAAAAACGTCGCTCTTTTTATCGAGTTAAAATAATGTGAGGTAATGGATCATTAGCCCCTTTAATAAAATACGTGTAACAAAAATATCTTGTATGTATATTTCAATTTATTGATAAAATACGTACATTTTGCATTATTTTGAAACTACAGATTTAGCTGAGCTACAACTTATATTTTCCAGTAGATTACTTGGGATCTTATGTATTTTAAAAGTTCGTTTCTCCTAACCTCCAAGCTTACAATACGGTTGAGGTTCAACTGTACATATTAGAAATCTCTTCCCCTTGATGTGTTCAGCTGCCTTACTAAGCTTCTCTTTCACGCTGCGGAGGACATCGGCACTGCGTTCTTCTTGATCAGTGGTCTCCTTGTACTCAGTATCACCATTCGGCAAATATTGTTCACGGCCTGAATCACTCTGCCCCCTTGGTCCTGTATACTCGTCTACTGCAGATCGAAGATTTGAAGGACGAACCAGCTTCGAGAAACGAAGTATTGCTCCTTCCGTTACACCTGAGAATACCGAA
This sequence comes from Chrysogorgia sp. JL179-B06, assembly GCA_035772405.1. Classification (NCBI taxonomy): domain Eukaryota; kingdom Metazoa; phylum Cnidaria; class Anthozoa; order Scleralcyonacea; family Chrysogorgiidae; genus Chrysogorgia; species Chrysogorgia sp. JL179-B06. The sequence goes on along the minus strand of JAYKKM010000338.1, from coordinate 340,705 downwards.
GCGGAAATAAAGAGAATCAGTAACAAATTCTTCATTGTTTTGGTAATTTTCACAACGTTTGCTCCTCGAATGGAGCTCTGAATATACCTTTCGATAAAATCACCACCTTTTATATACATGCGGCTGATATATCAATAATAATATGATAATAACCATGCATGTTTTTAATAATTTTAATAATAGCTTTGCAACTTTAATAACCACGCTGTCTTAGTGATTTAGAGATAAGTAACATCTTCAAACAGATGACTGGAAGGTTGATGTACTGCTGAAATTGTGTGTAGGAGGTCAAACATATATATTTATCGTATTAGGGTGGATTTCCACATTACTTAGAGAGGAAAATAGAAAGTATTCAGACCCGTAGCATAAACATTTTGGGCCACCCCGCGACTATCTACCGCGTCTATCCATGTAACAAGTTTAATCCTCAGTCCGCGTCCCATTCTTACAACTTAAGATCTAGGAAGCACACGAGACTCCCAATCGTCTCTAAAACTATAAGACAAAGTTTATCTTTTATACCTCGAGTTATATAATAATATCCTTATATTGTCAGTCATCAATTGCATGATTTTAATTTCTAATCTCTCTGTTGTAATATTAGTTTATACTCTATTTTATATATTTTTATCTAACTGTAAATCTATTGTACTTTTTGTCTTAAGATTATTATTTATATAAAACGTTTCGAGCGAAGACCCTTCGTGACAGAGTGAAACGTAAAGTGAAATGAAAACCGATCGCAACACATTAATATAGCAAACATATTACTGCTTTGGCAAAAGATAGATTAAATTAAAGTGCCTATAACTCAATGATTCAAATACGATCGAAATTATAATATACTGTAAAACCGCTACCTTATATACTCAGTCGGTTTTCTTTGATGTACCGCGGGATGTATATAGCATACATCCCTATGAATACTAATTAGATAAGAAACGAAGAAAAAAATAGGAAAATCTTTGTCCAAGGTGGAAAAATGGACAAAATTTCGTTAGAAAACCTCCTTAATCATGTAATAAGTCAGATAAACACCTCGAACGTCGGGATGTATGCAATACATACAGCCCTCGGACGCTGCGAGTCCTCGGTGTTTATCTATTACATATAATAATGAAAAAGAATATATAAGATAATTTCAATACGTCGCGAAAAATACTTAAGAGTACTTATACGTATTCCTGCATAGTTATATGTAGTTCTCTTATTTCATTTTTTTTATTATACCCAGTTTTTTTGGGAACTTAACAGCTTTCATAATTATTTAAACCTTAATATATGCATGTAGCTAATCGTGAGTTGATTTATAGATAATATATGATAGTAACCACGCTGTTTCGTGATTTCAAGATAAAGTATCATGTCCCATAAAGTTAAATTTCATAACGGTCTTCCATGATCATTTAGCTGTAAAATTAGTAGCTGATACATTAGTAGCGGCAGGAAGCGCTCTGTTTACGAAGCGATACCGGATAACCATATTGCTACTTTACGTAAACGCAATTATTTGGTATCAATAGGTGACTTGGGAGAGCATATAGTCCCTGAATTATATTGTCTGGAAACGCGGCCAAAGACTTTGTTCTATATGTCTTTGTTCACGTTTATGGAAATGTTGCACTTTCACACTTACTGAACACATCAAGCAAGCAGCCAATAGCAGCGTTTGGGTTAAGTCACTCAACCATGCTGTATAAAATTAAATGAACGTAAAACAAAAGACCTGTGCACTTTCTGGGCATCCTCAACATAAATCACAGCTTGTTGTTAGCCTCTTTGAAGTTCGTCGCGTTTCCAGACAATATATAATTCTAGGAGAGTGATAGAGAGCATAGGCAGTGTTTATCAAGGTATAAAACGAAAAAAACAACATAGGATATTTTCATGGGAGAAGCAAAACAAATTAATTTAAAATGTATCAAAGAAACGAATCACTTTTGCACAATATTTATAAGATAATATTTATGAATTGATCCATAACTTTATAATATATAAATTTGTAAATATATTTATAACACAATTATATAATTTTTCTGTTCTCAGCATTATCAGTCTTGCTGCATATATGCATTTTGTTTCTGTTTGATATAATTATTTGTTATTCATAAAGTGTTTTTGAAAATTCATCTAACTGCCCCATCAGGGACACTCAGACAATTGGTGTACGCCGCTCTTTTCCCCATGCAATCACTATTCATTAGTAAATATTGCAAAATATGCTTTATACACACTATTCATGAGCAGCTTGCTTATATCACATTGAGATTAGGGTCGGAAAATCATAAGATTGATCGTCTGGCCATTAGGATATATTGTGCGTATTTTAGTGTCTACAGATACTAATAAAGAATCTTCACCTCAAGGCATCATAGGTCTAAAGTTTCCCCTCAACAGGGGCCTTCGCTGGAAACGTTAATAATTAGTAAATAATAAATACGACATTTATTTCGCGCATTTTCCATAGTTGCCCAAATGCGCTTCAGATTATTTTACAGAAACAAATATCTCAGAAATTACAAAATGTTATTTTAAAAAGATGTGTTTTAAGGTTACGTTTATAAATACTTTTAGCAGAAGTTTTCGTAATTTCTAATGAAGTGAATTTCTAGTGAAGTGCTTTCTAAAACGTGACAGCTGTTCATTTGATCAGGAACCCAAACGCAATACGTATATATATATATATAGTCGCCATACATATTATACAGCTAGGAGCTAGAGGACATGACGTCGTATAATATCGCCAAGAAGAGCAATGTACAAACGATACAGGACAGGTGGCAAGCACAGAACGTTGTGGTACTCCACAGTGCAGAGGATAACTAGAAGATTGATCTTGAACTTCCACCGTTTGCAACTTTCCTACAAACTATCTCTGCAGTATTCCAAATTTTTAGACTGTTTGGATAATATTTATATTTCTTATACACAGCACTTATTTTTTCATCATAAAGGGAAAAGATCATTCTAGCGTTTGAGATTGATTACAATTTGTTCGTCTGCATAGATTTATGATGATAAATCACAATACGTGCATAATACATATATACTGAAGACAAAGAAAAATCCGAAAACATAGTTTATAATATTATATAGGGGATATTACATGACTGTGAGGAATTTTATCATCAGCACGTGCGTGTATATCTTTCACAATCAGCTTGGCGGTGATCTAATGGGCCTTTAAATTATACTTATAGAAAAGCGCTGAAAACTGAGTTAAACTTGCCATTATATTTTAGCAATATTTTTTTCTGCGCAATAGTCACGCGGATTTTTAATGGCGAGAATGCTCAATATTGGAATCTACATATCTCAAAATTTCAAATTTTCAAGTAAAGCCCCTTATAAGTAAACCGAGCCTTTGGCGCAAACATCTTGGAGTGTCAAGTACTGTAAATAATTTCAAACCAGAGAATGATATTTTGAATTTAAGGCTACATGGCATAGAATGTCACAAAGCAAATCAAAAATTGAAATTAACAAATTAAAAATGAAAATAAATCTATTTGGTTTAAATTGAACATTGTAAATCGAATTTTGTTTAAATTGAACATCCGTACGAGGTATGGTGAGAAATATAGGAAGAGTGATCCAAGCTAACTAGTGAAAAACATCACCACGAGAAGATAAAATTCGTATCTCCAAGTGGCCATGTAATATTCTGTTTATTATATTGAATTCCATGAAATATCCGAGATTATAACTTCACATGTGAAGATAAAAATTATATCCGCTTCAATATATAATATATATATATATATATATATAGGTAATATTTGGCATTTCACTCGATCAAACTACATGTTGAAAGGATTTATGGTGAAGGAAAATTTCGAGTGTTGGAATACATACATTTTAAGACCAAACCGGGACCAGTTGCGAAAAATGCAACTTTATAAAAGGCCTTCCGGCTGGGAATTGAACCCGCGACCCTGCGATGCTAGTGCAGTGCTCTGACCACTGAGCTACGGAAGCCGTTGCGGAGAGCCTAGTCACGAGTTCTGTGACATTTGAAATGCCAAATATTACCTATAATATACCCAGAATCTTATCCCGGCATTCCCACCACCATATATACAGAACTCGTGACTAGGCTCTCCGCAACGGCTTCCGTAGCTCAGTGGTCAGAGCAACTGCACTAGCATCGCAGGGTCGCGGGTTCAATTCCCAGCCGGAAGGCCTTAAAGTTGCATTTTTCGCAACTGTTCCCGGTTTGGTCTTAAAATGTATGTATTCCAACACTCGAAATTTTCCTTCACCATATATCCTATATATATATATATATATATATATATATATATATATATATATATATATATATATATATATATATATATATATATATATATATATATATATATATATATATATATATATTATATATATATATATATATATATATATATATATATATATATATATATATATATATATATATATATATATATATATATATATATATATTATATATATATATATAATATATATATATATATATATATATATATATATATATATATATAATATATATATATATATATATATATATATATATATATATATACAGACCAGGGTTCGATTCCCGGTTGGGGCAGTCACTTTTTCCATATATGTATTTGACAATATTAAATCCTCTCATATCAATTAAATATATATATAGATATATAGATATATAGATATATATATATATATATATATATATATATATATATATATATATATATATATATATATATATATATATATATATATATATATATATATATATATATATATATATATATATATATATATATATATATAAACGACAAAGAGCAAAACCCGCCTCGGCCAATTCAACATCTATAGATTACAAAATAATAGGCCACGACCCAAAACCAACTATAAACCAATTTAATAAATTTTCGACTGCATGTGACAGCCTTCGTCAGAAAATGAAATACAATCTAAAGTTCCTTTATATATAAACATAAAATTGAATAAATTAAACTAACTAATAAATATGCGTAAATAGAACAAATGTCAACAATGGTATACTAAACAGTATAAAGAAAACTATTGTTGTACAAAATCATGATCACAATTAAGACCTCCCCGATTGGTCAACAAAGCACCAATCCAAAAATTCTCGCATTCTCTAAGACTGTCATGCCTCTGATCAATCAACATAAATTTTAATGCCGAATGATCAACACCGTGACAGTCCAAAAAGTGATTTACAGTACTGCAAGTTCTACGTTTATGCTTTATGTGCGATTTGTAATTTGCAAGTCGGCTCTTAAAATTGACAGTAGAACCTATCCCCTGCAAACCACAAGCCACACATTCTGCGAGATATACCACATTAGCCGAACTACATGAAAGGGATTTCCTGATCTTGTAAACTTTCCCAGTATTGGCTGAACGAAAAGTGCTACCGGTAATAAGAAAGTTATTACAGCAATCACAACGCTTAGCTGAACACTTATAACAGCCCAGCGCATTTTGATTATTGGTGTTCTTATACGGATTAGAAGGTGCTAAAAGCTCTTTTAAATTAGCATTCCGTTTATACGTAAACCGAATCGCCTTTTCAGGTAAAATAGACTTGGCCCGTGTGTCACCATCAATAATAGATCGATGTTTCTTAAAAATTTTTTGAATATCAGGCGCTCTGGGATTATATTTAACACTAAACACGCAATGCCCACCCTCGACCTTCTTTCTACTCTTTCGAGCATCTTCCCGAGTCTTATCTGCAACTTCCCTAAACTTCTCTTTGACATGTATTTCATCATGGCCACACTCGATTAAATAACTAATATATTCCTTACTCTTAACCTTAAAATCATCCTCATTAGAACATATCCTACGTAATCTCAAAGCTACATCCTTGGCAATACCACGTATTTGCGAACCAGGATGATACGAATTTGCATTAAGATATATATGTGGGTCAATTGTTTGAAAACATCGGTGTATAGTAAGCCTACTATTAGATATGGAAATAGAAAGATCCAAAAAATGCAAAGAACTACCCCCAACATCCATTGTAAATTGTAAATAAGAATCAAATGAATTCAAAGTACTAAAAAATTCATTAAGCCGCAACACTGTACCACGCCAAAGCACAAACGTGTCATCCCGAAATCTAAACCAACATCTCAACTCAGGATACATATCCTTAGATTCTAGCACCTTCTTATCTATATGTTCCGCGACAATATCGGCATAGGAACAGGAATTCTTAGGTCCCATAGCTGTACCATTTTTTTGCAACCAAAATTGTCCGCGAAAAGCCGAACAATTTCTCTTGAGACAGCTTTCTAAAGCCTCGATAATACATTCAACAGGTACATCAAACCTATCCGAAAATTCGACTAACTTACGACGTACTCTTTCTACTCCTGTTTCATTATCTATAGATGGGAACATGTTGACTATATCGAAACTAACCAACAAGTCCCCATCAACAACACCTATTTCATTAAGCTCATCAATTATTTCTAACATGTGTGAAGTATCCCTAACACGGCTAGAAATAGACTCAACCACAACTTTACAGTATTTTTCAACGAAAAAAGACAAATTTTCCGTGGGAGTACCACAACCGGATGTAATAACTCTAGCTGGGTTATTGGTTTTATGTGTTTTAATTAAGGGATAATTCACACCTGGATGAGCATTACTATTGTTGGTAATATATCTAATCCACTTATCTGACAAACCCTGAGCTTTCCACTTATCGACCCAATCATTAATCTCTGCAACCGTTTCTAACGTGGGATCTTTATCCAAGACCTCAAAATCACCCCTGCACATTTGCTCTTTCACTTTACATTGATCTAAATCTTTATCCAAAAACACAAAATTATTTCCTTTGTCCTGTAGTCGAGTAACTAGATTACGTTCATCCACAGGTGTTGCTCTGTATTTCTTCAATATACTTCTTTCATCTGATGGTAGATTATCCTTCACGTTTTTAAAAACGGGTTTCTTAAATAAATCTTGCTCTACGCGTTCCAAACGTTCTTTGCATATAGTTCTTTGCATTTTTTGGATCTTTCTATTTCCATATCTAATAATTGTTTGAAAACATCGGTGTATAGTAAGCCTACTGACCCACATATATATCTTAATGCAAATTCGTGTCATCCTGGTCCGCAAATATACGTGGTATTGCCAAGGGTGTAGCTTTGAGATTACGTAGGATATGTTCTAATGAGGATGATTTTAAGGTTAAGAGTAAGGAATATATTAGTTATTTAATCGAGTGTGGCCATGATGAAACACATGTCAAAGAGAAGTTTAGGGAAGTTGCAGATAAGACTCGGGAAGATGCTCGAAAGAGTAGAAAGAAGGTCGAGGGTGGGCATTGCGTGTTTAGTGTTAAATATAATCCCAGAGCGCCTGATATTCAAAAAAATTTTAAGACACATCGATCTATTATTGATGGTGACACACGGGCCAAGTCTATTTTACCTGAAAGGGCGATTCGGTTTACGTATAAACGGAATGCTAATTTAAAAGAGCTTTTAGCACCTTCTAATCCGTATAAGAACACCAATAATCAAAATGCGCTGGGCTGTTATAAGTGTTCAGCTAAGCGTTGTGATTGCTGTAATAACTTTCTTATTACCGGTAGCACTTTTCGTTCAGCCAATACTGGGAAAGTTTACAAGATCAGGAAATCCCTTTCATGTAGTTCGGCTAATGTGGTATATCTCGCAGAATGTGTGGCTTGTGGTTTGCAGGGGATAGGTTCTACTGTCAATTTTAAGAGCCGACTTGCAAATTACAAATCGCACATAAAGCATAAACGTAGAACTTGCAGTACTGCAATCACTTTTTGGACTGTCACGGTGTTGATCATTCGGCATTAAAATTTATGTTGATTGATCAGAGGCATGACAGTCTTAGAGAATGCGAGAATTTTTGGATTGGTGCTTTGTTGACCAATCGGGGAGGTCTTAATTGTGATCATGATTTTGTACAACAATAGTTTTCTTTATACTGTTTAGTATACCATTGTTGACATTTGTTCTATTTACGCATATTTATTAGTTAGTTTAATTTATTCAATTTTATGTTTATATATAAAGGAACTTTAGATTGTATTTCATTTTCTGACGAAGGCTGTCACATGCAGTCAAAATTTATTAAATTGGTTTATAGTTGGTTTTGGGTCGTGGCCTATTATTTTGTAATCTATAGATGTTGAATTGGCCGAGGCGGGTTTTGCTCTTTGTCGTTTACTTAATATCACTTAATCCGTTCTCCATGCAGCGACTTGAAGCCAACATTTTTGGACAACTTTTTAATCGTTTATTTTCATGCAGAGAAAAGTCTCTCCGATTTGAACATCACATTTCTTTGCTTAGATACTACCAAACTCATAAAACCATTCCAAGAGGATTTGAACTTAAGTTTCACTCGGGTGCGGTGGATGCCACGTTGCAGTCCCAGGTGAAATCGATTTTGACAAAGTGTTCAATGAGGCTTATGAGTGCTTTCAAAGGACAATTACAAGCATAAACTTCCATATTTGAGACAGCAAGAGACTAGGGTTTTTGAGGATTTGATAAGAGAATATCCAGGAGAAGCAGATTCGATTTTGCAGAAGTTGGAAGACCGTACCAAGAAGATCAGTGAGATAAATGAGAGGCTGCGCCGTCGGAAATATATTCGTGATGGAATTTTACAGACAGAAAGTGTGAGGGTAAATTTGGCAACAACAGAGATCACTGAAGCAGAACAAAAACATCAACCAATTAATCTCGCAGATACATCTATCGATCAGGCGTTGGTCAAACTTTGTAGTCTGGTTCCTTCGTTTGTTCCTACACCGGTTAGCGTGGACTGGAATGATTTACAACAAGGTTGGTTACCATTTAAAAGAAAAGTGAGATGGCGATCGTTTTTCCATTCCTCTCAGGATGTTGGCAGGACATGGGAAGTGGGCTGTTTGGATGCCCCCTATGAGAAATCGACAAAGGACCCCCCACTGGCTGGGGTGCCAGCGATTGAAGTATTTTTGGAACGCGTAGAGCAAGATTTATTCAAGAAACCCGTTTTTAAAAACGTGAAGGATAATCTACCATCAGATGAAAGAAGTATATTGAAGAAATACAGAGCAACACCTGTGGATGAACGTAATCTAGTTACTCGACTACAGGACAAAGGAAATAATTTTGTGTTTTTGGATAAAGATTTAGATCAATGTAAAGTGAAAGAGCAAATGTGCAGGGGTGATTTTGAGGTCTTGGATAAAGATCCCACGTTAGAAACGGTTGCAGAGATTAATGATTGGGTCGATAAGTGGAAAGCTCAGGGTTTGTCAGATAAGTGGATTAGATATATTACCAACAATAGCAATGCTCATCCAGGTGTGAATTATCCCTTAATTAAAACACATAAAACCAATAACCCAGCTAGAGTTATTACATCCGGTTGTGGTACTCCCACGGAAAATTTGTCTTTTTCGTTGAAAAATACTGTAAAGTTGTGGTTGAGTCTATTTCTAGCCGTGTTAGGGATACTTCACACATGTTAGAAATAATTGATGAGCTTAATGAAATAGGTGTTGTTGATGGGGACTTGTTGGTTAGTTTTCGATATAGTCAACATATTCCCATCTATAGATAATGAAACAGGAGTAGAAAGAGTACGTCGTAAGTTAGTCGAATTTTCGGATAGGTTTGATGTACCTGTTGAATGTATTATCGAGGCTTTAGAAATCTGTCTCAAGAGAAATTGTTCGGCTTTTCGCGGACAATTTTGGTTGCAAAAAAAATGGTACAGCTATGGGACCTAAGAATTCCTGTTCCTATGCCGATATTGTCGCGGAACATATAGATAAGAAGGTGCTAGAATCTAAGGATATGTATCCTGAGTTGAGATGTTGGTTTAGATTTCGGGATGACACGTTTGTGCTTTGGCGTGGTACAGTGTTGCGGCTTAATGAATTTTTTAGTACTTTGAATTCATTTGATTCTTATTTACAATTTACAATGGATGTTGGGGGTAGTTCTTTGCATTTTTTGGATCTTTCTATTTCCATATCTAATAATTGTTTGAAAACATCGGTGTATAGTAAGCCTACTGACCCACATATATATCTTAATGCAAATTCGTATCATCCTGGTTCGCAAATACGTGGTATTGCCAAGGATGTAGCTTTGAGATTACGTAGGATATGTTCTAATGAGGATGATTTTAAGGTTAAGAGTAAGGAATATATTAGTTATTTAATCGAGTGTGGCCATGATGAAATACATGTCAAAGAGAAGTTTAGGGAAGTTGCAGATAAGACTCGGGAAGATGCTCGAAAGAGTAGAAAGAAGGTCGAGGGTGGGCATTGCGTGTTTAGTGTTAAATATAATCCCAGAGCGCCTGATATTAAAAATTTTTTTAAGAAACATCGATCTATTATTGATGGTGACACACGGGCCAAGTCTATTTTACCTGAAAAGGCGATTCGGTTTACGTATAAACGGAATGCTAATTTAAAAGAGCTTTTAGCACCTTCTAATCCGTATAAGAACACCAATAATCAAAATGCGCTGGGCTGTTATAAGTGTTCAGCTAAGCGTTGTGATTGCTGTAATAACTTTCTTATTACCGGTAGCACTTTTCGTTCAGCTAATACTGGGAAAGTTTACAAGATCAGGAAATCCCTTTCATGTAGTTCGGCTAATGTGGTATATCTCGCAGAATGTGTGGCTTGTGGTTTGCAGGGGATAGGTTTCTACTGTCAATTTTAAGAGCCGACTTGCAAATTACAAATCGCACATAAAGCATAAACGTAGAACTTGCAGTACTGTAAATCACTTTTTGGACTGTCACGGTGTTGATCATTCGGCATTAAAATTTATGTTGATTGATCAGAGGCATGACAGTCTTAGAGAATGCGAGAATTTTTGGATTGGTGCTTTGTTGACCAATCGGGGAGGTCTTAATTGTGATCATGATTTTGTACAACAATAGTTTTCTTTATACTGTTTAGTATACCATTGTTGACATTTGTTCTATTTACGCATATTTATTAGTTAGTTTAATTTATTCAATTTTATGTTTATATATAAAGGAACTTTAGATTGTATTTCATTTTCTGACGAAGGCTGTCACATGCAGTCGAAAATTTATTAAATTGGTTTATAGTTGGTTTTGGATCGTGGCTTATTATTTTGTAATCTATATATATATATATATATATATATATATATATATATATATATATAATATATATATATATATATGTGCCGGTAGGGCACATGATGAAATATATGTGGCTAGACTTGGCCCGTGTGTCACCATCAATAATAGATCGATGTTTCTTAAAAAATGTTTGAATATCAGGCGCTCTGGGATTATATTTAACACTAAACACGCAATGCCCACCCTCGAGCTTCTTTCTACTCTTTCGAGCATCTTCCCGAGTCTTATCTGCAACTTCCCTAAACTTCTCTTTGACATGTATTTCATCATGGCCACATATGTGCCGGTAGGGCACATTGTATACTTTCATGTATATATATATATATATATATATATATACAGTTACCATAAAGCCATATGGTGATAGCCGGTAGGGCACATTGTATACTTTCGTATATATATATGCCAGTCAGCTATTTCTACATGGATTCCTTCATAACGTTCATCCTGTGTAAATCGATTAGAGGTAGAAAGCATGATATTAATATATATAAACATAAAATATATATAAACATAATATTATTTATATATAGTATTAAACATACTATATATAAACATAAAATTGAATAAATTAAACTAACTAATAAATATGCGTAGCTCTATTGCTAGAGCGTCTCACCGACAATCAGAATGTTCGATTCTTGTTCGGAACTCATCGGGAAACAACTAGAAAGACCGGGAGTGAACAATCTAGTGGATGTGTTGCGAGATACAGATATTTTATTTACAAAGAAGACAGGTCCTCGCAATATGGAAATTTCTTTAGATGTATAATCTGAAAGGTAAAACAAACTAAGACATGTACTGAAATATCCAGTCATTTTCCCTCGCGTATTTCTGTTAGTTCTTCTGCAGGTATTTTTATTTCTACTTTTTAGAGGCTTGTAAAGAAAATTTGTTGCCCAACAAATAATTATTAGTATATATAGGCGGAAGGTTTATATTTTTATTTTTGTATCAAAATATAAAAATTATTATATCAGTTGGATAGGGTGTCTTTTATATTTATTTGTAGTTTACGAAGTAATATATATAGCTGTCGCAAAATAAAATGAACATATTTTCCTATTTTGGCGATCCAGTTATAAAAGATCACGAAAGTATAGTTCTAAAATTATTCTACACTTGGGTTATAACATCAAAAATATAAAAAGTAAGTCTGTTCAGAAACTCGGTGGGGCGGCATTGCGCATTTCTAACAAAATACAAAAATATGTCCAAACAGGAGTCAAAATGTGTTCGAAGGAGGCAACATTGGCGACTGTCAAATTATGAAGGAACATCAAATACATTGCCCTGACGCGTATGGAAACATATAATACGTATTCTATAATTATTACATTCCATATACATTGAGTGCAAGGTACAGTACGTATAGCTTGATGGATTTATGTTTGTCACTGCGAACTATTACTATGTCCACGCGTGATGCAGTATGGATCGCACCTCTTGTAAAACATATGTTGAGAAGAAAAGAAATAATATCACAATTGAATGGTGAAACCATGAATATTATCAACAAGTGAATTTCAGAGATTATCTCAGATAACAGAAGAAATTTTGGGACTCCATCTTGGATGGGTACTTGTCATGACTTGCAATGGCAGGCTACATACCCTCGCCGTATATTTTATTTTGATGATATTAGGCCCACCAATGTTTTACCCAACCATGGTTGGAAATTAAATGAGATAAATAGATATTTGCTAGTATAATTACAAAATCAACCCATATAACAATATAAAATATACTGTATTATATTTAAATAAAATCATTATGTATTTGAGTTTAATTAATTTGTTAAATAAAGGTGAATGCCAATATTTCTATAGTGTAAGTCGGTTTTTTAGAAAGCTTAATATGTATAATGAGTATCATAGTGAGTTTTTTATTAAACGCATTTAAACAAATAAACTAACACGAGAAAAATCCTGAATATGATATTACGCTTTTTATAAGGTAAATTTATTGGAGAAGCAATTCAAACTCGATACATTTTAAAAACTTCCGTGTTTGGTTATGGAGTAAAATTCTAATGTGAGGTAATGGATCATTCTCCGCTTTAATAAAATACGTGTAACAAAAATATTTTATGCATATTTCAATTTATTGATAAAATACGTACATTTTCCATTATTTTGAAACTATACAGATTCAGATGAGCTACAACTTATATTTTCTAGTAGATTATTGGGTATCCTATGGGTTTTCAATGTTCGTTTATCCTAACCTCCAAGGTTACAATAAGGTCTAGGTTGAACTGTACATACAAGAAATCTCTTCCCCTTGATATGTTCGGCTGCCTTACTAAGCTTCTCTTCCACGCTGCGGAGAACATCGGCACTACGTTCTTCTTGGTCAGTGGTTTCTTTGTACTCAGTATCACCATTCGGCAAATATTGTTCACTGCCTGAATCACTCTGCCCCCTTGTTCCTGTAAACTCGTCTTCTGTAGATCGAAGATTTGAAGGACGAACCATCTTTGTGAAACGAAATATTCCTCCTGTTATCCCTGAGAATACCGAAGCGGCAATGAAGAGAATCAGTAATACATTTTTCATTGTTTTGGTAATTTTCAGAACGTTTCTCCTCGAATGGAACTCTGAATATACCTCTCGATAAAATCACTACCTTATATATACATGCGGCTGATCGTTTTTGATATGTTGATAATAATATGATAATAACCATGTTATTAATAACTTTAAGAGCATTACAACTTTAATAACCACGTTGTTTTTGATATTTGGAGATAACTAACACCCTCAAACAATTTTTTTTATTTAAACAATATTCTCACTTTACAATTGCCCAAGAGCAGATAGTTCATCATGGGGGCTCACTTATACACGCATTATATTCATATGTACCTTTTAAGGAGACAAACACACCAACATTAATAGAATGGAATTAATAAAAACAAAAAGAGTATAAACCAAACACTACTAAAGTAAACTAGTTACCCAAAAATAGCGATGTTAGATTCAAAACTCAAATTAATTGAACCATGCAGTAAAATATTTACTTAGCTTCATGACGAATTCAAAGAAACCCACGAACCACCGGTGTCATGCGTGAGTGAGGCTGCAAGCATAGAAATGCGTAGAGCTACAAAACGTGAGAAAGACATTATATAGTGGATCACATATTCTTTAGGCGCACCGCAAGAGATGATATACAGTTCATTAAAAAAGGATAAAAGTTTAAGCCACAATTCTTTAATCTCAACCATTATGTAAAATAGAATGATTGTGTGAATATAAAATTTATTAAAATGTCATGTTTAAAAGAGGCAATAGAAACAGATTCCCGTGAAGATTCCGCAAGACTGTTCCACAATCTAACTGCATTAAAACAAAGAAACTAATTTTTAAATTTATCATTGCGAATGAACGGTTGGTGATAAAGCTTTAACCATTTTATACATTAACGTCAATTTGTCCATTTTCCTACAGTCACTTAACTTGTGGAAACTACACATTAATTCTAACAAATAAACTTTCTAGCAATAATCATTCTAAGTGGCGAAGCTGGCCTTAGCAACTGGTCATACTATGCTAATTTTTAAACATCTGCATATTTTGAAAACAATACATTTCTAAAGATCTGAATGTGTAAATCGTTTCATAATTTGCATAGCATGACCAGTTACTATGGCCAACTTCGCTACTAATCATTCTAGCAATAATATAGTATGTAAAATAAATAATATCTGAGTAAAGCAATCATTACTGCTTTGGTAAATGATAGATTAAATTTGAAAATTTGCAATAACTCCAAACATGCACGATACTATTGATATAGATTGTACATGAATATTAGTTTAATGTCAAAATGTTTTATTATTTGAGCTTTGCGTTGATGTGTATGCTATTCAGTGTGACGTCAACGCAGCAATTTGTCTTTCTTTACTGCTTTCCGTATGCATGACAGACTGGTTGAGAGTTTGAGTGAAAAAGTTGATCTCTAGTATAGCATTCAAGTATATAATTAATGTTTGAATTAAGTTAATATGTTCTAGAAGCAGAATATCATATCAGAAATAATGACGTCACACTCATAAGGATTTCGGGAAAACAAACCGCTATAATACATCAACGCAGAAATCATAAAACATTTTGGTATTTTGGTGATCATGCAGAACGGTCAAATTTGAGGAAATAGCTCATTACATTTAGTAGCCATTTTGCTACATTTTGACGTTTTCGAGAGGGGTTACTCGAACAGCCCTATACTTCAATTATTTTTGTTCGTTTTCAACCAAGCTTGCTGGTCATGTTCGTTGCTGGTATATCAATGTATAACTTTCTAAATTTCAGGTGTTTGTTATACAATACATATTGTGGAACACAAATAGTTTTTTGTCTAAAATTTGAAGCCACATATTGATAATTTATTCTAAATTATGTTAATTTATTTCAAAATGCAATACTTATTTCTGAAAGTAGAATACAATTATGAAAGTTTATTTAACACGCTTTCCAAACAGGTATAGATTGTCCTATTGTTGTAAATGTTTATTAAGAAACAAGAAGAGGAAGAGATGCACTTATAAAATTTGTGGCGTTTTTGCGCCAGACGAGAAAGAGTTAAATTTATTATTGATATATAAAAGTTTGAAAGAGTTGTGTTGCGTAGGCAGTGTACAGAAATACAAATAGCATATCCTAGGTTTGTGTACTTCCAGTGTGTAGGAGGTCTAACAGGTGCAGGCAAAGGGCGTTAGATCTCCCACACAGTATTTCGACAATAGACAATATTAATCAATAGCGTTATATCGTTGCGCCCTTATTAATATGATCACTGTGACTATTTAAGTAGTTTTAAGTCAGCATTTCAGACTTTTCTTTCTCGAATTAATAGTTTTTGTGGTTATCAAGGTTTTATTGGATATACATGCAGTACTTTTAATTTTATTGTAATTAGTTTTATAAGAAACTTAAAGGACATTGGCAACAAAAATTAAGTTTGTCTAATATTAAAGAACTCGTAAAATGATAGAGTAACACCTTTTACAACTTTTCCGTATTTTTCTTCGTTTTTGAAATATTTCAGTTTGTTTGATATGTAAATGAGATGGTCTCTGACGTCAGGTGTGGGGTAGAGAATTTTCACTCATTAAAAAATGTCTTATATCTCAGTCATTGCTAAGTTTACAACGTTCATTAGAGTTATTATGCGATTTCGGTTAGGAAAATGCACTTAAACTTGCAGGTAAAACCTTTCCTTATGTTGACATGTTGATTAAAACGACGTGAAATTCGTCAAAAAGGACAGAATCTAGTCGAAAGATGGCGACAACTTATGCTTTACTGAATTATAAAGCAGGCTCAGTAGCCAATCACAGCGCGTGTAGTCACGCATCTGCTGCCGGTTATTTTATAATATCCAATTTTATGGAAATACAATGGTCAACTAACTGTTGTATTTCCCGAAAGAAAAGTCTTTAAAATCCTTCTGAATTAAAGTACATTGTAATCTCTGATAAATGATCTATACAAACCGTGAACGGTGTAGGCGACTTTTGGTAAGTAGTGCATACTTTCGATTTTATCGCATTTTGATCTAAGAAGATGTGAAATACATTGTAATAAAACTTGTTGTTCTGCGTAGGCAGTGTAGAAATACAAATCAAATATCTAAAAAGGTTGGTTGCAGGTACTGCCGAAATAGCGTGTAAGTAGTCTAACGTTTCGAGCCCTTCGTCAGAGAGTGGAAAGTTTTCAAATTACGCTAGAATTATTTTTCCCCTGATAACTTAAAAGGACATGCTGCGTAGGGAGTACATGAGATGCAAAATATTTATACATTAAATGTTACTTGCAGCTGGGTTATTCAATATAGTAAATTATTTGCTATACTCAAGCTTTAACGCGCTAACTCAAAAATGTTTCTGATCCCCAGACAGGAATCGAATCCACAACCTTCTGCAGATCTCCAGTTAGACTCTCGAACCATTGAGCGTGGTAGCACGGAGGATATACATCGCGTAAGAGTTCGTACGTCGATGGCATAAAATAAAATGCGGTAATCACTATATATCTGTCATTAATCCATGTATGGTCTGTCTACTCCAAGCTCTCACATTCATGACTATACATCAGTGTATGCAGTGATCTCAACAAGCATGCATTTCCTCTCCATGCATTTTTGCACCGATGCGCGTGATGGAAGAGAGAACAAATTTTATTGTCCGCCTCTTCATGATTCGTTGCTAACTCTTCCACATTTCCAACTCCTTGCCTAGT
Source organism: Chrysogorgia sp. JL179-B06 (assembly GCA_035772405.1). Lineage (NCBI taxonomy): Eukaryota > Metazoa > Cnidaria > Anthozoa > Scleralcyonacea > Chrysogorgiidae > Chrysogorgia > Chrysogorgia sp. JL179-B06. Next base: position 323,255 of record JAYKKM010000338.1, on the reverse strand, counting down.
GATCTTGTCACAATCATTACGACGTGCAAAATAAATAACCCTATCCTCCAAAGCATTCCTTTTACTCTTCCAAACTTCCTCTATCAACTCAAATAAGCGCTCTTTATTTGTTCTTTGGCTAAAAATGCAGTGACGTTTGCAGGGATTCTGATATCGGGATTCTTGATCACGAACTGCATGCTCTGCCTCACCTCTGAGACTTAGCTCTGCATTCTTTATGGAATCTTCCCTGTGTGTGTCGCACGAAACATAAACAATTTTGTATTTCTGTGGAATTTCACGAAGCAAAATGTGTTTGGCATTTTCACCGTAGATCGAACTGTTACAATAGCAGCAGTGAACAGCAGCATACATCAGTGTATGCAGTATACAATATCCTTTAAGGTTGCAATAGTTAAGACTATTAGGTATCGCTTCGTAAATGAGCTTTTATCGTGAGCCTTAATACAGCAGGTTCTACCTCCTAAGACTATAGACCTTATTCCAAAATGGCTGCCAATTTAATATTATTTATGTGCATTTAATTTAGCCATATATAGCCTCGTTTCAGAAGAAAAATTATTTTGAATTTCGTACACAATAACGAGGCTATAAAGGCTAATTTATTTGCATAATAAAAAATATTAAATTGGCAGTCATTTTGGAATAAGGTCTATATGTGGGATGTAATTTTCAAAACAAGAACATGCATCGCGCCACTATTAATGTGATCACAACGTTTCACCAATTTAAAACTAATTGATCATGGAAAACGGTTATGAAATCACAACGTTATGGAAAATGCAATGATCAACTATTTTATTTACCGTAAGAAAAAAGTAAGTGTGTTGGCTTAGTGAAGCGTTTAAATTCCTTTGGATTTTAATTTATGGTTTTTAAATTTATACCATTGTAATCTCTGATAAATCATCTACAAAAGAGTTTTGGTGATTTTTGCAATTCAGTTTCGTTCAGCTTTTAATTATTTACATAGAGGTCGGCACAATATATTTCAAATCAAATATCTACTTGTACTGCCGAAATCGCAGGGTCGCAGGGTCGCGGGTTCAATTCCACCCGTCCCGGTTTGGTCTTAAAATGGATATATTGCAACACTCGAAATTTTCCTTCACCATAAACCCTTAGAACACCACTATACAGTATACAGAACTCGTGACTTATAGTCTCTCGGAAACGGCCTCCGTAGCTCAGTGGTCAGAGCACTGCACTAGCATCGCAGGTCGCGGAAGGCCTTGAAGTTGCATTTTCGCAAGCGGTTTGGTCTTAAAATGTTATATTCCAACACTCAATATATATATATATGTGTGTGTGTGTGTGTGTTATGCGGTATGACCGGCGGGAGTGAAGATTCTACACGTGTTGTGAGATACAGATCTTTTGTTTCCAAAGAAAACACGAGGTCCTCGCAATATGGAAATTACGTCAGATATAATTGGTCTGAAAGCTCAAACTAGGAAATGTGTTGAAATATCCTGTCATTTTCTCTTCGCATATTTCTGTTAGTTCTTTTGCAGGCATTTTAATTTCTACTACTTATAGAAGTTATGCTAAATATTAGAGAAACATCAATACATAATAAGACCACATTAAAAATGTTCTTGATTCTCATCACTACAAGTTTTGACGGAACTGCATGTTGTGGAGGCATTTTTAACAAAATATAAAAGATATTCTGCAAACGTAACTGTCTGTCTAAACTAGCTGTCTCAAACCGAAATGAACATATCTTCCTGTTAATTTTGTAATCACAAACAATCACGAAAGCGCATAGCTAAAGGTATTCCCCCACATGGACACGGGCGGCACATGTTATTTTTATAACAAAATACAAAAATATGTCCTCGTGGGATTCAAAATCCAGTCGGCTGCGATGAGTATCAGGATTTTTCTTACGTGGCCTAATATTAGATTTATATTAACATAAACTATTTTAAATAAATTTAAAAACAGGAATTAGTCAGTATACAGACGTTGCACTTCCACTGAATTACGGATGAGACCCGAGAGACCGTATTAAAATACACACAAATCCAAAACTATAAAAGTTCATAGACGTCTTAGCACGTGGTATATGGCCGGTAAATTTTTGAACAATCTCCAGTCTACCATTAACGAGTGCTTAGATGAAGTGTACACACTAGCCCAGGCGGAACGGGCCGCGGCAACCGATACTGCGCTGGGCCACCCGCAAAAGTGATCATTCGCCCCAAAGGTTGGTGTACTGCAATAGTAAACTTCGAAGACAAGAAAAGGTTAAAAAAGTCTGCATCGAGCTAGCTAGTTCAACACTTTGTATAATTCAAATTTCGAAAAATGTAAAACCTGAACACATTTTTTAAACTGATACCTATGTGTTATTTTGAACACGTCCTTAAACCGACATTAATGGATGAAGTACAGCTGTGCAGTCGTCGATATCATCTTTGATAACATAAGAGACTCTTGTCTTGTTGATCAAAGCCCACATAGCCGCTTTTATTGAAACATTAAAACAGTCAAAGTATATTTTTGTATACTTAAATTGAGTATAGAACTAACGATTATTATTATCAGAACTAAGCTGTGTCGTCGATATAATACCAGTGAGCTTCATAGTACGACTATGAGTACACGATTCGTCATTTTTGGCGCCAATTTATTACGCCATCTTGTGCTGACGTGATAAAGTCGTCAATTTGAGTTATACGAGTTTTGAGGAAAATCTCGTAGTCTAATGAGCAGCGACTACTTTACACGTCAGCATGGGAGGCAATTGGCGCCAAAAAGACAAATCTCGTACTTGTATTCATACTCGTAAACCAAACAACGAACTCTTGTCTTTCAACCCACTCTCGACTGCCCTATATTTCTACCGACAATGTGCAACTTAACTAGCAATGTAGACTAGGGGGTGTTTACACGAAGGAGGGATAACCCTCTTGGTAGGGCTGGCCCTATAGTAAAAGGGATGGATTTCACCTCGCGTTTACATGACTGAGAATATTCTAGCCCTTCGAGGATGGCTGACTTGTTTACCGAGTTGACAACATCTATTTTCCCACGTAACTCGCTGAATCCCATTTTCCCTCTCGAGTTTTCAATTTAAAACCTATACGTATGTACAAACAGAACTTGTTAAATAAATAGTTATAAATAGTTAATATACGGGCGAAGACCAACTTTGTCGCGTATACGCAGCTTTGCCTTGCCAGCCTTTCTAGGAGGGCCAGCCCTCTTTAGTGCGCTTACATGGAAAATTTCCAGCCCTCGTAGGCGAGATTTCGGGTAGTCAATAGCGAGATCTCGCCTTGGACTGCTGGCCCTCCTCACGAAAACAAATTTTACATATGGTTTTACTGAGAGGCGGGATCTCGGTAGAGACCGAGATCGAAGGAAGAGATGCAGCTCTCATCCTCGTCTCTTCAGGAAATATAATCAGTTCAAGTAATTGTTGTAAGTCTGGTTGTGGTAAAATGAAATTGGGAAATGTATAAGTCTCATTGACTCTCAACTAGAATCAGTTCAAAACTAAAACAGTTCAAAGTTAATATGATGAGTCGGATTTCAGGTAAAATGGAAATGATGGGAGATCTAAATCTCATTGACTCTCAACTACAACCATTTCAAAACTAAAATCAATTAAGTAATTGATGAGTCATGTTCAGGTAAAATAAAAATGGGAGATACAAATCTCATTGACTCTCAACTATAATGAACTAGTTCGAACATGAAATCAATTCAAGTTATAATAGATTGGTCTGAGGTTGAGTAAAATGAAAATGGGACTGATATTGTCTTGTGTACTTTCAATTATAATCAGTTCAAAACTAAAATCAGTTCAAAGTTGATGAGAAAAATTGCTCCACAAAAAGCTAAAGTTGTTTATTTATATAATTTAAGAAAAGTTTCTACTTTGATCGACGAAAGTCTTTGTTCTATATGTTTTTGTTCACGTTTATGCAAATGTGCATGTGCAAGGTGACGGTTACTGAACACATTGTTTTTTTGGTAAAACGAAGCAACCTTCCAATAGCAACGTTTGGGTTCAATCGTTCAGCGTTTGCGTTCAATCGTAAATGGTGCTGTTTAAATATCAATAAACCTAAAACAAAGGATTTGTGAACGGTGAGGTACCGACCAAAATAAATCGCAGTTCATTTGTTAACCGCTTTACGGTTAAAAGTTTGCCGAGTTTCCACACCATATATATCTCGATTGACCATTGCTTTATATATAGCGCTCTTGTCAGCTCGAAAAGTACAGTAGTTATATATAGCTACAACACTATAGTAGCTACAATATACAAAGAAACTCTTTGAACAACTTACTAAATCATCAAAAGAATAAAAGATAAAATACGAAGAGATGAATACAGCGACAAAGAGATAAATACATAGAAAATACAGCCACTCACAAATTAAAGTTCCACTTACAAACTAAGCACGCACCCAAGTACCGCCGTTGAAATTTTTACAATCTATATGTTCTCTCAGATTTTACATAGTTATACAAGTAATATAGTTTGTTATATATTTATTTATATGTTAGATTCTTATATTCTTAATTCTTTTTATATTAGTACTGTATATGTTACAATAATATTGTAAATTACGCAACTCAACCCCTCCATTTATCTCCAACCATCGATCATTTTGGAAAGGTTTACGGTTGATTTTAAAAGTTAAATAAACCATCTAAAATCAGGCTCACACATAAAATCGGGACAGACTCATACACTTTGATCTAAAAACAGGCTCACATACGGCTTTGATATAAATGATTTTTTTGTTGCCAATCTCCTTTAAGATTTCTATTTTTGGCACGAATTTATAACGCTAATCTCGAGAATATCAGCATCGCGCGATTAAAATGGATAATGTCGATCACACTGACCGCCAGCTGCTTCAATAGAGACTTTTACCAAACAGCTTTTGATTGTTTATTTAGCCTTTTCATCAACTGATGTTTTGAAAATTTATACGACTTTCCCAACATGGAAATGAACCCAAGGTATCTGGTTTAAAGTGCATAGAAACCTTCCAGTTTAGATTTCTGTCATTGATCTCGAAAGAAAACATGATCGAGCAACCTGTTGCCCGCCGATGGCAGAAAATGAAGGGATCATGTCGCAGGAAATAAGTAGGCTGCAGAATTTTCAGACAACTCGACAGCTAGGTCATGAATAGTTTTGCCCAGAAATTTTAAATATGTCTTCTATTCCTCTTCATAGTAAAATTATTTTACTTTGTGGATAGTAAGAGCACATAATCCAACAAAAAATCTTATTGAACCTCAGAAGGTACCTTAGTAATGGACTAATGGTGGACGTCTGTCTTCATTTTCTGAACAACAGTTTCTAGATCCAGTCTGTTTTGGAGATCAGTGATTTCCGTACACAGGTACCCTGTTGAAACTCTCATTTTCAATCGATATTAAAATAGGTTCAACCATGAGCGGGAACAGTTATTATAACTACTAGAAATACTAGAAATATGCAACAACCCCATGCATAATGTATGGTAAGTTCTACACTGCACATAACTTTTTTGGCGCATCCTAATTAATTAGGCCTAGGAAAGAGAAATGGTCAAAATAAATAAGTTAGGATTGGTCATAAATAAATAGTGTTTTTTTTCTCCGTAATACCATGATCGCCTCCGATTCTTTTGTTCTCACCGGGAATTTAATTTCCCTCTAACAGTGAAAATTTCTAATTTTCCCTCCATCCTCGGGAGGATTAGTGAAAGTCTTCCTCAAATCCTCCCTCGGCTTTTGCGGATATTTAATCACTAATTTCCCTCATGTCATACTTATAATAAATAGGAAGAAAAGAAAATAGAAAAGAAAAGAAAATCTCGACATTTGGTAAAAGGAAAAAAAATCGGAAATAAGCCACGGCCGCTCAAACACGCGGGTCTTAGTAGAAAGGAGCTTAGCAATGAAAATATTTCGTACATTTTATAAACTGTCAAATTTAGCTTTTCCACATGAAGCTGATAACAATTCTAGACCACTCCCAGGGCAATACACCATTTTATTATATGGCACAAGCTACTTCCGGTGAAATTGCGTGCTCTGGTTGACTTAGACACGTCACGTGCCGGTCCGTTATTTCCCGTAATGGACCGGTCCGGATTACGGATTTTGTCAGCCATTTTGTTTACAAAGGAGCGAACAACGATAGGAAACTTTGAAAAGCAGCAAAAATTGAACGAATTTAGTATATTAAGCACTGAATCATGTGCGAGTCGGACGATGAACAATCTAAAAGAGAGTCTTACTATCATGAAAACAATAGAAGAACAAGAACAAGATTGAAATTAAAATGACGATTTTGTCACTCAAAACGTATGTAAAGTATGTTGTTTAAAAAAGCCATGCCATATAATAAACCTCTTATTAACCTCGACCGCTTGGTCATTACGGGAAAATATCAGACCTCGGTCTTTTATGTACGAACCTCGCCCTACGGGCTCGGTCCGTACTGTCAAGACCTCGGTCTGATATTTTCCCGTAATGACCGCTCTCTCGGTTAATAAGAAGTTACTATTGAAGAAATAGTTAAACACTTATATCTTCTCGTGCGTTTATAATATACATATTTATCTTCTCGTGCATTTTTAATATACATATTGTATATTTTTAGATCCCGCTGTATATAATTATATGATATTTTTATTCATTATTTTTTAACCGTCGAAGACTGCAGGTTGGCAGCCGAAAGCTCGTAGTATTAAAATTGTTTTAGATCAGAGAGCGTCCTTATTCTACAATGTTCAATCCTGATCGCGCATCATCAATTATATATTTCTATATATATATTTATCGCTTTGTAAAACGGCAATTGATAAAAGGAGAATAGTCCGAATAGTCGACGAATAGTGCGAATAGTACGCGAATAGTTGGGCAAATACGGCATGCATGTTATAAAACATGGACTGATAAAACATGGACTGGACTGATAAAACGTAGACTGATAAAACTAGGCGGGGGAGGGGGGGGGGAGGGGTTAGGATCTTTGTTGTGTTGGGGTTGGAACTCTACCGTAAATTAACGGGTTATAAAAACTATAAGGAGTACCAACCCCAACACAACAAAGATCCTAACCAAATTAATAATCCTAACCAAAAAAAACTATGCAGAAAAGGCAAATTAATTGCTCAACACAGACCGGTGAATCGGTGACAATGCACTATTATTAGCCGTTGTTTGAGAATACTAATTTATTTACCTTTTACTTGTTCCTGTCTTTGATTATCTTGTCCTTCAACACTACACTTTCGGCTTGAAATCAGCTGATAATGTCTATAGTAATGTTTGTTAAAAACAAACATTACTGCATCCGATAATTTTGTGAGGAAATGGCTGATATAACTTTCGTCTTTCACCGTCGGCGAATGGAGGCTTATTCGGGAAAGCGGTTTGTCGCGCAGGCGTCAATTTAAATTTAAATTACGCCAAATTTAACGCAAAAAACCGTTTCAATACCGTTTCAATTTTTGCATTCGCAATCATGTGACGGTTGCAATTTAAATATTAATTCAAATGCAGAGGTCTACGGCTACCAATCAGCTTCTGTCTATATCTAGTTACCAGGCCCAAATTTTCCGATGCCGCGAATGAGGTCTATATATATATATATATATATATATATATATATATATATATATATATATAATATATATATATATATATATATATATATATATATATATATATATATATATATATATATATATATATATATATATATATATATATATATATATATATATATATATATATATATATATATATATATATATATATATATATATATATATATATACATATATATATATATATATACATATATATATATATATATATACACATATATATATATATATATACATATATATATATATATATATACATATATATATATATATATATATACATATATATATATATATATATATATATATACATATATATATATATATATATATATATACATATATATATATATATATATATATATATATATATATATATATATATATATATATATATATATATATACCTTATATATACCTATATATAAACCTATATATAAACCCGATCCGAGATCAGGATCCGCTTGCATCTCGCGTGATAAGGGACTAAACGCCGGTCGATATTAGCACCCTCAGACCTTCGGCCGGCGCTTCGCACCGGGCGAGGGGATTATCGGTAATATCTGGCATATCACTCGATCAAACTACATGTTGAAAGGATTTATGGTGAAGGAAAATTTCGAGTGTTGGAATACATACATTTTAAGACCAAACCGGGACCAGTTGCGAAAAATGCAACTTCAAGGCCTTCCGGCTGGAATTGAACCCGCGACCCTGCGATGCTAGTGTAGTGCTCTGACCACTGAGCTACGGAAGCCGTTGCCGAGAGCCGTTGCCGAGAGCCGTTGCTCAGTGGTCAGTGGTCAGAGCCGTTGCACTAGCATCGCATGGTCGCGGGTTCAATTCCAACCGGAACGGCCTTGAAGTTGCATTTTTCGCAAATGGTCCCGGTTTGGTCTTACAATGTATGTATTACAACACTCGAAATTTTCTTCACCATAAATCCTTTCAACATGTTATTCAATTCCCGTGCTTCTATTCAATTGGTGGACAAGTAAAATACCTGTTGAGAATAGTTTCATTGTTGTACCTATTGAAATCATCCGTGTGATTGTATAATATACTCTGGCTCTTCATAAGGATTCCCAAATGTATATCAGATATGTATATATATATAAAATGTATATCAAATATACATTTATGATATACCAATGATATACCAAATGTGTATATCAAATGTATATTTTGCTTATTTTTTCAAATACAGAGATGTTTGTGTCGTACAAAACATCATCAGCTCTTAGTAAGTGGGCTAATTAGTGAAACTAAATTTTTTTGATATAATTGATTTATTTATGAATATATAACTCTCTCTCGCGCGCTCGGTAAATACCTACCTAAAATGAACACTGGTTTTATGGTTGGTTATATGGAACAAAAGTGGTTAGGGTTAGGACATTGGTTTCTTTGTGGTTGATTCTATTGTTTTATTGTTTTAAACAACCAATCACAAAACTTGATGGTAGGTATCGCGCACTACATCCCTCCATCCCTCTCTCCATCTCTCTCTCCCTCTCGAACCTGTAACGATTGTCTTCTGATTGCCAGCTGGACACTCTGTATCTGACTCTCGGTATCTCAATGGTTATTCAACAGCAGTTATTTAACACTTGTAATAAAGTTGATTACCAATTACGTATATAACAATTTAAAAATCTATTTGCCTATAAGCCAAGAAAACAATTCTTAAAAAATAGTTTTTGATATCGAGGAGCTGCATCGCGGAATAAAATACCACATAAAATTTTAAAATAATTCAACGAATGGCAGTCAACCTTATCCTTTTGTAGACTTAAATAATTATTTAGAAAATTTTGTAAATATATAAAATGTGAACTATATTTCTCAAACTCATTAATAATTCATTGGACCACGTGATGACACTAAGTACTGGGCAGAGGACTAGAAATATTTTTTCCAGTCCATGCGAATATGACGTCAAGAGTTAATAGGGATTACAGTTATTATTAATAATCCACTTAGGGATTGCACTTAGGGATTACACTAATTGATTTTGAGAAGTCATTCAAAGGCCTCGAATTCGGACTAGACCGGGTTTTCAAGTACTCTGATTTGTTCCAGTCCTCCACTTCGCCTCGGACTGGAACAAATCCTCGTACTTGAAAACCCGGTCTAGTCCTCTTTCTCGGCCTTTAAATATTACTTCAACTTCTTTAATCGTGTGTGTCACACGGCCTTTCTTCACGGCCTGTCACGCGTCTTCCCGAATAACTACGTTAAATCGTAGTTCCTCGGCGCCATAGTAATTGGATATTGGGGTCTCCGTTCAAAACAAGAGTGATAAACTAATAGGCGAGCGTTTCATAAACATGAGCCTCTATAGTGGCTTGGATAAAAAGAGCAACATTATATATCTTGAGTTATCGAATTTAAATAGATGATACTGAAAGACAATGCAGATCAGTAGATGACTTATTCTCAACATCGTTTTCTTTTTTTCCATCGATTTTCATCTATATTGTTCTTACGATCTCGTTTCCTTGCTCTCAGCTCCAATCTTTTTAAGTTGGAAAAAAGGAGTAAACCTTGTTCGCACTTGATGTAATAGATCAAACACGAGTTTGAGTGTTTCATCAGGGGTTCCAAACACGAGAAAACAAATGAAAACCGAGGGCGTAGCCCGAGGTTTTTATTGTTTTCGAGTGTTTGGAGTCCCCTGATGAAACACGACAAACGAGTGTTTGATCTAGCTTCTCAAACGAGTATTCCTTTAGCGATTTGCACCCATAGCGATTTTATTTTAATATTCCTACAGGTTTTCATTGGGTATCAAAACTCATGCATGTGATGCGGTATACGTTCATGGATTGGCTATGATAATTCATGAATTATTAATGAGTTTGAGAAGAACAGTTCTTGTTCATCAGCTTGTTCATCCAAAATTTCTTGACCATTTCCTGTAGACTGCACATATGTCAATGCTCTTGTCCGGCTTTTGTATCCACAAACAAAGGGGAAGGCTCAGGCCGTCGAGAGCCAGAACGGACTCGGGTCATAATTTGCGGGCGTGCCCCTTCCGATATTTTTAGTTTTAATAGCGTTATTTTGAAGTGAACAAACCAAAGGCAAACCATCGGGACCAGAAGCGTAGACAAATTAATTACGTGTAGTAAATAAATTACGTGTAAGGTGTAGACTATACTCACTACACAGCCGGTTTTCCCAAGTTTTTTTAAAATTTTGTATAGTTGAATCTCAAAAACTTAAAACGTATCTTAAATTCAAAGAAAATCAACAACCTAGTGATGCAACTGTTTATGGCTTGCTTGTTTCAATTATATTCTATTCTATTCATTCTATTCTATTCTATTATATTATATTCTATTCTATCCTATTCTATTCATTCTATTCTATTCTATCCTATCCTATCCTATCCTATCCTATTCTATCCTATTCTATCCTATTCTATCCTATTCTATCCTATTCTATCCTATTCTATCCTATTCTATCCTATTCTATCCTATTCTATCCTATTCTATCCTATTCTATCCTATTCTATCCTATTCTATCCTATTCTATCCTATTATATCCTATTCTATCCTATTCTATTCTATCCTATCCTATTCTATCCTATTCTATCCTATTCTATTCTATTCTATTCTATTCTATTCTATTCTATTCTATTCTATTCATTCTATTCTATTCTATTCTATTCATTCTATTCTATTCTATTCTATTCTATTCTATTCTATTCTATTCATTCTATTCATTCTATTCATTCTATTATATTCTATTCTATCCTATTCTATCCTATCCTATTCTATTCTATTCTAATTCAATACTCCTTTCCCTCCAATGGAGGATTATAATTTGTCTGATTATAATTTGTCTGTTTGACGCGTGAATGCGGCAATCTTGAAATTTGAACCTTTGAGAAGCTTAACGCTAATCCAGTGAGTTGTGTTATGATTCAACGTTCAAGTCCAACTAAAACTCGTTAGCTTATCACTAGGGTGGCGGGACCCTACGTTTTACCTTGACTTGTCTACTAATTACTCTGTCCAGAAAGCTGAAAGCAGCAGGGTCTGTATCGACTGTATGTTTTGGCCTGTAGAAATGAAACAGATACAAAATATTTCCGTTGACGTAAATTTTATGCCGCGAACATTTTGCTAGGCTGGGGACGGTAACTATATTATTATTACGAATACTAAGCCAGAACCAGAAAGTTTCCCAGCAATGATCAACTTACCAAGGTTTTTTCTGGGCCCCAGCGGCAAGTTTTTTGTTAATTAATAATATAATATATGATATCTTCATGGACCGAATTTTTCGCGGGTCCCTTCTGGGCCCGAGCCCCAGGATAATTACCCCGCTTACCCCAACGATTTTTCTAACCCTAACCCTAACCCCCTCGCTCTCGACGCTACTGCGAAGATGTCCAAAGAGGTGTAATTCCCAGACATTTTCGACGATATTTCCTAAACTTCTTTTGTTGGAAAACAAGAAAATCCAGTTTGATGAACATAAAGTAGCTATCGTGTTAATAATTGGAACCTAAGCAAGTTCCTTCCGATCACAAGAAATGTTGTAGTTGCAGGGCATGTTGCTCGCTGCAACTCATGCTTCCTCAGCAACTTCTTGTAGCATGAACAACATTTTCACGGATATAACCATACGATCAATATGTACATGCATGAATACTCAATTGATGAGAAAACTTAAGCTTAGTTTGTAAGGCCGGCCAGCTGTAATAACTTACCCACATACGTGACATGCGCAGAAAAATAAACCTGCTAATATTCCACAACTGAAAATTCTTACATGGATTCTTTTTTTAAGGTATGGTAATACGGTGAACAATGAAAAGGAAATATCAAAAGATTTTAAAAATTTAGAGATACCACCTCGAGTAACTCTTACGCTTTCTTCGCCTTCTCCCAACTTCCCACGTCCATCCATAACTAGATGAGGCACGTCAAACTATTTCTTAAAGAGATCCAGGCCGTGTCAGGTATTTTCATGGAGGTAGGGTAACACTTCTAAAATAATTTATTTACCTAGTAGAAAGGTTATCCCCGTAGAAGGGTTACTCTAGTAGAAGCGTTACCCTAGTAGAAGGATTACCCTAGCAGAAGGGTTACCCTAGTAGAAGGGCGACCATACTAGAAGGGTACAGTAGTAGAAGGGTTACCCCAGCAGAAGGGTTACCCCAGTAGAAGGGTTACCCTAGTAGAAGGGTTACCCTAGTAGAAGGGTTACCCTAGTAGAAGGTTACCCTAGTAGAAGGGTTATCCTAGTAGCGGATAATATTATGCAGCGGATAATATTATGCAGCGGATAATAAATCTTGTTATTCAGTTTCATATTCCAGGTAGTGGCGCTTTTAACTTTATTTCACGTTTTATTTTTATTTCAAATTTATTTCACAAGACTGATAAAGTCGTGAATCGAATAACGCGGCACGGTGACACAAGAATAAAGCACCAGGCACATGATATGTATAGCATTTAGAATTTTCATGTGATGCTACGCGGGCGTGCAAGATTGGATTTTCTAGAAAAATGAAAATTTTTCAACCCCCGCCCGCGTAGCATCATGAAAATTCTAAATGCCACCAATCGCATAGTACATATCATTGTGCCTGGTGCTTTATTCTTGTGTTACCGTGTGCAGTGTTATTCGATTCACGATTATCAGTCTTGTACGACCCATTTTGACTGGGCCAGATAAGAAATATTTAAGCAAGAACAACGTGCACGCGACGGGAATTCGCAATTTCTTTGGATGATGTCTAAACTGTCTTAAACGCTATCGCCGACTATAAAAAGCGCGGGTATTTGTTCTTGTCATTCACATAAAAGCTAAAATTTATTTTCAAAAGGATTCCGTGTCATGTTTATTGGCGTAAAAGCCACTGATTTTCAGCTGGTGCTAACGAGTAATTAGGTTAGAACGTAATAACAACGTCGAGTGGCGACGAGGATATCTTTCTGAGGAAGCAAGCTCCTTTTATAGTCAGAGTTTAAGCACAAAGAAAGCTATACCAGTTGCTTCATGAAGCCGAGCGACATATCAGAAGCGGTGTTATATTGAATCTATGGTATGGCTTGATTCGAACTTAAGGTATTACTGGCAAAAAATATTTTTTGAAAATATTTTTTTTCTCCTATATTATAAGTATTATATATCTAATTTTGTTTTCCAAAGTTATTTTTCTTAAGACAGTAGCTTAAATGCTAGAAAACGCTTAAGAAAATGGACGATTTTACACGGAATGTACCGGAAGTTGGCGATTTCGACGATCTGAAGATTCGGTCGGTTGCGATCTGCGAGGTCTAGACAGCGGCAATCCATCCAAAATGGCGGATTTAAAAGGAAATACACAGAACGAAGGACTTATCACATAAATATGCTATTTTAAATGAATTTCTAGAAACCAATACCGACAATTCTATCTCAAAGATCATAAGCATTCATCAATCGCATTTTCCGAAATAACAAGAGACTCAATCTCCACGAAACTTGGCCAAGGGTACTACGACATGATGACGATAAAATCTGTGCTTAGGTAACACATATATAATACAAATATCGAATTAGTTACACTTTGAAAAATGGTCAATTATTCATTTAAAAAAATAGCGATAACTCGGGAACTATTCCAAATTATATGTTACCTCAGCACAGTTTTACTCGTTGTAACAATGTATTTAAGATTCGCTTTTCATTTCACGAAAAATCTTGATACAATTTGGCAAAAATTAAATTATTTCAAAAAAGGCTTGTTGACAATTTTATCCAATTAAAGTACTACACTGGTACAATCTTCAAATTTAATATATAAAATGGTCCTAAATATGTATGTAAATGACCAGAGAAAGTTTGACAGTATTCCATTGAATCTTCGTTATAATTTCCCAATGTCGAAAATGACACATTCTAGACTTTTAGTAATTCACCTGAATCCCGAATTGATCCTCTTGAATCCTCCAGAATCCCTAGTTGATCATTTTGAATACTCCAGGAATACCTACATAAATGATCCTCTTGAATCCGTGATTTATATCTCAAATTAAACGCTTGATGCTATGAAACATTATGCTTATGATCATAATTCAAGAACTGAAGGTATAACTCTCCGGTCTATGAAATTCTTCGCGACTGCCTACGTGCGAAAATATATATTTTAGTAAAAATTTGATACTAGACAAAAATGCATTAATATATTTTATTGTTCTATTTAAACTCAAACTAACCAAATAGACATTCAGAATAGGAAAAATGCATTACAAAAGTACTAGTACAAAATAATTGTTTTAAAAAGTTTTAAAACGTTTTAAAAAGGTGTGAAAATATTTTCTTATACCCAATAGTTTAAACAAAAAACAAATAGATATCTATTAAACTCAAATATTTAAAATCAATTAAAGTGATGACTAGATTCAAACTTAAATTCATCTCAAATTGTTCCTAAATAATAACTCCAGCTAGATTTCTAATTAACAAATAGAAAATTCTATGTTTCTCTCACACAAATTGAGAGCGAATAATCTAATTGTTTTAATAGAAACTAACCTATGTTCGTTATTTCTTCGAAGCTATTTCGAGAAACGAGATATAATCTTTGCGTTTTTTTTTGTGAAAAGTTGGGCCTTATCGTGTCAATCGCCATTATCTATCAGCAATTAAGCAACGAGTATAGCGTAGCCAATTAGATTGCAGTATCGAGTAGCGGCGAGTGACGTACAGCAAAACTTTCTTTGTTAACTACAATCCTGGCAAAAATTAATTGGGACACTTGTGTACAAAAGAACGCGATCGTCACAATTCACAAGATTGCCCAAAAGAACGCTCCCCCCCCCGTGCTATATTGGCAGGAAAAATATATTAGTAGCACACTCGGTTTGGTGCTAATGATGAGCAACATTGTTTTGGGGGAGGGGGGGGACTGAATTTTGATTTTCTGAAGGAAATTTGATTTCCGGATCAATTTTCCACTGATTGTCCCAATAATTTTTGCCAGGATTGTAGTTAATATTACAATATTTTATTAATTAATAATATTTTATTAATATTATATTAACTAGTCAATATTTATTAATTAGTCAATATAATAATTAACTAGTTATATTTATTTATTAATATATAATTAACTAGTTAATATTACAATATTTAATCAGTCAGTCAGTTAGACAGAAAATCCGTAAATCGAATGGCCAATCAACAAGGATATTACGTATAACTAAAGACGAGAAGATAAAATTTGTATCTCCATTAGCGGACGTATAGGAAACACCCTTGTATTTCTTGGATATCTATATAATAAATAACAAAGCGAAGAGGTGGTGAACTGTCGAGATATTTAGGAAAGAAATACTGACGTTTCGAGCAGAGCCCTTCATCAGAGTAAGGCCAGAAACCCTCCACTCGAAACCTCAGTATTTTGTTCCTAATAATCTCGGCAGTTCACCATCTTTTTGCTTTGCATATCCACAACACTGCCTATGCAGTACTTTAGATAATATTATATAGACATTCAATCCAAACCAAGTCAGTAAGATAAACATGGCTATTCATCAGAAAGTCCTTCTGTCAGTTAATCAAATATAAATGAGAGTTACCGACTGAGAAACGACAAACCGAGTGAGAAACGAACCACGTAACCTGTAGTCATCAAACAAAACTATATAGCAATCGAATCGAGGGATAAACAAATAATCCAATCATGAACTGACTGACGAACCAATATATCGACTTAAATATGAATCATATTGAATAACCTTAATACTTTTAAGCCGATTAATACTTTTAAGTGTAATGCCGAAATGGTGTGTAGAAGGTTTATGGTAAGAACCACACCTAGACAAAAAAAGAACAAAAGCAACATTAAGGATCTTCTACGTTATACATGATCAGACATATAGTTTGACGCTACTCTGGCTATAAAAAGTTTTTTTTAACGTAACTATAAAAGTTACTGTCCATGAACCAACATTTCGACACTCCAATCTACGTTGTAAAGTTAGGATCCCTATTTATACCCTCATAGAACCGATTATATCTGTTAACAAGATGAAAATAAGCTTCTGGTAATAAACCACCGTCATCGCGATTCAATGGGGAGTTGGCGCTATTGATATATGCCAAGCATCCAGACAACGTCTCTGATGGTTCCGCGGATTAGTGGTAATAATTTTGGAATATTCTTACGCAATCTCATCGTACCTTACGCACGCGTGCTCCGACGAAGCAGAATTTTCCTTTTGTGATAAAAGAAACAGCCTTTTGATGTTCTTTTAAACGCGTACGAAACAGACGTTTAGTCTGACTTAAGTACTCATGATTTCCGTATATTCAAGGGATAACTGAACCAATTAAAATAATCTTATGGTAGTTTCAACGTAAAAGTTGCTCAAAAACCTTTCTTGACGTTGGGTCATATTTTTTGAAAACCTAAGGATCGTATTGCGACGGAACAGTGGAAAGACGTTATTTATTCCATTCCGTGCAATGACTGTAATCATGAGTACAGACTAAATGTCAGTTTCGCACCCGTTAAAAAGAACACCAAACGGCTGTTTTATTTTAAAAAAGCAAAATTCTGCTTTGTCTGCATGAGTACGCTTGCGTAACCTACCATGAGATTGCGTGGGAAAATTCCAAAATTATTACCACTTATCCGCGGTGGCATCAGAGACGTTGTCTGGAGGCTTGACTGATCAATAGCGCCAACGCCCCATTGTATCGTGATGATGGTGGTTTATTACCAGAAGCTTATTTGCATCTTGTTAATAGATAACGTCATCATCGGTTTTATGAGGGTATAAATAGGGATCCTTACTTTACAACGATCACCCCTGATGAAGACACTAGATTGGAGCGCAGTAACTTTTAAAGTCACGTTCAAAAAACTTTTTAAAGCCATTCGTAGCGTCAACCTATGTCTGATTTATCACTTGGTTGCGTTGGCAAATTATTTAATGATATACATGATAAGATGTTTGACAGTTTGTGATCAAACTGTACACGCGTGTCAGCATTCGCCATCGAATCACAAAGAAGAATTATGTCGTATACAAGAATTATGTGCGCAATTGGACAATGTATGCCTGAATGACAACCGTATACCACAATGTATGCCTGAATGACAACCGTATACGACAATGTACGCCTGGATGACAATCGTATACGATGAATCGTATCATGTAGATGGGCCATTAAAGAATCAAAATTAAAGCATTACTATTTTAAATAATTGACAAATAATCACCTTCAAGCTTCATGATTGATCTCACTATAGTCCAGGCGGGATGTGAAAATCTGTAAAATTAAATTAGTGCAATGAGTAAATCCATACTACATAACATGCATCAGAATAATTTAATTTTGTGAGCCTCTGGCACTTCCGATTGTCGAACTTCGAATGCACCCCTAATGGTTTCGAAAGTATCCGCCACGTTGCTTTATTTAGAAATGGGTCGGGTGTGAAATGAGTGTAATGGACTCTACGCATTTGTTTATGCTTTAAATGTGAACATTTAACGAATTTAGCTAATACTGAAGACGCGCTTACCAAGCTGAGATAGTTGAAACTGCTCCACTTGAACCTGAACCACTTGTTGTTGTTGTTGTTGTTGTTGTTGTTGTTGTTGTTGTTGTTGTTGTTGTTGTTGTTGTTGTTGTTGTTGTTGTTGTTGTTGTTGTTGTTGTTGTTGTTGTTGTTGTTGTTGTTGTTGTTGTTGTTGTTGTTGTTGTTGCTCTTGTTGTTGCTCTTGTTGTTGCTCTTGTTGTTGTTGTCGTTGTTGTTGTTGTTGTTGTTGTTGTTGTTGTTGTTGTTGTTGTTGTTGTTGTTGTTGTTGTTGTTGTTGTTGTTGTTGTCGTTGTCGTTGTCGTTGTCGTTGTCGTCGTTGTTGTTGTTGTTGTTGTTGTTGTTGTTGTTGTTTGTTGTTGTTGTTGTTGTTGTTGTTGTTGTTGTTGTTGTTGTTGTGCCGTTCTAGACATGATATTGCCACGGATTACAAAACTAGCCGCTAGGAAAATGAGACCAATAGAAATTGATTAGTTAATACCTTACAGTAATCTAGTAATACGCATCGAGATTAAAAATAGGTACGCAACGCGTACATGTGTCTGATGACATGAGACATATAACTGAACAATACAGCTTAAAATATGAAACAAAAATAGAAGCACGATTATATTAAATAAATATATTATAACAGCGTATTATATATTATCGAGGCTACTAGCTACATTGCAATTACTTTACAGAATATCTGTGTTTATCCAAACACACAGGATGTTGCGAGATTTGAGAAAAGCGTAAAAACTGTCCAGATTTTGGTTGTATGTCCAAATTTTGATTGATTAGATTTTGGTTGAATATCCAGATTTTGGTTGAATATCCAGATTTTGGTTGAATACAGTATCCAGATTTTGGTCGAATATCCAGTGTGCACTTTCAGCAGATTCATTTTGATCGGCTTGCATTTCAATAAGTGTGAAGTTATCTCAGAATTTGCCAACTGAATACTGTAGTTACCCAGTGACAATGGGTGTGCAAACAATGGGTACCCAGTAACAATGGGTACCCGGTAACAATGGGTGTGGAAACAATGGGTGTGGAAACAATGGGTACCCAGTAACAATGGGTGTGGAAAGCCATATAAAACTCTTGAGTGAGAATCAAAAATTTGAAACTTGCCTTCATTAGTTTTAAAAGT
This sequence comes from Chrysogorgia sp. JL179-B06, assembly GCA_035772405.1. Lineage (NCBI taxonomy): Eukaryota > Metazoa > Cnidaria > Anthozoa > Scleralcyonacea > Chrysogorgiidae > Chrysogorgia > Chrysogorgia sp. JL179-B06. The sequence goes on along the minus strand of JAYKKM010000338.1, from coordinate 303,931 downwards.
TGCAACAGTGCTCCAGTCAATTGTCAACAGACAATGTTGATAATTTGTGAATCCAAAAAACAGATTATCGAGAGCATTTTGCAAAGAAAAAAAGGTTCATCCCTACTTGTCATAAACAAATCACCAGCAAACAAGTCACTTTAACCGTGACCCAACCAGTGGCCCGGCCCAACCCAGAGAAATGCCACCAGGTAGATATGCATATTACTGCAATATCATCAGTACTGCCAAACATGAATTGTGCTAATAACATTATTGTGCTAATGTAACATTCTCTGCTGAATAAAATCATTTTCTGTCTGGCATTAGCTTGCCTGCTTGAGTGAATACATGAACTTCCGCCTTGCCCCAGGCTAAATGTCTTTAAAGTATAAAGGCTATTTCCAGCAGACAAATTGTATTTATAGGAATGGTGGATCCCACAAGGTAATATTATTTTTGATTATGCATGTATTATTGCAGTCTAAGCTATTTAGTCTAAATTTTCTCATATCGCCTTGGCTAAAATCAGCACATATAGTTTTTAGATGGATCAACAACAACATGATATTATATGGTAGGTGCTGGATGTGCCATTCTCAATAACAGTGGAACAAATATTTGAGCAAACCGCAACTTTTATATTGTTCTGTGAGCTGTTGAAATGTTGACAGATAAAATATACACTTAGATAAAATAACATCAACATTGTTACAATGTAAAATGAATTTTTTAAATGTATTCCAAAAGATACCTTGGTGACCAGAACTGCAGAAGTATTATTTTGGTTTTAACAAAGTTATTGTTTGCAACCAATTCTGGCTTTGTATTGCTCAATTGTGATTCCCATATTTAAGGCCAATATTTAGTATTTAATTTAACTGCAAGACAATGAACTGTCTAGATGTTTATAATTTGTTTGTCGACAGTGACTTCGTTTAGTTTGATTTTAACGAACTCAATGCGGGAATTGTCAATTACCTTGGTTAAAACTTAAAGACAAATTGCCGATCGAATGAAAGTAGCGCCTGACCAAAATAAATGTTAGACTGTCGGTGAAGTCGGTCATTTGCAACGAGATTTTCAAATGGTTCCGACAAACAACTAGATTTCGGTATACGATAATTACCTTGGTTAAATCTTAAAGACAAATTTACCTGGCAGTACCACTATTAAACCACATGAGCCGATCGAGTGAAAGTAGCGCCTGACCAAAATAATGTTAGATATTATAAACAACAATGGCGGCCAAAAACAAACGATCTCGGCAAACTTTCGCTATTTTCCGTAACATGTTCGGTTGTGACGTAGTGCCACAATCTCACATACATTTTCTATAACTAAGTGTATGATGACTACGTCATCAGACACAAAAAAAAGTGTAAAGATGGATACTTTCACATAAAAACGTCAAACAGCGTAAAGCCGTAATTGAGCCGACCCAGAAAAGATGGCGACTAGAAAATTCAAAGAGCACCTGTCCCACTTAAAATAATGAAGAATCGCTTTCACAGTTCTTCGATATCTATTTTTGTTCTCGAGCTATTCAGTTATATGTGATATGTTAATGAGTCACATGATGACGTCAAAGCAGGCAAACTACAATGTAGCAATTCTAAAATTCATGTATATCTTCAAAGTTATCCAATGAAATTACTTGAAACCTTGTACGTGAATGCATACTACCAAACTAAAGAACATCATTCAAGTTGTCTTGTGACCATAGTAACAGATTAGCTTCCAAACCTCTCAGTTCCCAACCAAACTAAAGAACATGGTTCAAGTTATGTTATCACAACAGTAACAGATTAGCTTTCAGACCTCTTAGTTTCTAAAACAAAATAATTTGTTTTCTCTCATGTGAGAACATGTTGAAATTGGCAGTTCTCAGTTCGTGCAAAGGTGTACTTTAACAAGAATTATTTCGCGAACAAAAGCAGCAGGCAGCAAGCGAGCAAGGCAGCAGACCTAATTTGTGTAGTGGGGCAAAGTTTAAATTTTTAGTCGCGCGCAATAACGTATAAATTATCATGCGCGGGAACACAATGCAATGCGCCGATGCTTGTGAAGCATCTTGAATTTCTGCATGTGCTTTGAAAACTTCACTTCAGACCACCACTTTGGACCACCACTCAGGGTCTTAAAAATAATTGAGGAGAAAGTGTTGCCTTTGCAATAACATGAGTAAATGGTGAGACTTTCGGCTCTTCTCGGATAATGACCTTAAATCGTACGCCCTCGGAAGCCATATAATTGGGCCTCTAGCCTGTTGGGGTATTTCACGTTCACCTTATGTGATAAATCTTATAAAATAAAATAAACTAAACTAAACTAAGCTGTAATACAAAAGTAGTAAAGTAGTAGAGTGCTGCGTAGACAGTGTTTTGAATATATAGCAAAGTGAAAAGGTGGTAAACTGCCAATAATTTAGTGACGAGATACTGACGTTTCGAGCGGAGCCCTTCATCAGAGTAAGACGAGATGAAATAAAATAAATAGGGCTTATATATATTCCAAAAGGGTGTCACAAGTAGAAAGTATCCAATCAAATGCACGGAAGATAAACAAGCTAATAATTAATGAGATGCGAAAAGTTAAATCATTTGCTATTTTTAAAGTCGATCAGAGGGGGAGGGAGAAATGATAGGTCCAATATTAAGGGGATTAGGCGATAGTAAAGCAGTAAGAAACAAAAACTTGAAAAGGAATGAAAGTGCATGAGCGAATAATAAAAAAAGTTCCAAACAAACTAAAATAACGAAAAACTTGTAGGAAATTAAATAAAAGAAAAACGTTCGTTAAGACCAAGAGGATGTGTGGTGCCAAGTTTAAAAATGAGACGCTTCTCTTGCCGTTTGGTTAAAAAAAACCAAATAGTTAAAGAACTGTTGAAATGGCGGGCTACAGGTTTGTCAACATCATTGTTCCTCACGGAACGAAGATGTTCAGGAAACCTGTCTGAAAGGCGTCGCCCAGTTTCACCGATGTAGATTTTAGGGCATTTATCGCAAGAAATGCAATAAATGATGTTGGTGGACGTGCATGAAAAAGTATGACGGATTGTGTGGTTGAATTTGGGGGCAGTAATAACTGTAGTGGGATTGAGAAAAGGGCATGTGTTGCAGCTGGAACGGCCGCAAGAAAATGTTCCCGCTGGTGCCGAGGTATTTTTTATTTAAGGACACTATGTACTAAGGAGTCACGAATGTTTTTATTACGGCGAAAAGATACCAAAGGGTTATTGGTGAAAATGGCTGACGTCTCAGGATCATTTTGTAAAATGTGAAAATTCCGATTAATAATATTTTAAACTTTAAAATTAAAAGGATGAAATGTTAGAACTAAAGGAATTTTGTTGTTTGAAACTTGTTCCAAAGGTGGTTCAAGGGCATCTAAACGGGGGACGAGAAAAGCTTCTGAACGGCGAGGTCTAGAAGGTTGGTAGGGTAACCACGTTGAACAAAAAAGATCTCATTTCCATTTCTTTGGCTTGGAAATCTTGGTCGTCGCTACATAAGCGGCGAAGACGAAATAATTGAGAATAAGGGATGGATTGCTTAGTGTGGTTGGGATGAGATGATGAAAATAGAAGATAACTATGGGAGTCAGTAGGCTTGTAAGAGACAAACATTCTCAGCGAATCACCATCAATTTATTTAATTTCCTACAAGATTTTCGTTATTTTAGTTTGCTTGGAACTTTTTTAATGCACTTTCATTCCTTTTCAAGTTTTTGTTTCTTACTGCTTTACTATCGCCTAATCCCCTTAATATTGGACCTGTCATTTCTCCCTCCCCCTCTGATCGACTTTAAAAATAGCAAATGATTTAACTTTTCGCATCTCATTAATAATTACTTTGTTTATCTCCCGTGCATTTGATTGGCTACTTTCTACTTGTGACACCCTTTTGGCATATATATAAGCCCCATTTATTTTATTTCTTCTCGTCTTACTCTGATGAAGGGCTCCGCTCGAAACGTCAGTATTACGTCACTAAATTCTTGGCAGTTTACCACCTTTTCACTTTGCTATATAAGCTGTAATACGTTCGAAAGGAAGAACCGTAGCGAATCAAAGAACAGCTGAACGTAATTAAAGTTAATTTCATAATGTAAAGCATCTGTGCCCAAACATTAATCAACGTGAAACCGTTTAGAATTCGTTATGAAATATTCAAATTGTCGTGCGGGCTTTTTGATTTGTGTTTTGATCTTTCGAGACGAGTTCCATCCTCATGATGTATGTTAACTACAATTTCTGTTGAACCAATATAAATATATACAGTGACGTATGACTTGAGAAAACTCATCAGTCATCAACAGTTTTCGTGCATGCTCTTTACCGTGACAATACCCCTTTAAAACTTGGGTATATTATTTATATGTGCGCAAACAAATTCGGTTTACTGATTTGTTGATCGACTGTAAAAATCGCAAATGATTTAACATTTTCGCATCTCACTAATTATTAGTTTGTTTATCTCCCGTGCATTTGATTTGCTATTAGGGACTTTAAAATCTACGAAGAAAGAAATCTTCAGCGATACAAAGAGAATGAATAATTTGTAGTCCCAAGAGTATTCTCAACACCGTCCTCGTTCTCTTTACAACGCAAGTTTGAGCATTTTCACGTCTTCAGGACGACGTAAACTCGCTGAGAGATGAGAGCTGTTCCTTAATGTAAATCTCAACTCAAATACTACAATCGTTTTAGCAGAACTGGAGCATTTTGGAGGTCATAAAACAACTCCCCACTTTCTATTTGACACCTTTTTGCATTATAAGCCCTAATTATTTATTCATCTCGTCTTACTCTGACGATTAAGGTTTCCTCTTGAAGCATCTGTATTTCGTTACTAAAAATCTCGCCAGTTCACCACCTTGTCACTTTGCTGTTTATAAGATTATCGTATATAATATTTAATGTGCTTAGGAAATACCGCAGGCAAGAGATCCAGGGCGCTTGAAATAAAAGGCAGCATTCACTACTTTGCAGGTAAACTGTTAAAGTGCCTATGTCACAAAAAATTTTACTTTATATGATTGGATAGATGAGAGCAAATTATACTTTAAGTTCTTTTCTAGTTTTCGATTTGCTCTTTTAGTTCCCGAGATACAGGTCTCTAAACATGCCAAAAACGGCTTTTTGCGAAAAATTTACGCGCCCGTAGGAAATGCGTGAAAAGGGACTGGCGCGACAGTGTGTGACGTAGCATAAGGAAATCGACTGCGTGTTTTTGCTTGTTGTTATTATGCTTTCTATTGCAAAGTGAAGCAAAATGCCCGATAGATGCGTATTGAAAAATATAGAGAATGAATATTGAAAAATATAGAGAATGCATAACGCACGTCGTAAACAAAATCCTTATGCTACGTCACACGTCTATCGTCCCAGGCCCCTGGCAATTTGCGGCTTTTTTTGCCAAAACCGGCCTTAAAGTGCCTATATCTCGCGAACTAAAAGAGCAAATCGAAAACTAGAAAAGAACTTAAAGTATAATTTGCTCTCATCTATCCAAACATGCAATAAAATTTTTTGTGACATAGGCACTTTAAAGGTTGTGTGGTAACAACAAAGCTCTATCAACATCCATGTTTTAGAGCATTTTTAGACCAAAAATAGGAAAATTAAGATTGCTAGAAATGGTTCTAGCAATCTTACTCTTCCTATTTTTTCCTACTTTTTGTATACTTTCTTAATTTTTATTATTGCCTTTTTTCATAAAAATCGTAGTTTTTATTATGTTAAATAAGTTAATTTGCTTTTATCTTGATACTGCCAGTAAAATGTAATTATTGATTAAAGGTAGAGTATGGTTGGCTGTCACTTTGTACATTTCCTTTACGAAAAAATGAGGTCAAATTGTATCTTTATGATATTGTCATTTCAAATTAATCACAATAAATTCATACTTTTGCACGTTGTTCTACTTTATTCCCACTTTTACAAAAATGTTAGTTGTACTTTTATCCTACTTTTAAACATATACCAGAAAGCCTGCATGTTTTTAGTTCAAAGTTCGTGAATGAACTTTATTAATAAAGAACATTAGCTAGACCTCAAACATTGTGTTTAAATGTCGCTATCTTTCCCGTAGTTACACGAGAATGACGAGTACGAAATATTGTTCGACCAATTTGGAACTAACGTAAATATTTTGAATCCGTAATCGGAATATTTTAAACTGTCAGTGGGATGCCGAATCTCGATATCGTTATCACCTGCTTTACTGCAGTTATCACTATATTATACAGTTATCCACAGATATCCATGAATGCTCGGGATATAGCGATATATAAATCTGGAAACCGATTTTGTTAGGTTATACAATAATCAAAGTTAACAGCTGGGTAACCAGGCATCATTGAATTGGTGCAAGCTTATTGACCGGGTTATAGCACTAGTCTCCACTATCTATAAAATTAATAACAAAATGACGTCACATCAATTTCATAGATGGAAGTCACCTATTGACCGAGGGTAGGGCGAAGAGACTGCTATATCACTCGACAGTCAGCGTTAGCGGACTAACTTTCCTAACAGTCAGACGCAAGTGTAAGGACCTGTACAAAAGTTCATTCTTTTCTACCAATTCCCTATGTGAATGAAAGCCGCATGAACCCGAGATGGTTGGTTCGATAGATATTAACCTGAATCCAAGTATCACTACCCGATCCAAGCCCGATTTGCTATACCCTGCTTGCTTGGTCGCTAAGCGACGAGAGATTCGACGATAGAACCTTAGAACCCTATAGAACCTTATCTAACCTTCCCAACAGTTAACTAAAGTGTACCTTTGAAAATGTTAACTGCCATATAAATTCAGTACAGTTTAATTGGAATAGCTAATAATACTGAAGTTGGCTTACCAGGCACATGAATGAGGACGTCGGGACTCGTAAATATGTCGTAGTTTCCCGCGAGAAACTCGTCAATGAGAAAGACAACTTCCATTTTTAAGGCGCATTCAAAGTAAGCTCGTAGCAGTGTCAACTCTGAGGAATTGATGACCCTTTCTTCACGCAGCTTCTGCAATGCTATTTTTACTGTTGAAGTGTCCGCATCCACGGCAATGCCAACGAAATCAGAACTAACCCAACGTATAAAGGCGTTTGATTCTGCAGGGTTCAGGAAATCCGAGATTATTTCCGTTAAGATATTGAAGTGGTGTTCTTCACCCGTTTCTTCGGCTGCATGTTCTTCACCCGCTGCATGTTCTTCTTCACCATGTTGTTCTTTCTTCGTTATTGATGTTGTTGTTACCGACGTGGATTTCTCCCATGCTTCTGCCATTGTAGGTGTTCACGATGTTTTTTCTTTCGAAAGCTAACTGATGCAAACTAAGCAAATAGAAAGGCATAAGAACATCTCATAACATGTTACTACACTGCAAAAAATAAAATTTTCGTTTTAAAAAATAAAACTTGTTTTAAGAAAATAAGTCTTAAAATAAGCAAACTTTTCTTGTCCCATACACATGATAATTTATCTTGTCAATATTATCCGTTGTAAGATTATTTTTCTTAAATTAAGGAAGATTAATCTTGCAAGACAAGTAAAAAATCTTACCAAGATTTTTTTAACTTTTTGTCCCAAATAGATAATATTTTTTCTTGGTAATTAATCTTAAATTAACTCTTTCCTGTCCGGCACAGTCAAAAGGGGTCATATAGGAGACCCCCGAAGTCGTCCATCGAAAAACATCATTTTCATGATGCTACACGGGCGTTTTCAACCTGATTTATGATAATTAATGCTGATTTATATTAACATAATGTGTCTTATCTGAAAATTCAAAAGCATTGGTAACTGCCGGTTTATTGCATGGGCTTTCAGAAAAGGTATAGGTTTCGCAACAGTTATGGATATTTCCCGATATATCAATAGAACAAAGAGGTAGTTCGATTTTGCATGTTTTTCAGTCGGACAGGAAAGAGTTAAGCAGTAATAATAGGTAAACTGAAAATAATCGAAGAAAAAGCGTCAAAGGAAAAGCAGTTTATTAAATGTTGAATTGAAAATAATCAATGTAATTTTAACGGACTTTAACGAAGTAAAATTTTAAACAGTTTAACGAAGTAAAATGGTCAGTGAGTGGTCAAATGGTCAAATGAACCCCCTTCTCTGCTCCCCCTACCCCCCTCAACGAGAGGTTACGGTATAAGGGTTACCTGCAGCAGAGATCCCACCCGCAGCGGTCCACCCGCACGGGATCTCATACTTTTAAATATATACGCAAGCTATTTATACACTACAAACACAATTATACTTTCTATGCATGTGGGTCAAAAAGGTAAAAATCACCGTGTTTAGAAATGTAGGAAATAATTCACCAAATTGGCTTAAAATTTTATATGTGTGTTCTTTAGCCGACTTACAACGATGATGAATGAAAAAATCTGGCCACTGTATATATTAAGGGAAAAAATATTGTCAAAACAAGAAAAATAATCTTACAAAAAGGTTTGTTTTACTCTTTTTACAATACAGACAATTTTCACATTAAATAATTTATCTTGAAATATATAGTCTTGCAAAAATAACTGCAAGAAAAAGTTAAGTAGTTAATTCCTTTACGAGTTTAGGTCTATTCGATGAATTTTCACAACGAATACATTTAACTACGGTGTCAAACAACGTTTAGCCGTAATTACCGAAGCGAAAAAAATGGCTACTTTTTAATGACCATTTAGCCATAGTCAATCGAGATATGGTCTGGAAACTCAGCTAAAGTCTTTGTTCTATCTTTTTGTTCGTCTTGATGCAACTTTTTGCACGGTCACTGAATCTATTGTATTTTAGTATAATGAAGCAATCATCCAATAGAATATACAGGGTGTATAAAAAAAAGCGCAACCTCGGAATTTCCCAAGAAATCCACTGTGTTCTTAAACACAAAATATTTTCGCCCCTGGGAATTTAAAATAGCTTGTAATCGTATTCCAGGGGCATAACTGTCTAATTACTACAAACTCGAGCACGTAAAGCAGAATTGAATCGAAATTTATGCATTTATTTAATGGTAAGTTGTTTAGTTTACAAGTATCAACAACAGTTAAATTCCCAGAGGCCTAAAATCTTTTGTGCTGATAAAAACAAAGTGGATTTCTTGGGAAATTCCGAGGTTGCTCTTTTTTTATACACCCTGTAGTTTGGGTTTAATCGCTCAACCGTGTTGTTTAAATATCAATAAACAAAGGATGTGCACGGTGTAAGGTATGGTTCAATATCAAAACGTAGCTCATTATAGTCGCTTTGAAGTTTGCCGAGTTTCCAGATCATATCTCGATTGACTATGATTTAGCCAATTCGTTCACGCAACAAATATTGTATCTGAAAATGTCAGAAGATAATGGTTTGGTTTCGTAATAACGAAGCTGCTCTTGATTATGTTATTCATGTTAGCAAGTTAGACATTGTTTAGATGTTATTTTTATGAAGGTTTTACTTTTACTTTTAAGAAGGTTCCACTGCAAATGGTTCAAATTTTACATTTGCACCTGAAATTCAATATTTGCCGCTCGTACGCTTATACACTCCATTAACCTAATAACTCTTTCCTGTCTGACCGAAAAATATCAAAAATTGAACCACCTCTTTGTTTAACTGATACCTGCGAAAGCTATACATATTTTGAAAGCCCAATAAACCGGCTTTTATCAATGCGTTTCCCAACAAGACACATTATATTAATAGAAATTAGGATTAATTATCAGCAATTTGGTTGAAAAACTTTCTTTTTCCGAGAAAAACCCATCTTGCAACGCTTCCACCTTTCAAAAGATAAACCCGTTTTTTCTTTTTTAAAACTGTTAGTAATCAGTTACAAAGACAGTTTTGAAAATAAGTCCGAACATGTTATTCAGGCTTTCATTTGATGTATAGTGTGAGTTGTTAGATTTAATAGTTCAAAAGATATCGTCGTCCGCGAATATATTTATCGGAGTGAGTGAATCCAAGCGTCGTTTTCGCTTTTTTAAAGCGTTCACCAATCAGTTACCAAAATATTTTTGTAGGTATGTTTGAAGCTCTTCATCAAGTTTTTATTATATATGTAGAATGAGTCCAGGGCGAGATTATCACTCTCGCTTCGCTCGACCTCACCCTGCAGGGATAAGGTCATTAAACTCTCGAGCGAACGTCCTTCACTTTTACGTTTAACCCTTTTAAGTGACGAAGGACCTTCACTCGAAACGTTTGAATAGCCCTCCTATACACTCAATAGTGCACCAACCTTTAAGAGTTTTCGATTGATATATCCATACACAGTGCAGCTGCGCAGAACAAAACTTTAATAATACTCTTAAAACAACCTTTGTTAATTAATTTTGTCAAGCAAGTAAAGAAACACTTAAATATTTGATGAATTTGGAAAGCCATGTAAACACAGTTTATAGGTTGGATAATCCCCACGCCCGGGCGTCCGGTTTTAATTGACTAGTGCATCACACGAGCCTGGGTTAGCTCGCAAACGCGGGTCAACCGGCAACGAATAAACTCCTAATAGCTTTTACACGATAGCCGCGTCAACCCGTCTTCCCGGGAGATTCCGGTTGGCGAGGTGCGAAGACGTGAAATTTTTGTTAATTTATTCATGTAAACACGGGTTGACTCGACCCGAGTCGTGTAAAGTGTCGGCGATTGTCATCGAAGCTTGTCATTTCTGTTGTTGTCATTCTCGTGCAAGCATGGCAAGTTCGAGTGCTCGCAATGGAAAAAAACTCCTCAATGGCAGTGCAGAAACACAATGGTAGAATACTTGATTGTATGTCTGAAATAGTATAAATCGGAGATGGATTATAAAAACGTCGACTTCAATTCCTATGTCGTTGCGTTGTATTCTCAAATACGCGAACACATGGCAGTTGAATTCGAGGTTGAAGACTTTGGCCCTGTGGAATTGCGTAAAATTAATTGGGATGTAGAAGATTTGACGAAAGAGAAGAAACCTTTACAATCAGAGGTGGCACGGGCAAAATCTCTCGTAAAATCTCCCCATAACCTGGTCATAAGAAGATGCGAGTTGTTGTTGCTGTTGAACAATTACCCACAATAAAATCCCTTGCATTTGTACAACAACCAGAAGCATAATAATATGCTTCTGATAATAAAATAATATAATGCTTATAATCAACAATGATAATATTTATCATTTATAGACCGGCCGTGGTAATTCGACAAACTATTACCCGAAGGGATGATATAATTATACAGTATGATGGGTTATGTATATGATATGAGGGGTAATATTTTGACGAATTCCCCAAGAGGAAGGTCTATAATTTTTTTATTATAATGAAACGTCTTCTTGTTCCTCCATTGTTGACAGGCTCGTTTTGGTTCACGCACATGGTGTTCCATCTCGAATTTCACTCCACAGTGGGTACTCACTAACATGTATTCCCAGCCACGGTGGGAAATTCTAGCTAATTCTAGCAACGTGGTGGGTAA
>JAYKKM010000338.1:70000-287500 GCA_035772405.1 Chrysogorgia sp. JL179-B06 | reverse complement strand
AATATTGTCAATGCCCTTACAACTATAAAATTAAAGGAATTCCAAAAAAATAAAAGTTGAATAAAATTATTAAGATAATTAAAAAGGAAATAGATAATATACAGTCGTGATAAATAACTCTTAGGAATTAAAAACGTAAGTTTTAAGGTGTTTCTTTTAAATGTCAACAGATGCAGAAAAGCAAATTTCTTGTGTAGGTCATCCCAGAGCGTTGGTGCATTCAATTTGATGTCTTGTAAAAAAGGATATTCAGACAACACAAGATGGATAATTTAAGGCTCTCAGAGATGGTATCAACAGAAAATCCATTCAGATTGGCAAAGTTAATAGGTTATCTATTTAAGCACTAGCTACGCTGCGAAGGCTTCAACAGTGATTGGGTGAGGGATTGTTGCGTACACGAATTTCTAGTACTATTTATAATAGTGTTAAAAAGTGAGTTATAATGAGTGAGTTTAAATCAACGTCCTTGTCTTCTATTTTCACAACTAATTATCTTCTAGTATCTCATTATTTTCCTATTTTCCTGAGGATTATGATTTGCGACTCTTGTATGTTTAATCTAAACGCATAAATGTATTTATTTTCGACACGATAAACCCTTCAACAAATAATATGCTGTTATGAACGTGTGTCCTACATCTGATAATTAGGTTTCAAAATATATAATAATATTAAAGATTAAAAACAATATAAGTAATGTACAAGTTAAAAATTCACATATCAATTAAATCAATTAAAATGTTGATTAAAGAACGGTATAAAAGCAGGAGTGAAAACTTTCTTTCAAATCTCAATTAGAATGTCATTTAACACCACTACACTGCACATAATGAGCTGATCTTCAATATTTCGTTTTAATAATTAATAAAGTGTTAACATGTGATTTCAGACATGTCTTTTCTTTTTCAATTCAATGAATGGAACTAATAATGAGTTAATATACACACTACAGAGTGAATGTGGGAGAGCTTGGAGTAGACAGACGATACATGGACGATCGTCAAGCTCATATCCTCAGAAAAATGATTTTGAGTCCGGACTGGAATCGAACCTGTAACCTGCTGATTGCCGGTGAGAAGCTCTAACCATTGAGCTGACGAAACTCAGATGGAGAGCGAAGGTTACAATGATGTACTGGTTCGAATGATATATGTACTGCCTATGCGGCAGTCACTATATATCGGTAATGTAATGTTTCAGTTAAAATCAACATTCTTATTTTCTGTTATAAAAGTGTCAGTTTAAAATCAACATTCTTCTTTTCTGTTCCAGAAATAGTCATCTGTCTAATTTAGTTTCCTAAGATACGAATAAAACTAATTACATTTCATTATAAAATCAAAACTACTACATGTATAACCAATGAAACTATGATAACTACGTGAAACTATTAATTCGAAAAATATTTTGACTTAAAACTACTTAAACAGTAAGTTCTACGATTAGCTCTTAGTTACCAGACTTTTGCACATAGGTGTGGCTTTATTTCATTTGGTAGAATGTAACTTACGAAATATTTTAATTCATCAGAAAATTATTAACAAATGAACAGTGTGGCATTAACGTTATGTCAACAAGTAGTCAAGGCAACACAAGGTGTAGCTTTATTTTATTTGGTAGAAAGCAGCTTGACATGTTTAAGATTTATTAGAAAGTTATTAACGAATATACTATGCGATAAACTTTGTGTCCGTTAGACTGCAGCAACATTATTAGTCACTGGTTTCTTAAATACTACTTATTATAAAATATTATTTTTAATAGAAATCCTCACAGTTGTAGCTTTTCTATTTTAGTCACATAATATAACATAACAATTTTATTGAAATACATCTTGAATGGAAAATTGGGAGGTTGTCCCTATATATTACAACTCTCTTATTCATCAGAGCTTATAAAGATAAAAATTGCTGCCTTTTTATTATAAATATTGAGTATAGGTGTGCAAAGCCACGTCTAGCACAAGTAATTTTGTATATACATACACAACTGGCTTTCTTGTTCTCCTCTATTTGCAACAGAGGGAAATAAATTAAGTGAGAAGTAAAGAAAGAACCTTTGATCGGATACAAGTTGAGATATGATATGAATTTTACAGTTTATGTTGATCAACAGGTTAATTAATTCACAGACTGAATACATGCATTTGTCATGGCAAACTGCTTTATCGAATAGCACTTTATTATAATGTACATAAGATGGAGAACTGTATGCTGGAATAGTTGTTTTGATATAATTACTTCTTAAGGAAAGTGTAATAGTAATGGACGCTGGGTATAAGTATATACATTTCGTTGTATTTGCTAAAGAGAAGTATTTGTGATGAGAATTTAAACTTCAAGCTATGAAAAATCGTCTATCTACGGTATCGTACCCCAACGTTTCCTGTTATAAGTTGTCGAACATAGTGTGGTCACTGCAGTATGATACATATGTACGTTTAAAGCAAAGAAAATCTGAAATCAATTTTAATACGTATATGAAGTGCATATTGCCTCCATTTATAGAGCGTTTATATAGTTGCTGTTTTTTACGGCCTATTGGCTATTAATGTACCGCTTAATAGTCTGCAAAGAAATGGCATGGCAAGATAAACTTTAACGAGCGGATAATACTTATAGAACATTCTGCTATACTTACAATTCTTTCTGTCAATTTCTTCCTGAATGGCTCTCCTTCAGACTTATATTTCTATATGTATGAGAATTGATTTTTTAAAACATGCATATGTCATATCACATGCAAAATAGTTGAGCACGTGCTATCGTATAACAGTTAATAAATATGTTATTACTTACATAATTAGCAAAACTTATACATTTTGAAATAATCTGCATTATAATATTTAGTTTGTAACACGTTCTATCATTGTGATCCAACTTACATCAATTTGCATTTTAAGTGTTCCCTATATAATTACCATTTCACTTTCACTCTTCTTCACGCTATTTCGGCAGTACACCGACCTTTCAAAGTGTTCATTTTGTATTTCTACATGGCATACGCAGCACAGGCCAGGTAATTGGCTCACGAATTCGCTTACATGCAAAGCCTGCAGACAAAGGATGGTTTTTGATGGTGAGGAAATAGCTAATAATAGGTAAAGTCTACCGCGACGTAATTATGCCATTACAACGAAAAGATCAATTGTAAATATTGGACAGCAGCTTATAGATATTTAACAGCTAGCCAAACTACGTTCTTATGCCTGTACGTTCTATTGTCACAACAGCAACATGCTGATCACGATTTTAGTTTCATTGAAAACAACCACAGTAAGACAAAAGCTTTTACTTAGCATCAATAGGCCTATACAATAGCCCAAAACTCACGATTTTAGATATGGGATCTAACCTGTAACCTTCTGATTGCCAGTGACAAGGGCGTATACAGGATTTTTCAAACGGGGGTCGTTTTACCTCTCATGAAATTATTTCGGGACGCGAACTTCTTCCCGACATGTTATAAACTGAAGGGCTGAAAACGCTTTTAATTTGAATGGTTTGTTTTACAAGAAATTAAGGTTTTTACATGAATGTAAATATGTTTGTATAATTTTGTTGCTAATTGGATCCAAAAGGGGCGATAGCACCCCCGACCCCTCCCCTCCGTACGCACCTCGCCAGTGACCTGTTCTAAGCATTGAGCTACCGAGACGCATGAGATGAAGAGGAAATGTTACAATGATGTACTGGTTCGATTGATATGCCTGTACGACATTCACTATATATTAGTAATGCTTGGATGTGATATACATTGCTGTGTGAATATGGGAGAGCTTGGTGTAGACAGATGACATATGGACGATCGTCAAGCTAAAATCCTCAGAAAATGTTTCCCGACCAGGGATCAAACCTGTACCATTCTTGGAAGATACAACTTACTATATGATTACTTTAACAATGTCGATTTAATACATTAAAATTGAATGGATTAATTTTGAAATGCCATTTATACAATTTATTCACTAAGGACAAGATCGAGTTGATCATCCCTCAAACGACGAAACGTGTTGGCGTAACCTTGTAAGGGGCATCATGGCCGATGTTGATATGTAAATAGACTCTAAGCTGCGATTTTTTCTCGCCACAGTTAGATAGTTAATTAGGGCGTTTCACTAGCAATATACTCATGATATGGAATTATTTGCCTATTTTCTCCGCTTCCGCCCTCCCGGAGATAAGACCCTTGGGTAAGAAGTTGCTTAACTTTTTGCTTTCGGAATCCCTATCAGTTGGGTTTTCCGTTCAATTACGTGATCAACTCTAAGTCAATCAAACTTATGTTAAAATAAAGAGGCACACGACAAGAAAATCCAAAGATTAAGGTTATTACATATCTTATTATCCTTGTGAATTCAAATCTGTTATCTTTCGTTTATAGTATTTCAATGATATTTTATTTTTTACTAAAACATAATAATACTTACTCTTTTAAATTCCTCAATTGTGTCCGTCAACGAAGGCACATGTATAGCGCTCAATTCCTTGGCTTGGTTATTGTTCCACTACTTAACATTCTAATTAAAGTTAATCTCATACTTTTCGACAGTCGAGAATACATTCACCTCTTTCATGGATTCTCGAGGTGTCGCAGTGTTGATATATATGTATGTCGTTGACATGACTTGTGCGATACTCATCCTTATGTTATAACTAGCTGATAAGGTTAGTAGATGGAATGGTTAGAACTTTCTGAACCATGACGGGATAATCGTTATTTGACAGCGGATGTCGATGCATATGTGGCGCCACCGATATTCATCACCCGCTGATCTTACGTTATTATTGTATCTGGGGGGTAGTTGGTAACCTCTATTGTCCTAGCTACTGCTGATGTGTTACGTGGAGTTTGATATACTGTGGCTTTCTTTATTGTATGTAGAAATAGGAACTTTTATAACTCGGCTAGCTAAGCAAACTTATGTTTGCAAAATGCACATTCCAATACGTTTGGACCATTTCTTGTTTTCTTGTGAAGGTTTTTGCTTATGCTTCATTTCATTTTTTCTCATTATTTCGTTTCTTTGAGCGTTTTTCTCACCAGTCATCATAACATACACCTGGACAATAAATAGACCCACCTCTACTTGGTTTATATTTGGGACAGTATTTCTTAGTCTTGGCTTATTATAGCTTAACTGACGTATTAATGATGACAGAGCTAAGCACCACTGAATCCCACCCCCGCGCTTTTGCGTTCTTGAGACTTGAGACTATCAAATCTTGTGATACGATGACATGCATGGCACTGAGGAACTCTTTACCTGAACAGATACGTAAATGTGATACTGTACATCTGTTTAAATCTATGCTTAAGACGTGTTTTTTGAGAAAAAAACATACTAGTTAATATGAATATTACTCCTGTGTTGAATATAGAGATCCTCGGACGATGCTGCTAATGTCTAAAGAAAATTTAACTTTAGCATCTGAATACATACAGTATATATAATACTACGATTTTAACTCTGTATACTTACTTACATTAGTTACTTTAATCTGTTTCTCTAAACGCATCAAGGCTTTGCATAACGCGTTCTATAAATTATTATTATTATTATTATTATTATTATTATTATTATATAATTATTATTATATTTAAAGTTACAGTGAACTGTAAACTTATCTATAAAGTTTCTAGACCTGTATTTCCAAAGCCCTTTCAGCTTAACATTAATGCTAATCAACGTCGTATCGATATATTTAAAAGGGAACTTAAAAGGCGGATCTTTAAAAGGGAGTTTAAACTGAGATATTTAAGGTGGCTCCATACAGTTTCTAAAAAAGTGGAAAACACGTGTTTCCGACCCAAAATCTTGCATATTGATATTTTGTTTTAGATGAATGAAACTAAGTGTCTTGTATAGAACAACATTTTGAGAATCAGAAACTGTAACGAAAAAGTGGGTAACTGTGGTTGCTATGGCAACAATGACATTTCAAAATGGCCACTAATTCGTGTGACCACCAACTTTTATATTTTGTTAAAAATGTTCTTCTAGTATGAGTAATCAATAGGCCAATTTAAAAAAAATTCTGTAGATGCCAAAACATTTTATCAAAAATAATCCTGATTTTTATTTGTTAAATTTGGATTTTTTTAATTGGCCTATCTACAGATTTTTTTATCACCCATGCCAGAAGGAAACGTTTAACACAATAAACAATGGGTGTCACCGACGTTTTCAAATTAAACTAGTTTAAACGCAAATTAGCGCTCATTTGAAACGTCATTATTGCCATAGCAAGCACAGTCACGCAATTGTTCGTTACAGTTTCTGATTTTCAACATGTTGTTCTATTCAAGAAAGTTAGTTTTATTCTTATAACAAAATATCAATGTACACGATTTGGGGTCTGAATCATGTATTTTCCACATTCAAGAAACTGTATGGAGCCACCTTAAAAGAGAGCTTAAAAGGAGATCTTTAAAAGGCAGATCTTTAAAAGGGAGATAAGAAGATCGAAACAACTAGCAGTAATAATGTATAAAATAATCAATGACAGCGCACCAAGCACTTCGATAATAAGTTTGAAAACATATCTTCTGTACATTTCCATAACCTGAGAAACTCAGACTATAATGTTTATGTTCCAAGACCATATACTGAAGCTGGCAAAAACAGTTTTCATTGTCAGGGGGGGGGGGCGGTTCTCTGGAATAGTCTATCGAGAGATATAAGAAGTCAAGACAATAGTTAGGTTATTAGTCATTAGGTATAATTATGAAACAAATATTTTTTATAAATTGTAGTTAGGTTATTAGCTATTAGGTATATTGTTATAAAACATTGTATTAACTAAGTATTTCATATATATATTGTAATTTTTCTATACATTTGTAATTATTTTAAAGTGTACACGGCTCACTGGAAGATCATGTGTTTTTTATGAAGTGATGCCGTATTTAAATAAAGATTATTGATTGATTGATTGATTAGATATTTAAAAGGGAGATTTAGAAAGGGAGACTGGTTTTCAATTGAGAAACGTATTATATTTAATATTTTAATATTGACTTTTAAAGACATTTATTGTCGTAATTGTTAATATATTGTCTGAAGTTCAAATCAATTAGTATAATTGTTTCGCATAAAAAGCTAATTAAAATATAGAAGAAAGCGACCTTAAGTAAGAACAATGCGGATGTCAGTAATTCGTGATTTTTCTTGACCATAAATTGTAAGGTTGTGACTTACAACGTTCACCGATCACTCGTTCATTGTCCATTTGTAAGCACTATTGCTTCAAGTACTATATGTCATTGAACTATTATTAGGTAACATTTCCTTTCATTGCACACTATATTGCATATAGTTAAACTTAAAACATTGCTTCACGGAATAGCGTAGAGTCTGGCTGCTATTAATAGCTCAAAAAGCGGACAAACAAACCAAATTTGACTCACAAATGATTGCAAATGAGCTATTTCTTTTGTTATGGCCGCACGAATTATGGGTAAAAGCGGACAAACATCGGTACTGACGTCATCTCGAGCGCTATTACAGTAGCCCGTTATTTCCTGCAACATTATGAATATCGCCAATCATCGGATTGGAGGAAAGTTCATGCTGGGGTGCCTCAAGGATCGGTGCTAGGACCGCTTTTGTTTTTAATTTATATTAATGATATTACCGATGACCTTGAATCACATCCTTTTATTTACGCCGATGATACTACCCTTTTTGAAGTTGTTAACGATCCAACTACGACGGCTGATCGGTTCAACAACGATTTATTAAAGATTTCGGAAGTGGTCTGATAAATGGTTGATGACCGTGAACCCCGTCAAAAACTCGAACTATGTTATTCTCGATTAAAAGACATAAAATTGGCCATCCTTTGCTTTCGATGGGGGGATGTAATATCGAGGAAGTCGATGCCCTGCACCCATCTCGGTTTCACTCTTCAAAATAACATGTCATGGAATATGCGTATTACAAGAATTTACGAAAAGCTTGTAAAAGATTAAATATGCTAAAATCGTTAAAATTTAAAATCAATAGATCGACGCTCGCCTGTTTATACAATAGTTTGATACGACCAATAATGCAGTACGGAGACGTAATATGGGATAATTGTACTACTGGGAATGGTCAGCTACTTGAAGGCGTTCAATATGAAGCATCCATGAGGGCTGTCACAGGACTGTGACAATTAGACTACGTGAGGAACTTAGTGCCTGGCAGGACCTGAACACCAGAAGAAAAATCCATAAATTAATTTACTTTTACAAGATAGCTAATAAGATAGCTCCCACGTATCTGGTTGAACTTTTACCAAATTTGGTAAGAGAGCGTTCGCATATTGCTTTAAGGTCTGGACCAAATGTCAGTTCAGAACAGTGAAATTTAGATCTTCATTTTTTCCTTCTACAGTTAGTTTATGGAACACTCTCGAACTATAGATATTAGAAACTCGATTTTACTTCCAGCTTTCAAAGTATAAGTGAATACTATTTTTTTCTCGTTAAGCTATAATAAGTTATTTGATTTTTCTCTGTCTAGAAGAGCCTCAGTCTTATACATACCAGATTTTAAGACTGCGTTTTTGTGCTCTCAGTGACTATTTGTATAAAATTAGTTGTTGTGATTCACATTTATGTTTCTGTGGACTTGAAAAGGAAACTGTAAAACATTTCTTTTTATCATGTCCTCGTTTTGCTGCTCAACGTTTTGTTCTTCTTACCTCTGCTGCACGTGTATGTGGTCAGACATGGTTAGCGAGTGGCGAAAAAGAAAAACTCAGATATATATTATTTGGCTCTGACGCATTAAGTTATGAAGAAAACTGTAATTTGTTTCGTATTGTTCAACAATTTATATTGAATACTGATCGCTTCTCCCTAACTAATGTTTAGTCTTTATTTATATTTTGTTTGTTATGTTATGTGCGTTCCTGTTTGTGTCTTTTTAAGAAAATAATGTAAAATGTAATGGTTTATTTATGTATAATATTTTAATAATGTAAAATGAAATGTACACGTGAGCCCCATAGATAAGAAAGTTTGCTTTTGGGGTAAACGTGGATCGAAATAAATTTTAAATAAATAAAATATATAATATATAATATATATATATATATATATTATATATATATATATATATATATATATATATATTATCATATATATATATATATATATATATTATATATATTATATATATATAATATATATATATATATATATATATATATATATATATATATTATATATATATATATAATATATATAATATTTATATATATATCGCAAACAGGGGGAATAACGTGGGCGGTACGAAGGACTGTTAAGAACGGTGGATTCTCATGTCGCTGTATCCTCATTTAATTTCCGCTGACTTCAATAATATGATACTATGGACTATAAACTTTTCGCTCTACGGGAAACTATTACATAGCTTTTATTTTATAGACTTTAGACTTATAGACTAAATTTTGTATCATCTTTATAGCTCGACTGATTACATATATGGAGGTGTGCTGGCGCGTTGACAAGGCTGCCATGGTAGCCCGAGACAAGTTTCCGCTTCATGAGAAGATCTCGATATATATATATATATATATATACTATATATATATATATATATATATATATATATATATATATATATATATATATATATATATATATATATATATATATATATATATATATATATATATATATCGCAAACAGGGGGAATAACGTGGGCGGTACGAAGGACTGTTAAGAACGGTGGATTCTCATGTCGCTGTATCCTCATTTAATTTCCGCTGACTTCAATAATATGATACTATGGACTATAAACTTTTCGCTCTACGGGAAACTATTACATAGCTTTATTTTATAGACTTTAGACTTATAGACTAAATTTTGTATCATCTTTATAGCTCGACTGATTACATATATGGAGGTGTGCTGGCGCGTTGACAAGGCTGCCATGGTAGCCGAGACAAGTTTCCGCTTCATGAGAAGATCTCGATATATATATATATATATATATATATATATATATATATATATATATATATATATATATATATATATATATATATATATATATATATATATATATATATATATATATATATATATATATATATATATATATATATATATACATATAATGATATCGGTTGCCGGGCTAACCCGCTTTACTGGGTAATTACATGGGGTAGTTGACCTTGTTGCTTGACTAAGACACTTTAATCACACGAGGCGAGCGTGCTAGATGTAGATGTGGACAATCAATTATATTAAATAAATTTAATATCACTAAGCCCTTTACTAATTAGAAGACGTTATTCAAACGTGAAAATGCGATACGTAAAACCATCAGTGTTAACTTAGGGATTCATCAAACAATACTAATGTGTTAATAATTATTAAAGTAATCTCAGGCTAGGTAATGATGTTTGGTACGATTCAAACATCTCTCTGTGCAAAAATTAAGCAAAATATTCCGGAGATATATTTGTGAATCCTAAAGAGAGCACATACAATTTCACGCATTTCTGATTTCGATGAAGTGCACTTACCAGGTATTTGATCTTAATTGATTACACTTGTCCACCAATTGAATGCAAATACAAGAATTGAATGACAACCTGACAAGTATAAAATATTTGTTGATTTGGCAATTAAATGGGTATTGGTAACAAATTAAATGTGATAATGTAAATTCTTTTGAACACCTTCAGTAAAACCTGCAATTGTTAATAATAACAAAGCTCTTTTTATAATGTAATGGGCTGTTTTAGCTTCAATGTCTCTCGCTGCAGTGGCTCGGTATATAGACCACATATAGATCAATTGCATTGACCACTAGTAATTCAACATATAGATAATACAAATGGAGGTAAAATACTGATGGTAATTATAGTTAACACTTTTACGTCACTGAAAAAAGTCAGACTAAATTCCTGCCACATAGCCATTAAATATACAATTTTACGCCTCTTTGATTGCAAGGACATTATAAAACGTTATTAAATAACCTCCCAATATTTCGAAACTCCTATCTCACGGTTTCTTCATCAAAGGTGACGATCAATCTCAGATTTGAGAGTTCAAAATATGACAAAACATTAACAGTGATTAGGTCATTAAGAGCATTGCGAAAGTTTAAAGAAAGAATCAATAAATGCTTGCTACAAGGTTTACAAAGCTGGTCTTAGAGATCACGAAATTTGACAACTGTCTACTTAAGAGAGGACCAGAAGTTATTCCGCTAGGTATTAAGATAGGTTATCCACGTAACAGGGGTTATATTAATAGTGTTTTATTAAAGAAATAGCTGGGACAATAGGTGTCCGCTTTACAGAGGTTATAGTGTTTTACTAAATAAATAGCTGGAACATAAGATATATATTTGGTGTCCGCTTAACAGGGTTTATAAACATAGTGACTAATGAAATAGCTGGGACAACAGATAAGTGTCCGCCTAAGACGAGTTTCCGTCCAGAGCTGTCCAGCTGTCCTTCGTGGCCGAGTCAAAATAAGATCGTGGTTAGGAAAACCATGAGAGGGTATACTCACCTTTAGTTTTCAATAATATTATTTCGTTGGTTGATGCACTTTTCTGTTCACATATATCCTTGTGACTTTTCTTTAACAGTAACAAACAATGCTCTGCATTGTCTCAATATTAATATTTAATTTAATTTAATTTAATAAGTAGTCATCTGTTCCTCGGCCAATCAATGACGTTACAGCTTTCTAAAATGGTGAAAGATAAAAGGGATGACTCAAAAGGACCTTCCCATTTTCAAGAACTACTCCAATCCCAACCATAACCCTAACATTGAACCTAACCTTAAACCTAATCATAACTGGTATCTCTTATCCTAACATAACCTAAAATATAGATCAGACAAAAACAGAAAGATCCTTTTGAGTTATCCCTTTTAGCCATTTCCTTCAAAAACATGGTCATTCATGAAATATTAATGTATTCATTTGCAGAGCAATTATGTATTCATAATTTGTAGAACAATTGTGTATTCATTTGCAGGAACATAATTGATGTTAGGCGATTCTGTTAAGTGATTCAGATGTCCAAGTACTTTGTTAATTCATTTTATAGCATATTAATTTATCAATTGTGTGTGACACCACACAGCTTTTCTGCCCATAATATTCTCTAGGATAATATCTCACTGTGGTCATTGAATATATCATCCCCCTACCGTGTACTCATGTATTATAGATAATTGTTAAATACTTTCCATAAAAGAACTTATGATGGAACGCGACTATAGCGTTATCTCGTAGTTTGTACATGTATTCCTACGCTGGTGTGTGATTGAAGGATTGACAAGTATTGGCAGAAACCGAAATCTATAATGCCTCGTCAATAGCTGACACCTCATGGGTGGTCTATTAGCGGATGCCTTCGTTGATAATGTCTTCACTCTGAAGTTTTGATCCCGTTATCAGATTGATCATCACCGCTGATGAAAACACCAAATAGGAATGTCGAAATGTTTGGTGGTGAATTGTAACTTACGTTACATTTAATAACGTTATACGGACAGAGTAACTTCAAGCTATATGATGAATAATAATGTCTTTGAGATCAGAGAGGCGTAAAATTGTATATCTAATGGTATTTGTCAGCAATTTGTCAGTAAAAGTGTTAACTATAACCATCGTGTCTTGACAACTGTACATCCATGTGTATTACTTATGTACAACTCTTAGTGGTCAATGAAATTTATCTATATGTGGTCTATATACAGAGGGAGAGACATTGGAACTGAAACGTGCAGCTCATTACATTTTTAAAAGGGCTTTGTTATATCGAAAATTTCCCGCAGGTTTTTACTGAAGGTGTTCCAATAAAATTTACATTATCAAATGATTCAGATCGTTATGGGGCTTCGGTGGTCTAATGGTCAGTGCCACTGCCTCCCAACTCTGAGGTCAAGAGTTCGAATCCTGTGCTCGGACATTTGATCGTACGTGGAAAGAGTTGGTCAACACTCTGCCGAAAGTCGTGGATTTTCTCCCGGATCTCCGGTTTCCTCCCACAAGGAAGTTGACAGGGCGGGTTAGGAAAATAGTTAGGAAAAATAATGATGATAAAAACTGTAAAAATAAATAGCTAAGGTTAATTGATTGGGGTACTGGGTACTAGGTACTGAATGTAATAGAATGAATTGTCGATGTTGTAAAGCGCATTTGATCATATATATACGTGCTAATTTGCACTATATAAATAGTAAACATTATTACCAACCTCCATTTAATTGAGGAATCAACAAAGATCTTATAGTTGTTGTTGTCAGGTTGTTATTCAATTCCCGTGCTTCTATTCAATTGGTGGACAAGTAAAATACCTGTTGAGAATAGTTTCATTGTTGTACCTATTGAAATCATGCGTGTGATTGTATATATACTCTGGCTCTTCACAAGGATTCCCAAATGTATATCAGATATGTATATATATATAAAATGTATATCAAATATACATTTATGATATACCAATGATATACCAAATGTGTATCAAATGTATATTTTGCTTATTTTTTCAAATATACAGAGATGTTTGTGTCGTACAAAACATCATCAGCTCTTAGTAAGAGGGCTAATTAGTGATACTAAATTTCTTTGATATAATTTATTTAGTTTAGTTTAGTTTATTAGATTTATCACTCTTTGGTGAACGGAATAACCCAACTAGCTAGAAGCCCAATTGATAGGGGTTCCGATGGCCTACGATTTAAGGTCGTTATCCGAGAAGACCCGAAAGTCTTACCATTTGCTGGTATTATTGCAAAGGAAGCACTTTCTCCTCAATTATTTTTAAGACCCCGAGTGGAGGTCCGACCCCAGGATTTAAACCAGTGTCTCCCAGCTCATAGACATGTGTGGTAACCACTAGACCACAACAGCTGACCACAACAGATTTCTTTATGAATATATAACTCTCTCTCGCGCGCTCTGTAAATACGTACCTAAAATTAACACTGGTTTTATGATTGGTTATATGGAACAAAAGTGGTTAGGGATAGGACATTGGTTTATTTGTGGTTGATTCTATTGTTTTATTGTTTTAAACAACCAATCACAAAACTTGATAGTATAGGTAGGTGGCGACCCCTCGCTCTTCCTCTCGCACTCTCGCGCACTACCTGCCTCCATCCCTCTCTCCATCCCTGTAACGTGGTCGTTTGATTGCCAGCTGGACACTCTGACGTCTCCAACTGACTCTTGGTATCACAATGGTTATTCAACAGCAGTTATTTAACACTTGTAATAAAGTTGATTACCAATTACGTAGTAACAATTTAACAATCTATTTGAACAAATTTCTATTTGAACAAGAACAAATTTCTTAAACAAAAAGTTTTTGATATCGAGGAGCTGCATCGCGAAATAAAATACAACATAAAATTTTAAAAGAATTCAACGAATGTCAGTCAACCTTATCCTTTTGTAGACTTAAATAATTATTAAGAACATTTTGTAAATATATAAAATGTGAACTATATTTCTACTTCTTTAATCTTGTGTGTCACACGGCCCTTTCTTCACGGCCTGTCACGCGTCTTCCCGAATAACTACGTTAAATCGTATAGTTCCTCGGCGCCATAGTAATTGGATATTCAAGTCTGGGGTCTCCGTTCACCACAAGAGTGATAAACTAATAGGCGAGCGTTTCATAAACATGAGCCTCTATAGTCATGGCTTGGATAAAAAGAGCAACATTATATATATCTTGAGTTATCGACTTTAAATAGATGATACTGAAAGACAATGCAGATCAGTAGATGACTTATTCTCAACATCGTTTTCTTTTTTTCCATCGATTTTCATCTATATTGTTCCAACGATCTCGTTTCCTTGCTCTCAGCTCCAATCGTTTTCTTTTGAATATGAAAAAAGAAGTAAACCTTGTTTGCACTTGATGAACGGTTTTCGTCAGCTTGTTCATCCAAAATTTCTTGACCATTTCCTGTAGACTGTGTGCAACAGTTGTTTACACTGTGTGAATGCTCTTGTCCGGCTTTTGTATCCACAAACAAAGGGGGAAAATTTCCCAAGAGGTGTAATTCCCCGAAATTTTCGACGATATTTCCTAAAATTGTTTTGCTGGAAAACAAGAAAATCAAGTCTGACGAATATAAAGAAGCAATCTTGTTACTTGGGCTACCCCCTGTGGGGTAGCACCAAGTCTTAAAACGGGCTGCACTTCTGTATTTTTTTTTTTTTTTTTTTTATTTTTCTGGTCAACAAAATGCAACTAATTCCCATCTATCAAACTGACGTGATCATATTCGTTTTCTTTATTCTCATGACGTCATGACTGTTTCAGTGTTTATTCTCATGACGTCATGACTGTTTCAGTGATGAAAACGAGCGCTGACCTTATTATATTCATCCACGCTTCTTTGGTCGCCATTGCCATTGATCAACTTCAAGACTCTAGCAAATTTGTGATAAGATTGATAAGGAATGTGGCTGGCAAGTGTATTAATAATAAACATGCTCACACTACTTACAATCGCAGACACCGATAGCGGTAGACCTACACTAAAAGTAAAAGATGAGCGATTTCGAAACAGGTTGTTCCGCGGTCTCCATTATTATCGTACGCTGATGTGTACTCGATCAAATCTATGTTTACATGTTTTATTGAATCGATCAAACTGTTTAAATGTGCTACTAAATTGTACTGAAATATGTTGCTCAATTGCTGTAAATGGAAGAATGAAGAACATTGATGAAGTGATAAATGAAGTGACAGGCACTATAAAACATGCTGATGCTGTTGTGATATAATACCCGACGCGGCAATGTTATTTTTTCTAATATCTGTTCGATTGAAGGTCTTCGTGTGTCAAAATTTATATAAAAAACAACGGCAAGGTATAGGAAACATATCTGTTACGAAATTAAATCGGTTTAATGGACATAAGAGCATTAAATCATCGGGTAAACAACGAATAGATCTTGAAGCCATGTCCTTTGATTTTAGAGACGAGTCTCGCTTTAATCGCTAATACGTATTTTCTCATATAACATCTGATCTTCACATTTTAAGTAGACGAAACCTACAGCGTTCGATTCGCCAGATTCAAGTGATCATTTCGATATAGAATTGATTTAAATCGGACAAAAACACAATATTTCATGATTAATATTACAGAGTTTCACGGGATAAATGTCAACACAGTATAATAATAACAAGACGCCCGCTAGGCGTTAACTCGGGCTACTTGAGGTTGATTGTAGGCAAATTCAGTGATTTGAATTCAATATACACAAATCTATAGTTGTAGGTACAATGGTACATGTAATGATACAGCTGTCAGTGCAGGGGTGGTTAAATTTTCCATCATTACAAACCCATAACATAGTGTTGGCCAATGGCTTTGATTATATGCAGTGGCGAAGCTGGCCATAGCAACTGGTCATGCTATGCTAATTTATAAACATCTGCATATTTTGAAGACAATACATTTCTAAAGATCTAAATATGTAAATCGTTTCAAAATTCGCATAGCATGACCAGTTGCTATGGCCAACGTCGCTACTGATTATATGAAGGTGAGTTGGCTCAGTATCCAAGCTGGCTTACTGAGAAGTCTGCCCCACCAAATGAGCCATCCTGTTTGCTGACCTAATCCAGTTCTAGTCAACAGGGTCAGCCTGGCAAGCGAGCCGGCCTGTGCTCATGTAATAATAATTCATATGGTCAGTCCGGCAAACAGGTTCAGTTTGAGCAAGCATTAAATCAGTTAATCTTTTTCTCAGTGTATAAGGCATGGCAGTAAATCAAACCATGCATTTAGCTGGCAGTAGCAAGGTCAAACAACAACAAACTCTTTACTCCTTGATCTTGATAGTTGGTATGGGTGTCAGAGATTTATATACTGTGTGTTCTCATTTGTAAGCATTTGTGTATAATAATACATGTATGAACAATCGATACAAACTTACTGATAACCCAGAACATTTTGGAGCCCCATTTAAGCTTACAGGTAAAATATCGAGTGAAACAGGGTTACTCAATGGCAACAATGAGTGTCAGAGATTTATATACTGTACGTTCATTTGTAAGCATTCGCATATAATATGAACAATAGATACAAACTTACTGATAACCCAGAACATTTTGGAGCCCCATTTAAGCTTACTGGTACAATATCAAGTGAAACAGGGTAATTAATTCGATATATAGCAACATTGCATACTTTAATAATAGTACTTCTACTTGGTATAATATGAAACAATAAACTGTAGCATCGACTTTATTTTGTATAATTACATAACAATAAACAATACAGGCAACAAAGCTTATAAAAATATTAGTTACCTCAGAACAGTTAACATATTTCCATACAGCATTCATATGCAAGCATTCATATGTTGAGTCTCATATTAAATTGTTAAACATTTTTAGACAAAAAGCGTATGGAAACATATAATTTGATCGAGTACAGGTTCTCGAAATCGTAGACCAACCCGTTTCAAAAGCGATCTGGAATGTGAGCGTATATAAGATCAAGATACTTGCCAGCCACGTCAAAGATTTTCAGTGAAGAGCACTCGAAGAAAGGTGTCAGATCAGATGAGTAAATAAATCAGAAATATACGCAGTGTTTTCAGTTTCGCAAAGGTGCAAAGCCTGGGTAAGAGGTTGATCGGGATGATGCAATAATTAGCCTCCCTAAAAACGACTGCGGGGGGCTAAATTGTTTTGGGGATAACTTCACTGCGCATATGTAGTAATCCCACATTCATAGTCTCGCTCACTAGTCTACTAATTTAGTCAACAATGATGCAATAATTGCCATTTCGCGACATTGCCAAAATAAAAATAAAAAACAGAGCCCTTTCTAAGACTCTTGCTCTCCCCCCAGGGGGGAGAGGCCCGAGTAATAATATGTTTGTCCTTGGCTGTTCTTTCCGTCTTCATGATTGATCTCTCAGTCTCATCTGTGTTTCTCTCATCTTGGAGAGAATCTTTGCAATGGTTTGCAGGTTTACAGGTTTCGGTAAACTTTTCCAACAGCGATTCATTGGCAATAAAACGAAAGTCCAAACTCGTCCAAAATCAGTAGCCCAAGTGAACGCCTGAGCAGGCGTCTTTTTAATAATGGAACCTAAGGAAGTTTCTTATTTTTATTTTCTTATATATGATATTCTTATTTTTCTGCCGATTTTAGGCTGAAAATATTCTTGTGAATATTCTTAGATTACAGAGTATAGTATTTCAGTTACGGATGCCTGTGTATTACTTTTTATCCGAATTGCCGATATGATGTCGATCATATGTATACTGATGACTAGTTTTTATCGTTTTGTTAGCTGATAGCTGGTTTTGTTAGAAAAAAGGAAAGAATTTGCCATACTTTTCAAAGGTAAAACAAAGTTCATTTTTAAAAAACATGTGATTTTATCTACCTCTTCCGCAGGCTCTTAATCGGGAGGCTAGCAATAGAGTGCCAGCAATGGTTGATGGGAAGGTGATAAAAACAAGGGTTGATGGGAAGGCGATAAATGAGAATTTTAGAGCCTGCGAAATCGTGTGTCGAAACAATGCAAATTTGATCGAAACATTGCAAATGGCTTTGGAAATGGCGAAGACGCGAAGTCGCTTGACAAACTTGCAGCTAGAGAATACGCCGATGCCATATTGGTCTATATAAATAGCTCTTTGTAGGTGAAAACCGCGTGTGATTATCGTATTCGAGTATTAAATAACAGCGCACGAGTGTTTTATATTAAACGGCGATATACCGCCGAGTGTTTTACCAGCTTCTCGAGTGCCGTTATAACGGCATATATTGTATTTGATAATCGATATATACATTGTAAAGGTGGAAATCATTCAAACTCAGGTACGTCGGTAGTAATAGCACATAGCAACATAATATAATATAATACATCAGTCATCACCCACCCTTGTTTACAGCTTTTATGACAACGTTACACCGCCATAGTTATGCAATTTAAACTATATTTTGTCAGTGTTTGACCTGGAATAATTTACTATATCCTACATATTTCCTCTACAAAGCATATTAATATTCATATAAAGCAAAAGTGTACTGGTATTTTGGCAATTGTAGCGCGTATATATTCACGCAAATAATTTAAAAATTGTCATCGAACTATAGTATTTTACCTATAAATCTTTAATTTAAACGTCATCGACAAGTATTTTATATTGTCAGACCAATATTGCGTTGGTGCAATTCCTGTCTCTAGCTGCAAATCCCATTCGCTGATCTCTATATAGAGATTACTCAAATTAGTGGCCATTACAGAGAACACCATTTTGGATGCAGGATTTCCCAGTCGCTTCTCGCTCTCTCCCCTTCCCGTCGTTCCTCGCGCGCCTTCCTCTCACATTTCTGGGCTCTCAATTTGTACGCGAGCGACTGGGGACGAGGCAGTGATTTTATTGTATTTTATTCTCAACACGCAAAAATATGTTCTTAACAAAATCTCAGCCTTGGGTATATTCTTAACATATTCTTAAAATTTCGCTAATTTCAGCTTACCAGTATGCATGCATAAATACTAAATTGATGAGAAAACTTAAGCTTTGTTTGTAAGGCCGGCCAGCTGTAATAACTTACCCGCACACACGACATTCGCAGAAATATAAACATGCTAATTCCTCAACTGAGAATTTTTACATCGATTATTTTGACGGCATGGTAACACGGTGAACAATGAAAAGGAAATATCAAAAGATTTTAAAAATCTAGAGCTACCACCTCGAGTAACTCTTATACGCTTTCTTCGCGCTCTCCCAGGCCGTGTTAGGTATTTTCAGAACCAGGCCGTGTTAGGTATTTTCATGGAGGTAGGGTAACCCTTCTAGAAGGGTTTATTTTCCCTAGTAGAAAGGTTAACCTAGTAGCTAGAAGGGTTACCCTAGTAGAAGGGTTACCCTAGTAGCTAGAAGGGTTACCCTAGTAGCTAGAAGGGTTACCGTAGAAGGGTTACCCTAGTAGAATGGTTACCCTAGTAGAAGGGTTACCCTAGTAGAAGGATTACCCTAGTAGAAGGGTTACCCTAGTAGAAGGATTACCCTAGTAGAAGGGTTACCCTAGTAGAAGGGTTACCCTAGTAGAAGGGTTACCCTAGTAGAAGGGTTACCCTAGTAGAAGGGTTACCCTACTAGCTAGGAGGGTTAGCACGTGATTTGTAGGAGTGTCCACAAATGTATAAAATGTTAGGTAGCGTGTGAATAAACTGTCTTTTGTCTGTGCATATTGTGAGTTACACAATACTATAAATGGCGACGAGGATCAATATTTAACTCAATCAGTGATGGCTAACAGTCATTTCTACCGTCATTTCAACCGATTATCATTGGGGATAATCCTACATCTATTGGAAGTCGCTGGGATGTGTGGTTAGATCGCTTCGAGAATGTTCTGGCCGCAATGGATATCAAAGATGCGACAAGAAAACGAGCGATGCTTCTTCATTTTGCGGGGGGAAGAAGTTCACAATATTTTTCGCACGCTTGAAGATACAGGCGAAGAAAAGGATTACGCAGTTGCGAAAACAAAATTGACGGATCGCTTCAAACCGCAACAAAATATCGAATATGAACGTTATATATTTCGTCGCACGCTACAAAATCAAGGCGAAACACTCGATCAGTATCACACAAGGCTGAAACAACTCGCTACGACATGTGATTTTGCCAATGCATCAACAGAAATAAAATCGCAAATTATACTGCAATGCACATCGTCGCGACTCCGAAGAAGGGCATTACGGAATCCTAACCTCACACTAAAAGAACTCCTCGATCAAGGAAGGGCTATGGAGATTTCGGAAACTCATGCTTCGGCAATGGAAGAAACTCAACAGCATATGGAAAGAACAAATCTAGTGGACAACCAACGCGGCAGGTCATCTAAATACAAAGGGAAAGGTCAACGAAAAGAACAGAAAACAACCTGTTATAAGTTATAACTGCGGTGGAACGTTTCCACATCCTAAAGAAAAACCTTGTCCGGCTCAAGGCAATACCTATCGAGCGTGTAACAAGCCAAATCACTTCGCGAAATACTGAAAAACCACGGCCAAACAACTTCAAAACCGGACGAATGACGAAGGCAAGGTCAGTCAAGTCGACAAACAACTGCCGCCCCCAGACTACGACTCAAGCATATATGATGAATTTACAAGAAATATCCATTTGAAGACCATAGCAAACTTCCGAAAACCAATGTGAAATTTGGAACGACCGAAATTAGAATGCTTTACGATTCTGGATCAAATTCTCTCACGCAAGATTCCATCACTCGAAAGGCTTCAAATAAAAAATCGAATTTATTTCAGTAGGGTATTCTACGTCAGTGATGACTCACTGGTATCAATGAGGGCCCTACAAATAACTAAATACATACTATAATTTACATAAAAAACAATTTAAAAATGTCACAATTGAGATGAGAATGAAAATATGCATGAGAATCGTATAAATAAGTTTAAAAGCTTAGATTTAAAACTAGATAAAGACGTTTCTAAACGAACGTGTTCAGGAAGATTATTAAAATGTTTAGAAGCTCTCACAAGTAAACTACGTTCTGCAAACTCTAATTTTGTTTTAGGAACTAATAGTTTCATTTTACTATTTCTAACTAAGTACTTAGATTGATGTAATTTAAAATAATTATTAAAAGAATTTCGAGCCATATTAAAAATTCACCCAAATGTAAAAATAGCTAAGTGCATTGTTCTTCTGTGTTTTAAAGGAATAAGTTTGGTGTCAACCGTTAGTACACCGTTACAGATTATCTTATTCACTTTCGTTTGTATTCTTTCCAGTCTGTCACAGTCGGTTTGGCTGAGGCAGTCCCAAACGATATCACAATTGTCCAATATTGAGAGAATAGTAGCCTTGTGAATAGTAAGTGGAACGTGGGTTCTAATAAATGGTCTAATACGGCGAAGGGCGCCAAGTCTTTTGGACACTCGGGAACAGACATGATGTAGATGATCCTTAAAATTTAAGCTACTATCGAGGTAAACACCGAGGTATACTTATAATAGGCCGTTTGCCGTGGCCCGATATTGTTCACTTTCATTAAGCATGTCGTAGAACTGAAATAATTTTACATAACTTCCCTTTTTAAAACACCCTGAGTTCGAATCCAAAAAGTTCCCGCTCCCTAGACCCGCAGTTTTTTCGCAAACCCATATTTATTTTCACTCCTTCGACGAACTTTAAACAAACACGCGCCATTTTGAAATTAAATAACATCAGATGACCGAGTTATAATTTAGAACCATGTTATTTAATCTGCTTCAAAATAAACACAATTCACATGGTTTTCCAAATGGACGAAGCCAGTGATTTTTAGTTTACTTGCAAGTGAAAACGGTAAAGAATGAGAAATAAAAGTTCTATTAATGATGCCACAGAGATAATTGTTAAAGGAAGGGAACTGTGGTTGTCTGCACATTAATATATGTATGCAACTATCCAACTATGTAACGAGTTGGAGAAGAGTTGAAGCGAATTTTACATCGTTTCAGCATTTGACTTACAGATATATTGTTTTGGCATCATTTTGTTGTTTGCATCATTTTGTTGTTTTGCATCATTTGGCATCATTCTGAGGTTTGCTTGATTTGTAATTTTCTGTTCTGTCCCCGTCCTCAACTGTTTAACACATTTGACTTTTATATTGTCAATACGGACTGCAAGCATCATACTATAAACAATGTATCAGTAAATATGTGTAACTGTATAATGCTTATAATGTGAATTTTTTTCATTGCAATCTGATTAAAAAGGTTATTTGTTGTATTGTTATATCCTGATATTTTGTTGTGGTCTGTCGTAATTTAGAAAATCTGAAAATATATACCAACCTTAATACTACGAATGCTGCAGTCAAACATTGATTGTATTTTTTTTTTTTTTTTTTTTTTTTTAAATATTTTAATTATACTTAAATGGCAAATATACACAGGTAAATTTGAAAAACTCAAGTTTACAGTAAATACATTTAAAAAACTATGGGGACGAATCCCATGTTCTTATTGAATAGGGAATAAAACTATTTTGATATCGCTTAGTGCGACACTTAACCAGAGGAAAAGTACGAGGATGTCTTAATGAATACTTATTCACAGTAGGATTAGGTAACAAATCATGGATGTTACTTTTGTGGTTCAAAATTGATTTAAAAAACTTTCTACAGAGAGTCTCCCTTCGTTCAAAATGCAGATCAATTTTAAGTTCCAAAAGGCCATCTGCATAAGAAAAAGAAGGCAAAATTATCCTAACAGCTCTTCGTTGCACTTGTTCAAGTTGGTCGCGCAATTTCAATGAAAGAGATGAATGCCAAACTACACAGGCGTATTCGAGAATTGGACGAATGAAGGAGCAATATACCAAACGAAGATCCTTAGAAGGAACACCACAACGCCACAGGGTTCGCAGAGCGTACAAACGTTTACTCGCCTTAGAACATACATGGTCGATATGTACTGACCAGTTTAGATCAGATGTAAGATAAACACCAAGCAGCTTAATAACAGGTTCGACATCTAAAGGGTGATCGTTTAATACAAGAGGCTGTAAGGGAAAATGACTCCTTTTGAAAGTTACATGAAATTCTTTAGTCTTTTGAACATTGAGACGCATGTTATTAGTAATGGTCCATTGTTGAATACGGTCAACTTCCGCTTGGAGAGTCGTAGTCGTGCTGGGTGAAACAACCTCAAAAAGGGTACAATCATCAATGTATTTATACATAGGTACTGTAGTGGAAAGATCGTATGTGTAGTGTATGAAGTAAACTTGAACAAGTTAGCTCATTCAATATGTGTTTAAAACTTTTAAGTACTCCTGGTTAACATGTAACTAGTACTAATCCATAGCTATCTAAATACTAAATGTAGGTCACTTGCAGGCAACAATAATACTTGTTGGAATAGGAATAAAAAAGTGATTAGATGGCTGTTTAGATGACAAGATTTTATCTCTGTTTCATGCTTTAATACTGCCAGGAGTTAATTAATTTCAGTGTAAAAATTTAAACAATTAAATGAAGTCATGCACTGTTATTTTCAACGAGTAGTGTTAACTCTTTTAAGAGGATCAAAGTTAACTCCATGCGGGTGAGTTATTTTACTGAAATTATTTTAACTCTCCTTTTTGGAGTACCGCATCTGAAAAACTTTCAGATGTATCCCTTACGCCGGAGTTAGCCGTCTCAACTGGAGTTACGCAAACTCTTTTAGAGGAGTTAAAACTTGTCGGAGTTATTTAAACTCTATTTTGGGGGTGAATTCCTGAGATAAGATCTCAATCATAACAAACACGATCAAATACACGCGTAAACAACAATTTATGTTTTTGTGTTCTTTTTTTCTGTTTTATTAAATAATATTTAATGATAATTTTTAATACAGACCGCTAAGGCCTAGCCTACGCATATACGGCGGAATATTCAGGGCCCGATTAATCAGGGCCGGATACGAAGCGTCTGCACGCATGCTATATATAGGCACGGTTCAATCGTCGAACTTCTCATTCTTCCGAACCTAATTCAGCGAGTTTGAATAATTAAGTTCGACTCGAGCTGTCGGGAATTTCGACTTCGTTTGGTTGATAGGCTCGACAACTAATTCAAACGTCATACTTCTCATGAACCGAACCTATATACGGCCGAGTATTTTTACGAGTTTCGGAATTCGGGTGTATTTTAAAAATGGTAAAATGCCCGGCAATATTATCGCATAAACAACTCAATGGGATATTTATTATATTACTTGTATTTTATGATTTGTAAAGTATTTTCAAAGCCATTAAAATCTTCCGGGGGGTATATGACAACTCGACAAAGAAGCCAGAAAAATACTTGAATCTGATTGGAAAAAAGTTACAAACAGCGAAAACCTGTCAATCAAGTTTTTAGGCAAACGAAATTTTAATTAATTTTTAACCCTCGGCAAAGAAAGTTCTATAAAGATATGTGAAGCCTCAAAAACAATATAAATGAATTGTAAAATGTATAACTATTATGACAGAAAAGTACGTTGCTTAAAGTTATTCCTCGCTTCTGTCCAGAACTTGAATCGCTTAATTCATAGGCTACGAGACAGGGGACTGGGGGGGGGGGGGGGCTGCAGCTCCCCCAGTTGTCCGAAAAATTAGCTATTCGGGCAAAAATGGTCTTGTCATTCGGGAAAAAGGGTCTTGTATTAAATTATTCTAACATTTGAATGCAACTTAATGACATTATAACGGATTCTCATTGTGGGAAATCTGGGGATTTCATTGTCGTTCATTTAGCAATGGTTAAAAGTGGCATATAGCCAGGCCTTGGTTCGGGCGTTGTCTAAACGTAATATTGTACATTTGGTTTTGTGGCTAATTGATTTTCCTTCCTTCTCTTCTGCCGTCGTGCAATGCACTCTCTATGCATTTCAGGAAAGATATCCACGCGGTCTAAATTTGGAAAATCTGTGTTACTTTAACGGTAATTAAATACTTCGAATCCCGCACACTGCCGCGTCTGCAAAAACGAGAAAAGTGCCCTCAAATTGCAGGAAATACACTTTCAGGGAATCAAAAATTCAAATATTTTCTTTGGGGAGCATGTCACCGGATCCCCCTAATATACATGTTTCCAATGCATGTTCATACATTAATTAAAAACGTGCATGTGTAATAATGCTTAGGCTAAACGATGGCAATTCGTGTTCTTCAGTAATATTGACGTCATCATTTATTCGGGCTAGTTATGCTCAGCCCCCCCCCCTACAAAATTTTGCCCATACGCCTATGGCTTAATTCGTGGAGAACCTGACGACTGGTCGAAGCTTTAAGAAACAGAACCGACTTCAGGCAAATTGCCATCACCGAACGAAAAGGAGCAGTCCTGAGAATATGGTTGATGTCGGTTTTGAAAGGGAGGACGAATTGGTGGATAAAGACTGTAAAACTCGTTCTTCGGTCTTGTCGATGCTTTCATTTCCTCGACGTGTTTAATACCGCTCAACTTCAGGGACATGTCTTTCGTTTGTTGCTGTTCGGACGCTTCAGATAATTGTCCAAATTTATTTGTCAAGACAACCAATGATGTTTAATTGATGGTCGACATTCGCGTGGCGTAGTGTGGGAATCATTGTCCGATGAACGGAATATATATGATTGGTGAAGCGACCAGATATAGTCCTGGTGCAACGCTGATGTATTGTACCAAGTGAGTTTGGCCAAGTGGTTGTCGCTGTTATACCAAACTATTCGCGAATATGGATTTCTGGCGAGATAAGACTTCAAAAAAGCGACCGGGCAACGCGGGCCTTTCGTGGCGTACATTTTGGGAGAAAAAAGGCTCTGTCAGCTAACTGACGTACTCGTTTACTTCAGGAGCCAAACAAAAATCTACTTTTGGGGGGGGGGGGGGATACTTTAAGTAATTTTATATTCAATAGTGATATTTTGAGATATGAAAATGATTTTGATGGACTAACTTCTACAACACAAGTAATTGTTCCTTCCCCATAACTATATCTAGACCCAATGTATATGTAATAGAAATATTAGATTATGTTTTATTAACACCATATTTTTCAGTAATATTACAAGATGAGAATATAGATTATGCAGAAGGTTATCTTATGTTTATATTTAGATAGCTATATTAATTTCAATATGAAAACTTTTAAAGAGAATTTACAAGCTGTTATAGTTAGAAAGTAGAGTTTTAAGAGTAAACATAATAACATTTGTAAAAATACATAAGGTTTTGTAAAGAAATGTTGGTTCTAATAAAATTGTAAAGTTTGTTGTTGGTTGTAACAAAAAAAATTATTTGACATTTTAAAATCTGTAACTGTTAATTGTGTCCAATGTTGAATTAATTCAATTTCTTTTTCACCAATATATTGAGCATCAAAAAATAATGAATTAATGAATAAAAAGCAATAATACCGGGTGACCCAAAAAAAAGTACTCCGGTTTGATTCATAATAACTTCTAAACGAGTGAAGCTATTAAACTGAAATAACTTTCATTAGATAGATGGAAGACTAACTTAGATTTTGAAATATGACAGTTGTATTTTACTTAAAAATTCACGGAGATATTAATGTTCAAACTCGGTAGCATATTTCTGGATGTGTCTAAAATATGCAAAAAACGCCGTATCAAATTCTTAATGTTGGATGTCTCTGGGGAGTTGCATGTTATGTCTTATGGAGTTATGGTTTGATTGTGTTTCATTCTGAGTTTATTCTGAACATGAACAAATTTGGAATGTACCACATGATCAGCAACCGTAGAATTTAGAAGAGCTTCGCAGCATGCCGTAATCTAGAACAACGAATGATCCATGACTCCTTCGACGCAATGGTGTCACGGGCTAGGCAGTGCATTCGTGCTAGAGGACACGCGATTCCGAACGAATAAATCTTGCTTGTATTTTGTAAATAATAATACTTCGTTTCATAATAAACAATTTGTCAAGTGTCATTTATTTACTGCTAATAGTGCGTGTTTCAGTTGAGCAAAGCTTGATTAATATTTGATACGGCGTTTTTTGCATATTTTAGACACATCCAGAAATATGCTACCGAGTTTGAACATTAATATCTCCGTGAATTTTTAAGTAAAATACAACTGTCATATTTCAAAATCTAAGTTAGTCTTCCATCTATCTAATGAAAGTTATTTCAGTTTAATAGCTTCACTCGTTTAGAAGTTATTATGAATCAAACCGGAGTACTTTTTTTTTGGTCAACCGGTATGTCCAATTTTATGACCATCCATTTGTTTATAAATTATTTCCATTTGCTCAGTTGTTTAGATTTGTAAAATAATATTTTTCAATAAATTTTTATGATCTGTAATACATATTTATATTAATGAACCCAATCTTTTGTATTTAATATTGTTTCGTGCAAGTTCTTCGAGAATGATTTCCATTGTTTTAAAAACAAAAAGCACACACACCAACATATATAACAAATAGGTACGCTTGGGCGTATATGTATCTACTGCGTAATCGCTAATGTAAAGTATTTAATGGTACAAATATGAAAACAATGACAATCATTTGGTTCCCCATACTGAGACACGGACACGTGGTTTTAAATTTCGAGTCCCAAGGTTTTTGAAGGATGTTTTCAAATTTTCTTTTTCCCCGTAACAATTAAGGAATGGAACAAGCTACCCAAAGACGCAGTTGTTTCAAATTCCTTAGACACTTTCAAATCTAAACTTATTGATTCTTTAGTTCTGGTTTGATTAACTATAAATTTTAACGTTGATTTTATAACATACTATTCTTAATCCAAACAAATACTTTTTTATTAGCCATTATATAACGTAATATTTTTAATGTAAACATACTTTTTAGTTTTACTTTTTAGTTGGCGTGATGTCGAAAAGGACTTAATAGATGTAGATGTAGAAAGCCAATAAGACTTGAACATCAATTGATGTCATTTTCGTCCATTTTTGTGTGAACACGCTGTGAAAATGATACTTTTTGAAACACGTTACAAATAAAAACACTCGAAAAGGACATTGTGTGCATATATAGACTATGTTGTCCAAGTGAGACGTACAGTATAACAATTTAGGAAATATAAATTTTAAATTTATTTTATATATTAATTTACATTATTTAAAGGACTTTGTTATAAGAATGAATGTGAAAGTACAGGTAATAATGTAAGATTTCAT
Source organism: Chrysogorgia sp. JL179-B06 (assembly GCA_035772405.1). Taxonomy (NCBI): domain Eukaryota; kingdom Metazoa; phylum Cnidaria; class Anthozoa; order Scleralcyonacea; family Chrysogorgiidae; genus Chrysogorgia; species Chrysogorgia sp. JL179-B06. The sequence continues at coordinate 258,822 of JAYKKM010000338.1, read as the reverse complement.
TATCAGCTATATATCCAGTAGGTAAACTAAATCGGTTTAGATATAAGAACTATCTGAGTACTACCTCTGTAAATTAGTATAAAATGAAGAACAGGATGTCCAGCAATGTCATCAAGATAATAAGAGCAACCATACATTGATTGTTCGTCAACACACATGCAGTAGAAAATAGTTTTTAATTAAAATAAATATTTGCAAATTTTGCAATGTGGGTTTCCTTTATGACACAAACTTTGTATGACATTGATAAAGGCAGCACACAGATTATTATTTTGATATGAGGACTTCTTACAGCAGCATAGGACTTGTTGCAGCAATATAAGACTTCTCACAGTAGTATAACTTGTTGCAGCAATATATGACTTGTCTCAATAGTATAGGATTTGTCAAAGCAGTATAGGACTTGTCCCAGCAGTATAGGACTTGTCGCAGCAGTGTAGGACTTGTCGCAGAGGTATACCTGTAGGACTTATCGCAGCAGTATAGGACTAGTCGCAGCAGTATAATACTTGACACAGCAGTACAGGACTTGTCGCAGCAGTACTGGTATAGGATTTGTCACAGCACTATAGGACTTGTTGCAGCACTTTTGGGTTTGTTGCAGCTGTATAGGACTTGTCGCAGCAGTATAGGACTTGTCGCAGCAGTATAGGATTTGTCGCAGCAGTATAGGATTTGTAACAGCACTATAGGACTTATTGTAGCAGTATAACTTGCATTAATTTCAGCTGGTGATGAAGGGAGGTTGTTCTTGCTAGAGATGATGTTAGAAATAACGTCATACACAAATATATTTTGAGCACAAATATTATAAACTGTATCTTCAGAAATTTTACATGATAATAAGGTGACACTGATACAGCCTAATAATAGGATATCTAAAATTACAGTTACAGTAGCATGAATAAAATTAAAGAGATCACTATTAAAAATAAAATAAGACAAAATGATCTTAACTCAAAGTATTAGGAAAGAGATCTTGTAAATTAAAAAAATAAATGCTTACCTGATTTTGTTGTAACTTTGCCAACGACTTCGTATAAAGTAAATGGTTTGAACCTAGGAGTATCATTAATAGATGACAGACTGTGTGAAGTTGATCGTCCAGGTTGTTGTAGTCTCGAGAGACTGACGTTTCGACGGCCTCAGTGGCAGCTTCGTACAACTTACGAAAACTGTGGTACATCACACTTAAAAATTCAGTGAAGTTCATGTTCAAAATACTTATCAAAATGAAATTTGTAATCCGTTAAATTCCCATATCACTCCTTGAAACGAAACAAGATGGCGTCATTTCGAAAACGCAACGTCGTACCATTTTGAGAAGAGCCTAGGCACGAGTTCTTCTGTGTTTTGATTGCCTCCGAAAGCTAACAAACAAACCTAACAAACCTAACTAACAAAATATATTTTTTACCTTAACATCATTACGTTCTTTTTCTATTTTCTTAAATGTTTTACGATAGTTTTTTTAATGATCTTTTGCTTCTGTTTAAATATAAATGTTAATTGTTTATATGAATCTTGATCTCTAACTATAATATCCCTATCTAAATCGCTATTAATATTTACATACACTACAGTTTCTACACCTGTTATTTTATGTTTTTTTATATAGAATAATTGTCTTTTAAATTGTTTGATTCTATCTTCCATTGCATCATCATCTTCAAAACCCATAGGGATTTCAGCAGGTGGGGGTGGTGGCGGTGGTGGTGGTGGTGGTGGTGTTGGAGGAAAAGAGGAATTTAATATTTCAGAATTATCAAGAATAAAATTATCAGGAATAAAATTTTCTAATGTACTGGATAAATCAAGTAATGTTGTTGTTGTTGGCAGATCTTGTAGGGGTTCAAGATTTTCATAAAAGTTTTCATCTGGAATCATTGGTTCAGGAATACTTGGGATGTTTTCATCAGGAATACTTTGGATGCTTTCATCAGGAATCGTTTCAGCAATATTTCGGAAAATAGGTAAATCAGGGATACGTATTTCCACTAGCGGTGTGAGAGGAATTTCGTAGTTTGGAGAGGAAGGTTCGGTGAACAAAGAAGAAGAAGGTTCGGTGAAAACTTCATTGATTAAAGACGTTTCTTCTTCATTTTCTGATTCCGACGACGACGATATAACTGATCAGATAGGTAAACACCGAATAGCTTTTGTAAATGCTTTTCATTATTTTGTTTTTGTATGTATTCTGCATGTGACAGCTTCATTTGACACGCTCCTTTTCCTTGATTCTTGATAATATAATTTTTCTTTTCGTCTTTGTATGAAAGATATTTGTTAATTTGTCTGATTCTCGCCATCATAATGCTTTTTGATTTTTATAAAAATACCTCTTCTTTATATGATATTATCTTAATAGTAAAGTGATTTTATTGGTTCATATTAAAAACGTAGCTCATTGCTTCATTTTTATTTATTTATGATTGTTAACATGTCAACTTTTTATTCAAATTCAGCCAAGGACGCTAAGATCTAATCCATTTATATTTTAGATAATACATAACACTATTAGTAGCCAGTGGCGAAGCTGGCCATAGCAACTGGTCATGCTATGCTAATTTATAAGCATCTGCATATTTTGAAAACAATACATTTCTAAAGATCTGAATATGTAAATCGTTTCAAAATTTGCATAGCATGACCAGTTGCTATGGCCAACTTCGCTACTGCTAGTAGCTATGAAACGAGTTATTAAACATTAATCCTCATTGATTTATGATTCCTAGTATGTCGACAGGTTATTCAAATTCAGTCAAGGACGCTAAGATCTAATCCCTTATATTTTAGATTTTACATAACACTATTAGTAGCTATGAAATATATTTATAAATAATTTTTTATTCCCTAGCTATTGCTTTTTATAAAATTCTTTAAAATAAAGTTTTAATCAGTATAAGAGCTATGAAGTAGAACAATAGGGTATATTTAAATTATTACTTTTATGAGTTGATAACAAGGATGGTAAAAAGTATATATATATATATATATATATATATATATATATATATATATATATATATATATATATATATATATATATATATATATATATATATATATATATATATATATATATAACTACAGACGGTACCGTTTCAGCCTTTTGGGCCTCATCAGTGTAGTGCTGATAAGCAGGATGAAGATAACTGCTATTTACAGTCAGCCTAATTGATGCCACACAAAATGTGGGACATCAAAAACCATGCCAGAGCGCTCAAACTGCAAGCAGTGAGCGTGCGCACAATGCGTAAGCGACAATGGTTCATCCTGTAGAGCGCTCAATATGACCTAAAGGTCATATATATATATATATATAGATTTTCGCTTACCTCAAAACTGATCTGCTACAACTTGTTTCATCTGTAAAAGAATCTTCAGGCAGAAGCTGAAGATTCTTTTACAGATGAAACAAGTTGTAGCAGATCAGTTTTGAGGTAAGCGAAAATCTATTTGCTCTAACTATATGTTGTTGAGCACTCTTTGCATTTCGTAGACCAAAACCTACACGTATATATATATATATATATATATATATATATATATATATATATATATATATATATATATATATATATATATATATATATATATATATATATATATATATATATATATATATATATATATACGTGTAGGTTTTGGTCTACGAAATGCAAAGAGTGCTCAACAACATATAGTTAGAGCAAATAATAGATTTTCGCTTACCTCAAAACTGGTCTGCTACAACTTGTTTCATCTGTAAAAGAATCTTCAGCTGTAAAAAGATTCTTTTACAGATGAAACAAGTTGTAGCAGACCAGTTTTGAGGTAAGCGAAAATATATATATATATATATATATATATATATATATATATATATATATATATATATATATATATATATATATATATATATATATAAGGTAGGTAACCCCCCCCCATCCAGTGACCAAAGGATGCCGCCTCATTAAAAAGTCATTAAGACGCATCACTTTCGTGTGATAATTGCTTCAAGCTCATTGGTGAATTTTCAGGAGGACCTCTGCGAAGACATCCCCTCCTTCGGTCTAATTATTAAATATTCCGTGTGAGGGACATGTGAGGGAAGGAAGTAATTACCTCTAAGCCTCTTTCACCTTTACGATCCCTAACCCTAGTCTCGTGTACCTTAATTTGGGACCCCCATCGTATACTTAGGTGGTTCTCTCATGTGTGAAGTAATTAGCGTTAAGAACGCCTTATACTTTCATACTAACTCGTCTCTAGACCAAAAGCAAAAGCTAGGCGGGGGGTTAGGGTTAGAAAACATATTAGGCGGGGGGTTAGGGTTAGAAAACCCATTAGGCGGGGGGTTAGGGTTAGGATCTTTGTTGTGTTGGGGTTGGGTTCTAGCATTAAATTAACAATTCGCTCTTAATTTGATCATTATCATCATTTTAACAGGAATGGTTGATTGATCATTATAGTCATTATAATAGTGAGGATATGCTGCATATACGTTGCCCTGACGAGCAAATACATTGCCCTCGTACCAGCCCACTGGATGCAGATAGTTAACACGTTCGATATGTTCGATTATCCGCTCTTTTTAAGAAAACTACGTTCGCAAGTCGGATAAGCTGTACGCATATTGTAAACAGATAATTTACCTTTGTTTTAATATATATTGTAGCTTTGGGAGTTGATTATTTCTCAAGAAAACGTTCGTCGAAGACAGCCGAAAGATCGTTTACGATATGGTATTCGTAATACGAAAATTATATTTTTGGGCATGTTCGATTATCCGCTTTCAAAGAGAACTAAGTTAGGTACCAGGATAAGCTGTATATATGTTGTAAATAGATCATTTAACTTTAAAAGAATATATTCTATAGCTTTATGGGAGGGTTAGGACCTTTGTTGTTTTGGGGTCGGTTACAATCCAATTAACTTGGAGGCTGGTACGAGGGCAATGTATTTTCTCGTCAGGGCAACGTATTTGCTCTTCCCAGTCCCGTCCGATGTGACCTTATATGGAATACGTACTATAAGTACCTATCCATTAGTGGTGCAACTCACAAATATTTGCATGTCTTGGGAATATTTAATTGCTTTGAGGGTATACACTAGGATTTTTATGGGTAAACCGACATCAGTCAATATCTGATGAGGGACATTTATCATCCCTGACTTAAGAACGCCTCACATCCCTCGTAGACTCCTAACTCTAACCTCTTCAAACGCATTCATTTGCCTGTAAGCGAAATAAAACTTTATCAAAATTGCTTTTCTAGATACAATCGAAATAGAACTTTAACGCGGTTACTAAGATTTATTTGGCTGAATCAGACCATTCGAGAAGCCAAAGCTATACTGTGTTGCGAACGAAACTAATTAGCGTTAAGAACGCCTCGCAGCCCTTGTAGACTCCTAACCCTATTCAACCTTCATAACCCTAAATTTAATTATATTTGGAATATCACCGATTTCAAATCCGACTCCTTGACTCTCATCGGGAGTTGTGCGATTGCCTAAGCGTTCGACTGAACCCATGGATTCAGCGTTCGATTGAACCTGTGTTTTCACCGTATCTACAAAGATATGAACCCTAATAATTTTAGCCGTATTATGTCTTATCTCGCTTTAGTGTGCACAGTTCCTATGAGAAAGAAAAACAGTGCGAAGAACTGTTCAAGATCTCAAACATATTGACTTGGAAAAAATATAAATTTAAACGGCATTGCGTTTACAGCGTTGCTATGCTAATGCTTATACTGTTGATATTTGTATATTTCACTTGAGAGATGAACCCTAAAGATTTTGACCGAATTATCGCTTATCTTGCGTTAGGGTACGGGATTCCTATGATGAAACATTTCGGGAAACAGTTCGAAGAACGGTCGAAGATTTAAAATGTGTGCAAGTTACAGTATGTACAGACGGCTGAGTCAAGAACCGTGCAACCACATAGATTAAAGGAAGGAAAAAGTGGGCACGAATACGAAATCGTACTGATTTTTAGAGCTAAACATAGAAACGAGGCAGGGTGAAACGGACGAGGAATCTAATTAAAATTCAAACTACGACAAACCCAATCGCATAAATTATCGAGCATGCATGGCGTTTTGTTATAGCTTTAAGGCGAGTTTATCTTATTTTGTAATATGTTAGGAATAAAGATATACAAACACTTTATAGAAGGTACAAAAGGTTTATTTTTTCTAGCTATAAGAAATTACATATGCGGATATTAACAGATAATTGACACGAAGCGTTGTGTTTACAAATTAGCATCGCAACCACTTCTTAGAGATACCGATTGTTTTTCCACTGTCAAAGATGTGTTCGCTCTTTGACTTTGTGTGGGATTTAGATTTCCTCCGCTTTTGTTGTTTATTAGTAACAGTTTCTCCATGCCGTAATCTTGCAGCTTTTAAATAATTATTAAAGTTTGTTTCCATTTCCTCTTGCCGCTTTATAAGATTTTCCAAAGTTTTCTCCAGATTTAATTATTTACTATCTGCGGTAGTCTGTTCACTCTGTCGAGGTACACACATTCCAATTTTACTCATTTTAACCACTTAGAGCGTTCTTCGATATCCATATGATGTATCTGATCGAGATGGTTTGCCAATCTAACAATATTAGTGCTTCCACAACCGAAGACAGGGCAATTTCTACGTGTACGACCCATTATCTCGAGTTGTTTACACCTCCAATGACTCACACGATATGCCGTGCTCTTCTATGAGCATTTATTAGGCCCGTTTAGGCCCTATATGGCCTTCTTTGCCCGATAAGGCCTTTTGGCCCGTTCGTAGGAGGGAGTTTATACGGCCATGACGCTCCCATATATGCCGCATCAAAACGCAATATGACAGATATATGTTCGGGTTTTTCAATTCGACCATTTAAAACACGTAGTCATGTTACACCTCAAATCATTAATTGTTACCCATAGCTTGACATGACAGGATGGGCCAATGCTTTGGAAAACCGATCACACCTAGGATAAATTTTGGAGATGTTTTTTAAACGGATACGGTGTCTTTGTACGTGTTACGGTGAACGCGTGGTAAGCGTTCAAAAGCGATAATGAATTTCAAAGAACTACAATAGGTTGCTTGAATTAACATGCTAATTTGAATTTGAAAAGGTAGCCTTTTTTTGGGACACCCTGTAGAATCACTGACGCGCTGGTCGTGCATTAACCGAAGCAGGCGTACAGTATGCGTGTGCCTGGGATATATGATTTTGAACGAGTTGCAAAGAAACTAATGTACTAATGAAACTAAGAAACTAATTAAGAAACTAAGAAACTAATGTACTAATGAAATAAACAACCTTAAGATCTCAAAGAGCAGTGGACCTTTCAGCGTGCCTGTAAAAATCCTGAAATTAATAAAAGAACATATAGCTGTACCTTTGGAAACGATATTTAATTGTTCTCTCTCTACTAGTATTGTACCTGATAAATTTAAAATTGCTAGTGTTATTCCTATATACAAACAAGGGTCACAACTCTTACTAAATAACTATCGTCCCATTTCTTTACTTTCAATTTTTAATGGGCTCCTTGAAAGAATAGTCTGCAGACAACTGAAAAACTTTATTATTAAACATAACCTACTGTATGAAAAACAGTATGGTTTTAGGTCAAATCACTCTACATTACATGCAGTTCTTTCTATTATTGACAAAATTCAAAAAGCCATTGAGGATGGTAATTATTCCTGTGGAATTTTTTTGGATTTATCAAAGGCCTTCGACACGGTTAATCATCACATTTTATTAGATAAACTTGAATATTATGGAATCAGAGGTGTAACGAATGATTGGTTTAAATCATATTTAGAAAACAGGAAACAATTTGTTTCTCTGGGTAGTGTTAAATCAGATATGCTGCACATTTCTTGTGGCGTACCACAGGGTTCAGTTTTGGGACCCATTCTTTTTTTGTTGTATATAAATGATTTTTATAACTGCTCTGAAATTTTAGATTTTCATTTGTTTGCAGACGATTCTAATATTTTTCATACTGATAAAAGCTTATCAAGGCTGGAGTCATCCATCAATGGTCAACTTACGTTTGTCAATACATGGCTTTGTGCAAATAAATTGTCACTTAACATAGATAAGTCTAATTTTATTATTTTCCATCCAATCCAGAAAAAAATTGATGATAGTTTTCAAGTGTCTTTAAATGGCAAATTACTAAAACGTGAATACAAAACTAAGTATTTAGGTATAGTCATTGATTGCCATCTAAATTGGAAAGATCATGTCTCTCACATATCAAATAAAATTAAACGTAATATTGGAGCGATTACAAAAATGCGACACTTTGTTAACTTGGATATTCTTAAAAGTCTTTATTATGCTTTGGTGTATCCATACTTAACTTATTGTCTAATTGCCTGGGGTAATACCTACCATTCTTCATTGAATCCACTTTTTATATTACAGAAAAAGATTGTCCGGTTAATTACATTTTCTGATTACAATGACCATACTAATCCTATATTTATAGACCTTAAGATTATTAAGTTATATGATCTCGTTTATTTACATACTGCACTGTTTATGTACGATTTCCATCATGGAAACTTACCTGAATCATTCAACTCCTTTTTTTCTGAAGTAAGTAAAAAACATACACATAACACAAGACTTGCTTCTAGATCATCATATTCTATCCCAAAAATTAGAACTAATTATGGAAAGTTTAATATAAGATTTATTGGTGCAAAGACTTGGAATTTGATTTGAATGGTATTTTTCAGTTGTATAATAATTCTAATTGAGTCACCAAAAACTATAACTATATTGTGCTAGTATTAATTTCATTCGGATTCTCTCGCAATCAACTCTTGTATTCTATCTTCAAACTTATATCTTATATTGTATCTTATGTATACTAATTAACGTTTTGTCAACTCTCCTTTCCTACATATATTAGTTAATTTCTGTGACCAGCTAACTGTCTAGATTAGCCTATTGGTTATTACAGTTAGCTTGCTACCTTTACAAAAGTCTCCTTAAATAATAGTTTATTCACTATATGTATATAAAGGTGCTAATTAATAAAATTGAATTGAATTGAATTGAGATCGATAAATGTTTCATTCAAATACTAAAATTTATATTTCTCTCACTGTCGCCTTTGTTGCAGTCGTAGATCTTAAGATCGCTATTGTCTTGTGTCGGTGAGACTGTCCTTATCATTAATCTTTTCATGTCACATGAAAGTGTTTTTTTGTTCGTTTCAAAGACAGATCAAGTTTAGAAAAGAGAGAACTGATATCTGAAATGCTTTGTTTCCAATTGATTTTTTTGTTGGAACAACACTGTTATTAATTAGTTCTTTTGTCGGACAAGTTCTGACGATCCGCTAGAGAATTAAATGGGTTAATACTGCAAAAGAAATCATAGCAGCGACGCGAAATCTCCCTTCCAAATTCCATATACTGTACTCGAAGAGTTCTTCACTGTCAAGCCGGTCAATTTGAGGAAACTCAAGTAATAAATATTAATAACTAGAATAAATTAATATAATAAATATGACGTCGTTAATGGATCAAGTTGATCCACTAGATCCACCGTACTCAGAACCCCATGATGGAGCGATCTCGACCCAAAAGATTCGAGATCTTGTCACTACGCCTAAATTTAATTATACTATAGTTACTCTATCCCTACGATATCCTAAGCGTTCGACTGAACCTACTGTATGGGTTCACTGCCTCTACAAAGAGATGAACCCTAATAATTGTGTCCGTCTCGATCATGCTTTTAAGCATTTATTTGATCGGTTGATTGATGTGACAGTGAAGCTCGCCATATACATTTAGGGAGAATCGAACGATTCGTTGTTTTCTTTGAGTAAATTAGTGGTTCTTAAAAGAACCGTTTTTTCTTTGTTTTTTTTTTCTCATTTTTTCCTGCACAAGGGAGGTACAACGAGTGCGGTCCAGGTTCATTGAAGCAATTTTTAATTCATTTAATAGATCGCGTTCGAAGATTCCTCCCTTGTACGCCAGCGTCTACTCTTCATCCCTCTTGATGCTTTCATAAAACTCAGTAACCAACCCTTTCAATGCTTTGAGCAGGTATGCCTTGGTACCACGAGGTACGCCCATCGGGAGTTTATGGATATACTTCTTCACATAGTGGCAAGATCGGGAGTCTTTTCGGTCGAGATCGCTCCATCTGACCCCAATGTCAAAAAAGAAGGAAGACGCAGTGTCATTGCTCACTTAAACCATGCCAAGCTCTTTGCATAGGAATTTATTTCTGATCTTAAAACCATCCATGTCTATTACACCAACGATGTTTGCCATTACTGTTGTCGTGTAGAGCGGCGATATTGAAAATGAATGGTCGCTCCTGACTGAATGTTCTTTTATACCCAGAATAGAGATTAATCAGGTGTCTTCGCAGAGGTCCGCCTGAAAATTCACCAATGAGCTTGTAGCAATTATCACACGAAAGTGATCCGTCTTAATGACTTTTTAATGAGGCGGCTCCTTTGGTCCCTGGATGGGGGGGGGGGGTTACCTACTTACATAGATACACGTCATATAAAAATACACAGATGGTTGGGTATTATATTCATTTTATCGATGACACAACCGACAGCTGAACAACTGGTGAAGATACAGAATCAATCTGAATTAATTGAATTAATCCCCTTTAAAATATTGAGTACTCAATGAACACTACGTTTAATTGCTTCAACTCCCATTCCAAAGGCTGGACCAGACGATATACAAATGTATCATTTGTATTTTAAAGAAGAAAGCAATGAACAGTATCATAAGACATACTTTGATTCATCTCAAGATGAGAAGATGGGTCTAAATATATATCTTAGCAAGTATTATCTGTTTGTTTGTCGTTAGTTTGGTAAAAATAGGTAAAACAATGTATATATATTATGAGCGTATACATTCTATTTGTTGTCATTTAAGTCCTTATAAGTATCAAAGCAACAGCTCCATTATTAACACTATTAGTACCTATGAAACGCAGTTATTAAGCGTTATTCATAATTTATTTATGATTCCTAGTATATCAACAAGTTATTCAAATTCAGTCGAGAACGCTAAGATATATTCCTTATAATCCCTTATGTTTATACAATATGTTTAATAAACTCGCACGAGGGGACTGGGGAGGGGAAGGTGAGCACGAAGTCCACTGTTTTATCGTATTTACTCGTCCTCTCAGTGGAGGAGAAATGTGATTGGTTGGAAATGACAGATATCCTAATCCCCTCGCTAGCGAGGTCGCGAAGCGACCGAGCGAAGCGAGGGTGATAATCTCGCCGTGGCAGCATTCCATTTCTCACGAATAGTAATATATATATATATATTATATATATATATATATATATATATATATATATATATATATATATATATATATATATATATATATAGACCAACTCGATCCTTATAAGGAAGTATAAAGGTCGTATTGGGTGATCCGTTTGAGTCTGACCATATTTGAACAGAGAAACGCTAGCGGCCATTAGCGATTTGTGATCAGAAGAACTACATGTATAAAGAGGTTTATACGAAGGGTATACACGTTTGCGTAAAATAAAAGGTACGTGTTTTATGTATTTAGACTCGCTAATTCAAAATCTGTTTTCAGAATTGAAATTGGTTAAATATAGATCGAGATAACGTATACAGTTTATTGTGTGTAATTTGCGTATATGTACATGACTGTATACACTATTGATATATGCTGGATATTTGTGTATAAAGTGGACGGGTATTCTACGATTTAACGATATATGTATATATACATATATATTATAATAGGTACGTGTGTTATATATTTACAATCGCTAATTCCAAATCTGTTTTCATAATTGGAAACGGTTAAATATTGATCGAGATAACGTTCAAAACGAGGGATAGGTGACAAAGCCCTAAAGGTCGCTTATAAGCTTGCTTATAAAGCTTGCTTATGACCATGGGTTGTTTTATAACGCAGCCAATGGTCTCGTTATTCCTATATGCTACCAGCAATCTTTTATTACATAATATACGACAATTTTATTATAGTATACAAAAGATGTTTGTTAACAGGTTGTTTAACCAATTAAGGTTTAGTTTGATTATTAACTCAGCTTTGCAGCTGTCGCGAAGGTTAGTTAATGGTTAATTTGAACCCTCAAGATGACATTGTAGTAGAAAATTACGTTTGGTAGTTTTTAAACTTTTAAACTTTTAACCAGTGTGTAAGTTATATTATGAAGCGAACATTATGATGTATGTATTATATGTATATGCATGTCTCATCTATTTTAAGGCACATACCACACCGGTTTGTGGTCTGAAAAATATTATTCATATATTCCACTTGTAACCAGAAGTGATCCATTATCGGTTGTATGGGAAGGTAGATGCAATTTTTGCTGATATGAGGGACTAAATTGACTAAATATTTTAATTATCTGCTGCTTCTGAACTTCATGTGATAGCCGCCAGTCAATCTTGAAATCACCACATATTATGCAATACTCTTGGGTAAATTTATCTAATATCCACTGCGCTCAAAATAATGAGTTCGACGTCGGGATAAAACTTATTTTAATTCATAACATCAGGCTAAAACCACAATAAACATTTGCATTTCTATTTACACTTGCAAATTCGCTATACTGAATTCCCCAGCCTGATATTATGAATTGAAATAAGATTTATCCAACGCACTGGCTTATTGTCTTATAATAGTCAAATGAACACTCTTTGTCCCAACTACAGTATGGTTGTCCAATTACGTCCTATACATTTCTCTTATGAGCTCTCAGCTGGAACTAATCAGAAATATTATGAATATAGAAATTCGCTTCGTGCGAAAATATTCGCATAGTGGGAAACTGCGCTAAGCGTCGAATCTCGACTGGGCAGAAAATAAAATTTTCCTTTGTTATGTGAGATATCGCGTGCAACTAATTTTTAGAAAAGACAAAAGGAAAAGTCGAGTACAGTATGAGCAAAGAATATTAGTATGCGGCAACAGAATATGAGTATGCGGGCACAGAAGCGTTCCTGAGCGCAAGGCCCGAGCTTGCCAGTTGCTCCATATTGTAAACACTGTACTGCAATTCATTTGTGAGTGATATGCCAAATAAAAGCAAATATAACCTATTCAAATCTTGTGAAATAGTTGTAAATCTATAAGCCATTGATCACAAAAGTTAATCCTTCAAATCCAAGGAACAGTGGGTGATTTTGGAAATGTTGATCGAAACGCAAACTTGTCAAGTCAAGCGACGATCTATATTTAGAAACGTAAACACTGAAGTAAAACAGAATCAGGGAGAAATTGTGCCTGAAACCTATATGAGAATAGAAACCATTCTAAGACACACCAGTATATGGAAAGAAGGGAGAGGGATAGCCAGAAATTACAAAGTGAGCTAGAAGTATTCGATAATATTAAGTCTTCTAGAATCAAGTAAGGGATAGATCTTACTTCGTGTAACGATCACAGAAATTTGCATGAGTACAATTTTTGTTAGCACTATAGAATTGGCTCGTTCTTTAAAAATCCCGTTTATTTTATGTATAATAGGTTTAATTCATAAATTGGAGAACTCCAGGACACAAATAAATTGGATTTTTTAACTGAACGAAGCAGTCCTAAATTTCTAAGAACCGCTAGGTTAGTAGGAACAGAATACCAGTAACGCTTATACTATTAAATGGTCATTAAACCGTGTCAAATTGTTGAAAATTGTCATAATAGAATTGCTTCGTTCTTCAAAATTACATTACTCTAGGTTTAACTAAAATTATTAATAAATAAGATTTCACATTCTTGATTTATGTCAGTAAATTTAAGTTAAAAAGTTGACGGTAATGTAATTCATCTTAGAGTTTACATATCTTGACAAGTTATCATGGCCTTCTTCGCCACTACAAAATACTGAAAGCTCGAGAAAACGCTTGTTATCGTGTGGGGTATATATACGTCTGGTTCAATGCTAAACATTGCAAATTGATCATCTTAACGCTGACCTTATCATTTCATAATATTGACCTTATCTTAATGCTGACCTTATCATTAGGCTCGGACGCAGGCACGGCCGCGCACGCCGAGGGCATAGCAATAGCTCTTCTGCACAACGTGCAGGATATATACGACGAGTCGCTTGGGCCGGGCTGGCTGATTGCCGAATAATTAATAATAAAGTAGATAAACCGTTTTTTCGAATGGTATGCACGTTCTCGTAATATAAGAGAAACGTACGTTATGTATTTAGACTCCGTAATTCCAAAACTGTTTTTCGAATTGAAATCGAGTAAATATTGGCCGAGATAGCGTTCAAAATCTACATACGACGAACCGGCTTTTAAGGATTTGTTATCGACAGACGCGGTCTGGGCACTAGGGACCATGTATGGGGAAAAGAAACCCTAGCGGTGGGGTGGGGGGGGGGGATGGTTAGCGGTAGAAAGGGCGGGCGAGGGGATTATTGCGAATTCGTATTTCTAGTTATTCATTAATGCGCGTCATGGCACAGAACTTGTTTACGAAGGGAGATGTATTAAAATCGCTGTGATGCACACAGGATTTGGGATCGAAGAGTTTGATATTTCAGTCGCTGTATTCTTCACACTGCATATGTTCTGGTCATAGTTCTTTTAAAAAGCTAGTATCATTGCCGACGAGATATCAGAGCTCAAGTCAATGGGAATAACAGCGTGCTCTATTCGCGACTATATTGACTACTAACATGGTTAATATGTTCATCGGCAAATAGAGCTTTCTTCCTTGATGTTTTTTGCGCCAGGAGAGCATTGTCGTGGAAATTTCCGAATAGGATTTTCTCTCTCTGGAGTGACGGCTTCAGCTACCTTTCTCTTCACTACAACGCAATATGGGATTTCGGGGTTTACATCGGGTTTGATCGCTATCGATAACGGTTTGTACGTCTCCACAAGATTTCTTAGTTTTCTTGCGCACGGGCTCCAAGCCATATGGATCTATAAAGACTTCTTACACAAGCGGCAACATTCGTATTGATATGTTTCAGATTTATATATTCATAATATTTTCTTTAGCCGTAAATTTTCAAATGTAAACAATCACTGCTATTGGTTAATTTTGACAGCTATTGAAAATGAGATTACAGTGGGCGGATACGACAAAACAGTAGACCTCCTGCAGGCTCTCCCTCTTCTTCCCCTCGCGCGCGTTTTCGCTCTTCCTCTCCCCTTCGAGAGCCGCTACGCAGGCTAAGATATTGCATTACACTATTGCTAGCTATGAAATGTATTTATAAATAATTTTTTATTCCCTAGCTATGAGCTGAATCGCTCTTTATAAAATTATTTATAATAACGTTTTACCCGTATAAGAGATATGAGCTAACCGTTAAACATATCTTTGAAGATGTATGCTCCTGCGCGAAAGACATGGTCGTTTAATTGTAGATCTAAAGAAAAGGCTGATAAAATGCTTAAGGCTGTGCAAACAATTAACACTTCTACAGAGAGTATATTTAACATGTCTGAAATTTCATTTTTTGTATGTAGTTTCCCTACTGAAAATAGCGAAGGCTATCTTCAAGGTATGGTTATATTTAAAGATATACGTAGCGCCTCTGAAGTATGGAAATGGTTTGTTGACATTTACCCCGAAATTTGTAGATCGGTCGATGGCGATGTATATCACTACGAGGGGCGATCTTATGACCCATCAACTTTTATTCGATATGGTAAACGACGAGCATTAAATGGGTTTTACAAGACGTCAAAAATTAGCCGATTATAAAGCAGTGCATACACGAAGTAGAAGATGCAAACAACAATTGGAAGAAATCCAATAAACATTATTTTTAAAAACTGAAAAATTGTAACAAAAAGATATTAAAAAAATAGCTAAATTGTTGTTGAATATATTGTTATTGTTTATGTCTTTTTAAGGTTCCTCTTCTTGCGTTTTATAACCACATCCACGCACGTCTTCATCATATTTCCTCATGAATCTATCTCCTCCTCTCGTTTTCTTTTACTTGATCTGGTAACTCGGTAGGGTTCTTCTTCTTCCACATCCTCTTTCACTGACCAAAAACACACAAAAACTTCCCTTATGGTCGTATAGGGCCTTTATGGTTTTTCTCTGCTCGATAAATGTATCCATTTTTTCTGTATTTTTTTACTATAAACTCTTTTCTCAATGGATATATGATTGCTTTTAGGATGTAGAGTGTTAACATGGTTATGTATATTTGTTGATAGGGGTTGACACAACTAGTTAGACCAATCAGCTTTCACTAGCATTACATCATAACTAATCACATTTATCAAAAATAAGTATACATAATCCAATATGATTGATGAATTTTTGAACATGTCAAACATACACTATAGGGATTATAGTACCTAGTAACGCATAAACACTACGCGATTATATAAACGCAAGCTAAACGTATTACCCACCAAACGAATCTACAAACTTAAGAAGGAAGAAGAAGAAAAACGAAACAAAAGATGGAAGACATTGTTTTAAAGAAAGAAGATGACGCGCGATATCGAGTGGGACTTCGATGAATATGATCCAAGTGATTTTTTCCTCATCAATGAGAGTGAAGAAGAAGAAGATACTGATGATGAAATACTATTTAAAAAACGAGCAGCAGTGTTTTATATCTGATAAAACACGTGATGCGAGTTTTTTGAATGGCTTCAAAAACTGTGAATGAGAAACATGGATTTTAAATAGAAAATAAAATCTCTAGGGAATAGCAACTTGGTTGTCCTCTACCAAAAATTTGAATATGAATTTTAAATACCGAGGCGTGGTAATGCCGAAGCCTACATTCTCGGCAGCGTTTGTCTTTGATATGCCTCCAAAGCGAAGATTTCGATAACCAAAAAACGAAGAGCAAGAAAAGCGTGTGAGTAATATTTTAGGACCTCCAAGGAATATAACAGAGAGGGCGAACAGTGATTTGAAAGAAGAATGTAAGGATTTTATAGACTTCAGTTTGGCTGATTTTAGATTTGACGTTCCCGACGAAATGTTGAGTAATTTCCCGATGCGTGCGAGTGAAGGTGAGAGGGTATCAAATGTTAACACGAACATGTCGAGTTATGTCTTGTAAAGAGATAGATCGTGGTAGTTCTTAAATTTGAATGTTGTTGTGCGAGAATTATCATTGTGTTGAAACTATAATTATGTTAATGTAAAATACGATCTTTATACAAAAAATCTTTATATAAAAATCTTTATATAAAAAATCTTTATATGAAAATCTTTATTCACGAGAAGTATTGTGTTTCTGCATGAATACGTGTGCTTTAGCTGTTATAAAGACGCATGCATGTGACTAATTTCGTAGAAGCAATTGGATAGTTGGTTTATGAATTATTAATGAGTTTTTGAAGAAGATGATGATGATGAGAAAGAGAGTGAAGAAGAAGAAAGATGGGGGGAATGGGTAGAAAAAGAAGAAGAAGAAGTAGAAGTCGTTGAACTATGGTCATACGGGGATAGGTATGGCAACGAGTACACCTACTCAACAAATACTAAAGAACTTACAAAAAAATAACAATAATATATACAAGATCCGATAGAGAGAGATATTTTTCTAAAATGTTGTTATAAATAAAAAAATTTGTAAAAATGTTTTTGTCTTCATCACACAAATTAAATTTTTAACCAATTTTAAAATTGGAATAAAATGCAGTATTTTAATTAATTAAAAAAATTGTATACATGTTCCGAATAAACATAAAAATTTAGATATGATTTTATGCAAAGAGTTAGCGTGTTTAGATTGTCCTGCTAATTCTATTAGTGATTAATCATTTTTAAAAGACTCATTGCAGTATGTAAAAAAAATTACACATATCATTGATTGTGAAGCTTTTAATATAAGGGGACGATGGAGTTATCGTGAAGTTTCTGTTATTTCTTTATATAATGGTCATTTAGAATCTTTTCAATGTTACGATTCATCATTACTTGATTTTCAAAATTTGACTTTCTCAGAAAGGAAAACAATTCTTTATCAGAAACATCTACATGGTTTATATTATTTGAATAAAAAACGACAATATTATTTGGATGAAGAAGAATTGGTTGCTCAAATGAAAAATATTTACGGTTTACATTCCTATGTTTTTGGATATAAAGGTGGAGTTTTGGAAACAAGATTGTGTGCAAAACTTAATATTTGTTGTGTGAATTTAGAACATTTATGTATCGAAAAATATTCTAAATTAGTTGAAATGTATAATATGACAGAAAAATGTTGTAAATATCATGATTCAAACGCCAGACATTGTTCATTGTATGAAATAATTTTGTTTAGTGCTCGAATTATGGAAAAAATAAATAGCAAAGGAATGAAAGATTATTTTTTATCTTATTATAAAACATTGAACCCTTGAACATTTATTTCAAAAGATTGAATCATGATGCATGATGATGATACTCTTGATATTTCGCAATATACCAATGCTTATCACACGTGTAGATATATTTGGACCTTTCTTAATGGTACTTTTTCTACGCAAGATGGTTTGACTGCTTATACTATATATTTGAGGATTACGGATGTACATTCTTCTACTATTTACAAACTTAAACTATCCTTGTATGGTAAAGAAGAAAAGGATGGTGGAAAATGCTGTCAATTTAATTGTTTCAAGATAAAGAAAAAGATCTGATTCCTGATTGTATATTACAACATTTTCAATGTCTATTTTCAACGTATATAAAACTTAATTTACTAAAGTATACTTTTCCCTATTCTAGAAAAACAATTAACGATTGGTTTAATAGGAATTTTCCTGAACAATTTCATTGTTATAGCAGCGCATCTTATTATTATATTTTTTGTATATTTAACGAATATATCTATTGGAAACAAAATAGTTTTAGTATTCGTTCAATGTGCAGTTTTTATTTTGTAACAACACGTTTTATGGTGCATATGATCAATTTACTCTTAAACGTTTTGAATTGATTGATAGTGTAAAAAAACATTTTTTGTCAATATAAGGTTTAAATAAACGTATGAATGTTAAATGTTAAATGTACGAAAAAATGAAAAATACGAATACAATTGTTTTCAATATATATATTATTTTATAATAATACATTCTTAATTTTTCCAATCCATGAGGATAACCTGATCTCCATCGTTGTGGTTGTACTATACCCCCTTTTTAAACCCTTTACCTAATAATCGTCCATATCGTCTACATTTTTTACAAGTCATTTTTTATTTTTTTATTTTCCAATAGACACTGCCATAATCAGCGAGAATTTCTTCATGGGGTTTTATACGTTTTAAACTTTGTAAAAAGTTTTTATTTTTATTTTTTACATATGTAAAATAGGAATTATTTTTATATTTTGAACCTCTTTTCCATTATTTGCAAAACGAGCTGTAGAATAAGTACTTAAATCAGCATCCAAACAATTGTTTGCATTATCACATATACTATAGGTTGCATTTACGTCTATACCGTATTTACGATCTAATGCATCTTGAGTTGTTTTACGACCAGTGTATTGGATAATTCTTTTTTTTTGGATTAAATTGATTTTTTCACGCATACAGGCCCTTTCCAGCATTTGGAATAGTTGAATTTTTTATACGTAAGTTATCTTCTTTAGCTAAATGGATCCAACATTTGGGGTTGTGTGCTGTACGTTCACGACATCGTATTTTTTTATAGTATTATTTTTACATTGAAGAACATCACGTATACTTTGTGATTTAATTTTTTTTACAACACGTGAGGATCGTTTGTTTTTGTTTTTTCTGACCAATTTTATTTTAACCATAATTAAAAAATGTTTTAATTCCAAGATAGTCTATTGCATTTTGTTTAATAAATTTTATGATACATTCAATTTTATATATAATAGATGATGATAATTGATATATTTTATTTTTTAAATCTTCTAATCTTTCTTGTATTTGTAAAACAATTATATAAATGATTTTCTCATCATCTTCTGTAAAATTTAATAGACATTCAGGAAATATTTCTGGGGAAAATAACAATAGGGTTTTTTCTAGTTTTGCTTTTTTTTTAGGAAATTGAAAATCACTTTCGTCATCTTCATCTTCTTCTTCTTCTTCTACTTTATAAAATTTTCCCTCATAGATATAAACTTTTTCCCTACATTTTTTTTTAAGTTTCATCCATCGTTGTCATTTTTGCATAACGATATAGCTTTGAATCAGTATAACCAGTATCAAAAATCATATCATATTCAACAAAGTTTTTATCCACATCATATAATGTGGAACGCATTTCTGTAAAAAGTAATTTATTTCCATGTTTACAAAAAAATTCTAACATATCCCTTGAAATTGTAAATATTTCATCCAATTTTAAATAATGCGAACATTTTGAAATGATATGATTAAACCGTTGTTGTTTAGTATTCATGAGATGGTGAAGTAACAATTCTTTTTATAAAAAAAATTATTTGCATCTTATTCTTTCTTTAACAACGGTATATCATAGTCGTTAAATTTAATTTTTACAGAGAGTAAATCATTCATCTCGATAAATTTTCCAAAAAAAATAATATAATTGATATCTTCGTTATAGGGGATATCCGTAGTATAAAATTGCGACTCAAATAAATCGAACACAATTATTTTAATTACCATTTTTTATTCATAAAACAAAAATCATCCCCTCGCAAGCGAGGGTGATAATCTCACCGTGGCAGGGATTCATTTCTCACTAAAGATTCGTATGTGTATATATATATATATATATATTCATCAAAGGCATCTCTGAAAAGATAGCAAGAACGCTCAGAAGAGAAAATGTGAAAGTCAGCTATAAACCCGTCTATACACTTCACCAACAATTTCCAAAACCAAAGGATAAACAAAAGACTGAACAAACAAAAGGTGTAATTTACAAGATCGATTGTTCTCTATGCAACTTCACTTATTACGGACAGACCGGCAGAGCTTTGAAGACTAGGATAAACGAACACAAAAGAACTGTCAAGAACCTTGACAAATATTCAAAAATAGCTCAACATGTAGAACAAAAGGATCATTGTCCAGATTTCAATAACATTGCCATCATGAATAAGTCGGACAATTACCATCAACGCTTGTTTCTTGAAGCGTGGTATTCTGTTAAGGATGCTAATGCTCATAATGACCATATACAAATTCCCGATGTTTATAAGTCCCTTTTTAACACTGTTTTCTATTAGCATAACTTGGATCTATTTAAGTCTGTTTTGACTTTCAATATATTTTTAACCGACGAAGACCGTAGTTGTTCGGTCGAAACGTCTTAATAAAGTTTTATAAAAACGTTGTATATACGTTTTTTAACTAGTCAGTGACAAACTAATCTCAACCATTTTAAATTATGACAAATCCTGGCTGCAATTTTAGCATTTTTCATATATATATATATATATATATATATATATATATATATATATATATATATATATATATATATATATATATATATATATATAGTAAAAAAGTAAAGTGTTGCGTAGACAGTGTTTTGAATATATAGCAAAGTGAAAAGGTGGTAAACTGCCAAGCATTTAGTTACGAGATACTGAAGTTTCGAGCGGAGCCCTTCATCAGAGTAAGACGAGATGGAATAAAATAAATAGGGCTTATATATATGCCAAAAGGGTGTCACAAGTAGAAAGTAGCCAATCAAATGCACGGGAGATAAACAAACTAATAATTGATGTGATGCGAAAAGTTAAATCATTTTCTATTTTTACAGTTTATCAGCAAACAGACTGAGGGGGGATGACAGGTCCAATATCCAAGGGGATTAGGCGAAAACGAACGTCAAAACGAAAAACGAACGTTTTTCTTTTATTTAATTTCCTACAAGTTTTTTGTTATTTTAGTTTGCTTGGAACATTTTATTATTAGCTTATACACTTTCCTTTTCAAGTTTTTGTTTCTTACTGCTAATATATTATCGCCTAATCCCCTTGGATATTGGACCTGTCATTTCTCCCCCCCCCCTCTGTTTGCTGATCAACTGTAAAAATAGCAAATTATTTAACTTTTCGCATCTCATCACTTATTAGTTTGTTTATCTCCCGTGCATTTGATTGGCTACTTTCTACTTGTGGCACTCTTTTGGCATATATATAAGCCCTATTTATTTTATTTCATCTCGTCTTACTCTGATGAAGGGCTGCGCTCGAAACGTCATTTCTCGTCGCTAAATTATTGCAGTTTACCACCTTTTCACTTTGGTATATATATATATATATATATATATATATATATATATATATATATATATATATATATATATATATATATATATATATATATATATATATATATATACCAAATTGTGTGCACGCTCACTGCTTGCAATTGAGCGCTCTGGCATGGTTCTTGATGTCCCACCTTTTGTGTGCATCAAGGGTGACTGTATATAGCAGTCATCTTCATCCTGCTCATCAGCACTACACTGATGAGGCCCAAAAGGCCGAAACGGTACCGTCTGTAGTTATATATATATATATATATATATATATATATATATATATATATATATATATATATATATATATATATATATATAAAAAAGTAGAGTGCTTCGTAGACAGTATTTTGAATATATAGCAAAGTGAAAAGCTTAAAGGTTCCTCTCATGGCTGTCATACCTACTTTGGGCATCCAAGTTTTCTTTTTATCCTTCTTCTTTTCCTTCGTAATTTACTACCCCCTATTTGATAATGAATCCTATGTTTAGTGGGTAAATACACGCCCCCTCTTTGTGTAACCATTTATGATTTTTATTTTTTTATGGGTAAAAATAGTTGTTTCTAAAAAAATATCCCCACAATACTCTCTCACGTGATAACTAATGTTTATATAGACATAATGATTTTTCAAAATTTTTTTATTATAAACAGCGATTTATTTTAATTTTTTGAAAAATTCATTTTTTTATTTTTTTAGGAAACCATCCACCACTGACTCTAGATTTTGTAAAATAAAATAACACGAATTTGTTTAATAAAACATTTTTTTATTCAAATATCTTTGTTTCCATCTTTTTAATCTATCGTCACATTTACAATTATTTACCAATTTACTATAAATTGTTTTTGAGTAAATTATTTTACAAAATTCACAGTAATTTTGTCGACATAGCATATTCTACATGTGTAATGCATAACAAAATGAGCAAAGTATTTAACTTGCATCATACGGTATGAACAAAATATATTGTTTCTTTTTAAACCTTCGTTCCTCCTGGGGTATTTCGTAATGTATCAGTTGCACCAAAATATACTTGTTCTTGCAAATTGATCTCGGTCTTTCGATCAATTATTGCAAGAAAATAATCTGAAGATACTACCACTTCCGTATTGAGATATGAATCTGGATTGAGATATTTTACAACTAACGCTCGAAGATAATTACCAAAATGAATAACATCCTCTTTCATATAAACCACAGCATAAAACTTAGAATCCTAGCAATCACGAAATAAATAAGCACCCTTATACATTTTAAGATGTATAAGATTTATTTCTTCTACATCGGATTCTGCCATGAGTCTTCTCCTAATTGCTAGTTGCACTCTTCTTTAAATAGTCTTTGACTAGTTCTTCATTAATCTTTTCTTTTTTTGGATATTTCGTAATGTAATAGTATCATCAAAATATACTTGTTTCTTCAATCGTATATTAATCATAGTCTTTCGATCAATTATTACAATAATATACCCAATGGTATACCTAGTTTCGTATGTAGATGCGACTCTTGATTTAGATCTGTTAACATTAATGATCTTTCTTCATAACTTTCTTCATCGTCATCATCATCATCCTCATCATCAAGATCAAAAGGAAAATACTCCTTGGGTAAATAATCCACTGCAAAAAACGTAGAATCTTTGCAATTATGATATAAAAATTCATATGTATACATGTTAAGCTTTAAAATATTCTCTACTTCTTGACGTGTTACCATAATGCTTATCCCAACTCGAATGAATACAAATACTTCCAAGACGATATCATTGCTTCTTTAAATAGTCTTTCGGATATTTTTAAAAAAATAAACATTTCACACGAGCGTATCTTCACTTCCGGTGTCGAAAACCTTTTATTTTTTATAAAATAAACAAGTCTCCAAACCCTATACCACACAGCAAATTCTGCTATGAGACCATTTTAAAACATTTATAAAATACAAATATGAATAAATTATATCTCAGCTCGCACTACTTCATATTAGTCATTGTACATCTGGTGGTCGTGGAGGTCACATCTCACACGCTCGGTCGCTCTCTCTTCAATAATTTTTATTTGTATTTTGCCAAAATCTTTTACAATTTTTTTTTATAAAATACTTTTGATCACCACTATTTTTTTTTTATAAAATCATTTCACACCATTCTATTTTTTTTATGAATTTTTTTTTATAAAACACTATTAATTTTTATCCCCTCGCCCGGCGCGAAGCTCCGGCCGAAGGCCGAAGGCCTGAGGGCGAGGGTGATAATATCGACCGGCGTTTAGTCCCTTATCACGCGAGATCCAAGCGGATCCCTATCTCGGATGCAGTTTATATATTTATATATATTGAAGATCAACCGTCAACGGCCCATGCGCGGCATCGGAAAATTTGGCCCTGGTAACTAGATATGGTAAATAATAAATATCTGCATTTGAATTCGTGTTTTGTCGGATTATACGGTGAATGAAGATTTGAGTTCAAAAAGATCGTGAAAAGGCAGTGAAAATGCAATATATCGTCGTCCGAAGATGTCAAGTTCGTAAATCATGTTCGTAAATCAAGTTTTTAATACGTGGCGTCAAAACTAAAGATTCTAAAGGTAAACCCGTTTTCGGTTTTTTAAACCTGTTAGTCAGTTACAAAGATAGTTTTGCAAACATGTCCGAGTATGTTATTCAGGCTTTTATTTGATGTATAGCATGATTTTCTTGCGTTAGTAGTTCAAAAGATATCGTCGTCTGAATATCTAAAATATTTATACGGAGTTTGTCAATCCAAGCGTCATCGCTTTTTTCAAGCTGTTAGGTATCAGTTACACAAATATTTTTGTAGGTATGTCAGAGGCTGTTAATCAAGCTTTCATTAGATATATAGAATGAGTTCTTAGAGTTAGTACTTCAAAAGATATTGTGGCCGGAACATTTCACTTTTGGTATGTCGTCATGGCAACCGAAATTTAAAATTATTATAACACCTAAGGATTAGGGTTAGGATTAGGGTTAGCGATCATTTGAATTTCGGTTTTTTTATATATCGAGAAAGCGGCAATCGACAGACATCACAAAATCACTCTTTGCAGGGCTTTCGCTCAAAATTGAATAGGCCTTACATAAGATATACCAATAAATTATGTGCTTTATTATAATATTGCAGAATAACAAATGTTAATACAAATTTTGAATGGCAGATTTTATACTTTTATTTAAATTATCCATCACCATTGTTTCACTCGGTCACTTTGCAACCCCAATTGCAATACTTGTTAATTAGCTATATAGTGAGTACCAGTACTGGTGGTAAGGATGTAAAAAAGTACAGATTATAGCTGTATTTATACTGGAAGTCTATAGGACTAACCAGGACCAACCTGGCTGGATGCCACCTTGGGCCTCGCTTACATTTTACTCACTTTAATCCCCTCGCCCGGCGCGAAGCGCCGGCCGAAGGCCGAAGGCCTGAGGGCGAGGGTGCTAATATCGACCGGCGTTTAGTCCCTTATCACGCGAGATCCAAGCGGATCCTGATCTCGCATCGGCTTTATAGGTATATATATATATATATATATATATATGATCAACCGTCCTCATGCGCGGCATCGGAAAATGTGGCACTGGTAACTAGATACTCAGATTAAATTGAACCGTCACAAGAGACATAATTTTTTGAGGAAATAGAAATCCGAGTCCGAGCATGTATTTTGACTCGCTAATTCCAAATCTGTTTTCAGAATTGAAAACGGTTATATATTGATCGAGATTATCATAGCCGACCAAGCCCGGACTAATTTCTAAGTACATAAACCATTTTTACGAAGGGTATTCACGTTCTCGTAATATAGTAGACACATATGTTATGTATTTTGACTCGCTAATTCCAAATCTGTTTTCAGAATTGAAAACGGTTATATATTGATCGAGATATTCAAAATAATATACGATGAAGCTCGCGATGAAGTATCATAGCCGACATTAAGCCGATTAGCCGACTAAATTCTAAGTACATAAACCATTTTTACGAACGGTCTTCACGTTCTCATAATATAGTAGACACATATGTTATGTATTTTGACTCGCTAATTCCAAATCTGTTTTCAGAATTGAAAACGGTTAAATATTGATCGAGATAACGTTCAAAATAATATTGACCGGCTTATAGCGACTAAAGCCGACTAATTTCTAAGTACATAAACCGTTTTTACGAAGGGTACTCACGTTCTCGTAATATAGTAAACACGTATGTTATGTATGTTGAATCGCTAATTCCAAATCTGTTTTCAGAGTTTAAATCGGTTAAATATTGGCCGAGATAACGTTCAAATATTTCTTCGACGAAACGGGCTTTTGCAAATTGTGAATGTTTGCAAAACACAAATACACGGCGTGCGAGGTCTGGGCACCATGGATGTGGGGGGGGGGGGGGGGGGGGGGGGGTAGTGGTATAGAAAAGGCGGGCGAGGGGATTGTTGCGAATTCGTATTTCTAGTAGTGTAAACATACACCATACTGGCTATAACAATCAGCATTTATGCTCATCTGATATTATGGCATATGCCTTCTAGCCAATGGCTTAGTGTATCTGTTTAAATTCACCTTTGTCCTGGATAGCATGCCTGGGCAGTGCCAGTCCTAGGCTTTCAATGTATATTTTGCACAGCTTTTGAAGGATAAATACTGTATAATGTATAATTGGGTAGGTTAACACTCGCTGTGTCAGGGGAACATGTTAGGATTAAACAAGTGGTATCACCCCACTGACAAGAAGCAGCTGAAAGGAATTCCATCCTGAATTAATATATATATATTGGTGAAATAATTAGATTAAGCAATATCGTTCTTTGTTTTTTTTGGGGGGCTTTTGTCATTTCAATTTTTGAAATTATGTTCCCGGTACTTGAATACCATTGAAATAATGGTACATGAATGTGCATAATTATATAATATTAATAAAAGTTAAGAAACAGAAGTCTTCTAAAAGAATAAAAGGTTTATCAGACTTATCAATTTGGTCTGGGATAAATTTAGGTATGGAATATTTTGGTATCTGCTACTAACAATTAGACAATAAGGAACATGCAGATTACATTATTACAGTAGGGTACATGTATCTGCTTATACTGACAATTAGGCAATAAGGAACATCCAGATTACATTATTACAGTAGGGTACATGTATGTACAAGGTTATGTAGTCTCGTGAATACAATTGTACTTTGAGTAAAATGATGAGTATGCCACTGTTACGGTACTGTAAACATGCATGTTGAAATTTGTTATTAAAAGTATAACTGACATAATTAACTTTAATTATGTAATATATAATTAATAAAATTATTATTTAAATTAATAATTATTAAAATTAATTATTAATTTCAATAATTACACAATTGGTTTCCAACCCTGCCTGCGAGACAATTGTGTTGGCAGACTTTCCCACTTGGGTTCTGTTCAGTACACTACCCACAAATTGCACCCAAAAAATAAGCAGTTTGAAAATCTGTTCAGTTTGGCAATATTAAAGCCTCAAACAGTAGGCGGGCGATGGGTTGTTGCGTACACGTATTTCTAGTACTTTTTAATATTTTTTATTAAATATATATTTTAAATGATATACTGAGAGAGAGACGCCGCACCGCAATGATGTGTACCGACTCGAAGCTGTACCTGGTTCTGAACCATATCACCTTGCTCGATGACATCAGCATATAGATTTTAAAAACCAGAAATATATTTCCAGGGGGAGGTAATTATCGTACACCCCCCTGCATATATTGCTCGGCTAGATATCTTGGCTCTTGTTTCATGCAATCTGATTGGTTTAGAGCTAGTGCCAGTCTCCTTATTGTGAATAATAAGTATTATACTACTCACCAGCATAGCTGCTACGCAGCCCGTCCCAGCCATAGATTATTTTATGCTGACTGTTCCTGTGTTCCAGTTTTTCTGTGAACTAGTGTTTCCACTGTATTTTCGTTTTCGGCCAGAATTGTGGCGTCTACCACTGTGATCTTGGATCAACAAACTTCAAAACTGTCGGCACTAGATCATGGTCGAGATATCGGTACAAATGTGCGACTGCCGGCTTACAGTACAGCGGACAACTTTGGTAGGTGCCTTCGAAGCAGCCATTCCTCACGTTGTAATCCACATACTACAGGAATTGTTAAAGCATTGTACGCAGTAAACTATAAATACGTATACGCAACACCTCCTCGCCCGCTTACTGTTTGAAAATATTTTTTGCTAACAGTACTTCTGTTAGTTCTTACTTTTCGTTGTACTTGAATTAGATAATTGCACATTCATTTTCCAAAGTGAATAGACTTTCAGTGGACAATATCTCTGAGAGCTTTGTGTTGTCCGAATTTAATTGTTTCATAGGACATCACAATAAATAACTAAATACATTAATGGTAATAGTCAGTATTAACAGACACTATTATTGGCTGTTGAAGGAAGAAAGTGCATCTGTTGGTGTGGATAGATTATATACAGTAATTTAATAATTCTACCCACATTGGACTACTGCGATGTGGAGTTGGAAGGGATGTGGATAACTTAATATTGATTTCTCTCGAGAGGTATCAAATGCAGAGCAGGGAAACTGATCTTTCCTAACTCGGGACTTGAAACTGATTGGTTAATAGAAACTCTAGGATTGGTACATCTTGTAATTAGAAGAAAGTTACATTGTGTAATGCTAGTTGAGAAATTCTGTGAAGGTATTTTCAGATCATATCTAAAGAACTAATTTCATCTCAATGAATCTGTTCATACATACATGTTTTCGCACTTTATCAAATGCCTTAATTGACATCTTCAGCATAACTTTTGAGTTAAAATTAGTTTTTGTAACATTTTACTGTGCATATATGAATTATGTGTTTATATTTGCAATAACTTTAATTTGTTAGGAAATAAGACCGCCATGAATACAAGTACATGTTAGCATTGAAGGGCCTATCCTGTATAAATATTTTGCCTAAAGGTTATTACCGGTAACACAAAAGCCATATATATGACGTGGAACAAAGCATGGCATAAAACCAATATATTCAGGACGACATGCCTACAGGTATAGCCTACTTGTTCAATTCCTAACAATTTCTGCTGACATAGTGAGTGTGAACATACCCAATGTCAACATAATCCTATACCGGTAACAGCTGTACAATCTGGGACCAGCATTGTCCAAGCCTATTATCAGACACAATAAGTTATGAACCACTAGGCCAGCTACTGTAGGCCTAACATGTTTCATAATGGATGGAGTAAACACAGATTGTTAATGCAATACAGACCAGTATACAATATTCCCTTCTGATTTCTGGTGGCTCTAACCATTTGAGCTATCGAGACTCAAGAACACTTGGCTCACACGAACTTCTTTATATTCATTGTATTCCCAAGCAACACTTTAACGTTTAATATTCCGCCAGGTTTGTCTTGTGTACTATTTTAAAGATCCCGCGATATTCACATCAGATTTCTAATCTTGATATTTGTAAATATATTTCCCTGTTTCTGCCGATTCGCAATGTGAACGGATTCGAAATGGATTATCGTTTTGCAGGAACCAGCAACCGATCCGTAATTAAACTGAATGTATCCGCCGAATATAAGTGTAGTAATAATAGTAACAGTACATCTGAGTCATCTGACAGAGATAGCTTTTTGGTGCTCAAACTAACCAAGTTTAAAAATCTTGAATAGTTATCCTTACTTTTTATTATTTATACGACTTAATGTTAGGATTGAGATATATCAATAACGATTTTTATAGCTTTTATAGTCGAGTATTAACATTCTTATAGACATGGCCTATAGCGGTACGTACAGAGCTATGTGTAGTTGGAAAACTTGTTCTGCGAGGCGTACGAATCGTCGTTCCAACGAAGTTAAGAAAGCGAGTCGTGGATTTAGCTCACGAGGGGCATCAAGGATTGGTGAAGTCTAAGCATCGATTGCGGTCTAAGGTATGGTGGCCTGGTATGGATGGGGACATGGAGCAGAGGTGTAAAACATGTCACGGATGTCAACTCGTAAGTAGGCCATGTCTTCCAGAACCGTTGAAGAGAACCAGGTTTCCAGAGAAACCGTGGCAGAATCTGGCGGTAGACATATTGGGACCATTGCCGTCAGGACATTACCTGCTTGTGCTTGTAGATTATTTCAGCAGATTTATAGAAGTAGCTATTATCAAGTCCGTTACGTCAGAAATGGTGATCCGAGAGCTGGAGAAGTGGTTTTCTGTTCATGGAACTCCGGAGTCGTTGAAAACAGACAATGGTCCACAATTCGTTTCAGAAGAGTTTTCGATCTTTTTGAAAGAGAGTGATATCATTCACAGCACGTCGACGCCGTTATGGCCGCAAGCCAACGGGGAGATCGAAAGACAAAATCGCAGCCTGCTCAAAGCAATTAAGATTGCGCAGCTCGAAAAGAAAGTATGGCAAAGAGAATTACTGAAGTTTCTGGTAGCCTATAGGAGCACGCCACATTCTACGACGGGTATGAGTCCCGCGAAATTGTTATTCGGGCGGGAAATTCGAACAAAATTACCCGAGATGCGAGAAGGAGGTGCGATTCCCGAGTTGGTGGAAGTTCAAGATCGAGACAGTGAAATGAAACAGAAGGGAAAAGATTATGCAGATGTACGGAGAAATGCTAAAGAGAGTGAGTTAGAGTGGGGAGATAAAGTACTGATGAAGAAAAAAAAAAGTGGATAAATTATCACCAACATTCCATGAATCACCTCTGAGAGTAATTGATAAAAGTTGAAGTGAAGTGACGGTGGAGTCTTCGACGGGAAATCAGTATCGAAGAAACGTTACTCATTTGAAGAAGTATTACGAAGAACCGGTAGACGTGGAAGATTCTGTAGCAGACATGCCACACGAAGTTCAAGAGAACAAGAATGAAAGTAATGATGAAAGCCATAATGAAGGAGATGCAAATATTTTACGGCGGTCTCAGAGAGTGCGCCGAGTACCGGAACGTTTCACAAATTACACACGTTAATATTTAAATAGATTTAAACTACTTAAAAAAAAAGAAAAAAAAAGTGTTACAACGTATAGGTAGATATTAACTGGAAAAGGAGGGATTATAGTGTTAGTCATGCAAATCATTGTTAGTCATGCAAATCAAAGTTATGCAAACGGTAAACTTGGAAATAGGAGGAATAATGGCGTTTGGCTGCACTGGAGATAGTACGAGTGTAGGACCAAGGTGGAAGCGGTGAAAACAGCGTTTCAATTCTTTATAGACGGCAAGGGAGTTACGAACCCGAAACAAAAGAAAGCTTTGTTGCTTCACTCAGCGGGCATGGATGTTCAAGAAGCTTATTTAACCTTAGAAGATCCCGGGCCAAGTGGAGAAGACGACGAAACAGACGAATACGAGAAGGCGATGCGAACGTTAGACGCTCACTTCACTCCTCAAGTAAATGTGCCGTACGAACGACACGAGTTCCGACAAATGAACCAACAAAGTACTGAAACTGTCGATCAGTTTGTAATACGATTAATTCGGCAAGCCGATAACTGTGACTTCGGGGTAAAGAAAAGAAAACCACTTCTCCAGCTCTCGGATAACCATTTCTGACGTAACGAACTTGATAATAGCTACTTCTATAAATCTGCTGAAATAATCTACAAGCACAAGCAGGTAATGTCCTGACGGCAATGGTCCCAATATGTCTACCGCCAGATTCTGCCACGGTTTCTCTGGAAACCTGGTTCTCTTCAACGGTTCTGGAAGACATGGCCTACTTACGAGTTGACATCCGTGACATGTTTTACACCTCTGCTCCATGTCCCCATCCATACCAGGCCACCATACCTTAGACCGCAATCGATGCTTAGACTTCACCACTCCTTGATGCCCCTCGTGCGCTAAATCCACGACTCGCTTTCTTAACTTCGTTGGAACGACGATTCGTACGCCTCGCAGAACAAGTTTTCCAACTATACATAGCTCTGTACGTACCGCTATAGGCCATGTCTTCCAGAACCGTTGAAGAGAATCATATGTGCTGTTTTTAGATTTCAAAGTTATTTCCTTTATAAGCCCCCTCTCAATTTAATAAAATTTCAATATTAACTATTCAATAGACTATGGACCATTCAATAGACTATTAAAATCAAGAAAAGAAGAGAGAAAAGAAGACTATTAAAATCAAACTTTATAAAATCAAGCTTTCTTTGTAAATTGTAATATGGGATATATTTGACATTTTTGTATGGAATTTTCAGAGTGAGTTCATACAGGTATTTAATCAGGCGCGGATTTAGAAGTTAGTCGCATAAATTAGACACTTCATGAACAACCCTATTGGTTATGCTTTTCTTAAGAATAATTCAGAACAAAAACCTATCCAATAGGATTGTTATTCACAGGTATTTTGAATTGCAAATTCTAAATCTAATTTATGCGACTAACTTCTAAATCCGCGCCTGTTAATATCATTACAATTGCCTATTCAGCAGTTTATTGTTAGACCACTCCAAACATCTAGACCTTTGTTGTAGATGGTAAAGGAGACCTTTTGGAAAAGCTCCATTATATAAAGGCATTGACAATAAACCTCAAATTGTACATCATTGTACATCTCTAGTATTGTGTGTATCAAATTTTGGACTCTTAATAGCACTTAACTGTTTTGAAAAATCACTGTTGGTATAACCTACAGTTTCTTGCCTTTGTCAAAGGGTCAGGAAAATTGTCTGACTACTTAGAAATTAAATTTCCACAGGCGTAGGAACTGGGGACATGTTCTCCCCGCCCAGCTTATTATATAGACTTGTGGCTGTAATATCCTTGTAATTTTATTTCAAATGTAATACACAGCTTTAAAAATGTACAAATAAAGTTAAGTACAAATAAAGCAATAGAGGTAATTCTGCTATGTAACTTTAATATTCTGAATTCCCCATTTACTACTCATGTAAAGCCTGTGCTTGAGACCCGGCCTAAAACAGTTTACCAAAAGGCTCTTTTTTCATGGAGAAAGCCTCTGAGGAAACTTTCTGTGGAAATAAAAATTGAGCATGAACCTGAAAACATAAAAGATACCAATTCCATTAAATTCTCTGTATTTTACAACAACAAATGATATGTCATGGGCTACTGTGGAGTAAAGAAGTAAATAAATCTTAAAGGAGTCATGCGCAAAACAACTTGGATTATTGTTATTAAACACGGACAATGGGGAGAGGATGAAC
This sequence comes from Chrysogorgia sp. JL179-B06, assembly GCA_035772405.1. Classification (NCBI taxonomy): domain Eukaryota; kingdom Metazoa; phylum Cnidaria; class Anthozoa; order Scleralcyonacea; family Chrysogorgiidae; genus Chrysogorgia; species Chrysogorgia sp. JL179-B06. The sequence goes on along the minus strand of JAYKKM010000338.1, from coordinate 225,365 downwards.
TCAACGCTCACACAGATATATGGATAATCATTGTTGAAGGATACTAGCAAAGTACAAAAGTTTGAGCTTACAATGGCACAACATAATTTGCCCTTAGTCTCTTCAACATTTCGTTTGGTTACGTTCCCTGAAAGATCAAATACCAATAGACGAATTACTTAGTTTATAGTAGTTCCGACAACCAAATAATTTCGAGCGCCAAATAAAAGTAAGAGAGCGGGGCAACGTAATCCATCATAGGCATACGTCATAGGCACTTTTTGTTGTTGTTTTTTTTGTTTTGTTTTCTGACGAATGGCGAAGTAAAATCGAGAAGATGCGGAATTTCACAGACCTCTCCTCATTTAAATTGCGCAGCAACAACAAAAAAATTAGTACTAAAAGAAAGCCAAATTCTTTCATATTCACACCGAACAATTTTTTAAAGATTTCATCAAATATTACGATAAATATATTTGAATTCAAGGCAACTAAATGCAATATAACTACCAACAAGAAATAGTCCTCGTGAAGAAACCGATATTTCATCGCAGATATACTTCTCGGATATCTAAAAAGTTACTGACTACAGAGTAAAAGGTTTAAACTATAATCTGCACAAAATTCAAGTTCCAAAGCCTACTTTTTATGGCGGAACAGATATATGTTACTGTACGCGAGTACGATTTACTCGCAAATTGAAAAATAGTGGTTTTTCAACGTCTAACTGTAATTAAGTTCATGGAGCAACAAGAAATTGTTTACTATTAACTGAAAGAGAATTTTCAGCTTGTTATAATAACCTATCCAGTGTTGTGTTTGCGCATTTCGTTAAATAAGTGCACATATTCGCTCATCACTTTAACAGCAAAATGTTGTGACCCATGAAGGCATCAACACAAAAATTGTTTATTGTTCCGAAACAAGTATGCTACGACAAAAAACCAGAGTAACATCTGTTGGATTAAACTAACAACATCATATAGAAAGCTTACCTTTTAAAACACAGGTTTTGAAATAAAAAATCACCACTGAAAAACTATATATTTTGTCCGCCAACTTTACGCCAGAGCAAATATGAAGAAAACAAAGCGCAATACATTCCGGGACGACCTTCGCACCTCCTCTGGTGCGTAGCAAACTTATTTATGAATACATTTTGCCCTCTATATGATTAACAGGTAATCACATGGTTCCTCGTAAAATGAAGGTTTAATTTCACTTGTATTTTCAAATATATTACCAGTACACACTAGTTCAAATCTTTCCTACTTCATATATCGACGACGATATCTTTTGAACTACTAACTCTAGCAACTCATGCTATACATCAAATGAAAGCCTGAATAACATACTCGGACATATTTGTCAAATATATTTGTAACTGATTACTAACAGCATAAAAAAAAAGGAAAACGGGTTTACCTTTTGACGCCATTTAAAATTTTCGAACTTGTCATCTTCCGCCGACGATACTGTGTCTTTTGAACACTGCATTTTATGAACATTTTGAACAAAAATCTTCTTACTTTTCGTGTTTTAATTGAGTTTTAGTACTTTTTCGCACCGCGAAGGCCCTGGGGACGAGGTTGGGCCGTTGATCCCCTTTCATAAACAAATAAACTAAATGTGAGACTCGAATCGCTGGATTTCCCGTGATGACGGATTAAACGCCGGTCGATATTAGCACCCTCGCCCTCAGGCCTTCGGCCGGCGCTTATTTCGCGCCGGGCGAGGGGATTATTGGATTGTAATCAACCCCAAAACAACAAAGATCCTAACCCTAACCCCCTAATAATTTACTGCTTACGATTCTTTAACAATTGCAGTGGCTAGTTTGTGACTTGCAACGCGAGGAACGGGTGTTCGAAGAAGTATTTATATGTGTTATGTATTACCTCGTTCTTTTAAAAAAAAAACACGCTTAAACTAGCTTGGCGGGGGTTTAGGGTTACAAACTCATTAGGCGGGGGGTTAGGGTTAGGATTGGTGTTGTGTTGGGTTCTAACGCTTAAATTACCAACAAGACGCCCGCTCGGCGTTAACTCGGGCTACTTTTAGGGACATGGCGCGCATGTTGCGTGCGGGGATGGGTATGCATTGGTGGCAAAGACAGTTGGAATTAGAAAACCCGCTCACTTGTCTTATATTACAAAGGATAATTTTTAATGCATTGATTTCTGCAATCAGGCACTGAAGGCATTAGTCAGCGCTCGTTTAAAGTAGGAAACTACGAAGAAATATCAGGCGTCTACACGCAGGCTAACCCCCTCCCCAATGCAGAACGCCTGACACGCAGACGAAATTTGATGTTAACACTAAACACGGCAAGCTATTTTTTCTAATATCTGTTCGATTGAAGGTCTTAGTTCGTGCGTCAAAATTTATATAAAAATCAACGGCAAGGTATACGAAATATATCTGTTACGAAATTACATCGGTTATTAAACCGGACATAAAAGCATTAAATCATCGGGTAAACGACGAATAGACTGAAAGCTGTGAAGCCATGTCCTTTGATTTTAAAGAAGAGTCTCGTCGCTTTAATCGCTTACGCATTTTCTCATTTAACATCTGATCTTCACATTTTAAGTAGACAAAATTCGCTAGATTAAAGTGATCATTTCGATATAGAATTGATTTAAATCGGACAAAACACAACATTTCATAATAATTAATATTACGGAGTTTCACGGATAAATGTCAACACAGTATATTAATAATATTTCCCTGTCCTTCGGCTGTCCATTCCGTCTTGATGATTGATCTCTCATCTGTGTTTCTCTCATCTTGGAGAGAATCTTTGCAATAGTTTGAGGGTTTACACTAACAGGTCTCGGTAAACTTTTCCAACTGCGATTCATTGCCAATAAAACGAAAGTTCGAACTCGCTTCAATTCGCTTGCATGCCTTGCAACGACTATATGTTGTCATGTTGACGTTTCGTCCACGGTTCTACGAGTTCTTTCTTTAATCTCTCATCCGTATTTCTCTCATCCAGTTCAGATCCTGGAGAGAATATTTTTTTAATTTTTTTTTTATCGAATTTATTTGGATCAAATAATTATTTACATTAAAATAAATATAACTGGAATATAATTGTAATATTATAATATAGCATAATTATAATTGAAGTAATGATGATGATGATGCAGATAATAATAATAGTAATAATAATAATAAAAAAGTAATAATATTAATGTTAATAATAACTTTGCCTTATTTGCGGGTTACAGGTCTCGTAAATGCTTTTCAGACTGACGACGACGAACACAGAAATGAAGCCGGATTTAAGACTCGGCTACCACAGGTAGCCCGAGTAATAATTGGTAATTTAAGGGCATTGTACACTTACTGATTATTGGTTAATTCAAGGTAGGAGGATATGCTGTTCAGTCACTGATATGCAACGAGACTGGATCGAGCAAAATATTGTACTATGCTGCGAAAAACGAAGCCAAAACATGTCGCGGCAGCCATATATGCGCTCTGTAGTTTCTGTCACAGAGCGGTCGGCACTAGATCATGGTCGAGAAAAGTGCCTTCGAAATAGATATGTTAAATGTATTACCTCCGTTCTTTAAAAAAACTGCTTTAAATTTCGGGTTTTTATTCAGAAAATTAGGCGGGGTTTTTAAAAGAACGAGGTAATACATAACATATCTATCTTTCTTCGAACACCCTCGTTCCTCACGTTGTAAGCTACAAACTACTGGAATTGTTAAAGCATTGTAAGCAGTGAATTATTAGGGGGTTAGGATCTTTGTTGTTTTGGGGTTGATTACAATCCAATAATTTACTGCTTACAATGCTTTAACAATGCATTGTAAGCAGTACATTATTGGATTGTAATCAACTCCAAAACAACAAAAGTTCCTAACCCTAATTCCCCCTAATAATTTACTGCTTACAATGCTTCAACAATTCCAGTAGTTTGTGGCTTATAACGTGAGGAATGTTAGATGTTATGTTCCTGTATATGTGGATTACAACGTGAGGAATGGCTGCTTCGAAGGCACCTACCAAAGTTGTCCGCTGTACTGTGAGCTAGTAGTCGCACATTTGTACATCCTCTATATAACTCACTGATCTTAAAAATAGGACTGGATCGAGCTTCTGTTGTTACAAAAATGAAGCCAACAGCGGCCATATTGGAGTGACCACCTAAGGAGTACTGTGGCATCACAGACATGTTGGGGAGGATTCTGACATTTGCTATTTAACTTTAGCAAAGGAAACATACTCGCTGGACAGTTATTAAATGTCAGAATTCTGCCTTTCCTCTCCGATTCACCACTGTATTCGTAATGAGGTCACTCCAATATGGCCGCCGTTTGCTCTAATTATCCAGTAAGAGAAGCCTAATATGAGACGTCAAATTAGGTTTAAGATTTTATGCATTTAATGTCAACAAAGAAAATATATTGGCCAGACACTAAACCTATTTTGCGAGCGTCGCATTTCGATTTGCTTGCAAACTCGGAGCTTTTGATGATCTCTCGTCAATTTGCATTATGCAAATATACAGGCTTCAAAATAAGCTCGTCAGATACAATAGAAAGCTCAATCCAGTCCTATTTTTGAGATCAGTGATATAACTGGACTGCTTGCTCTCGCCAAAAAGTGTCGTAAAAACGATGCCGTCAGCTGGAGTCTATTTTTTCATGGTAGCGACCACTGACCTGTATTTACAACAGTCTGTTGGCGAATTATTAGGCGGCAAATGGTTTTACTTTGAAAAATTAATACAAATATACAGTATTTTTCTCGTTTTTTGCTTTAAAGGTGGTTTTTAAAGCAACGTTTTTTTGGCCAGATGACATTTGACATCATCAATGCAAAATAAACAAGTTTAAAATTTGCAATTCCTGATATAATTTTTGTTTTAATGTTTACTGGGTTATGTTTATCATGCTTCAGCCTGACAGCCACTCAGCTTGACCGCTCTTCGGCCAGCTTACTTTTTAAAAAATAGTAAACACGTATCCAATATCTATATATTCAGCATTCTTTTTTCTGTAAATCTAAATTGTTTCTATAGATAAATAACCTTCAAGAACAAAAGCAACAAGTTCGCACCTAAGGATAAAAGTCTAAAAAGAGATTAATAAATAACCGAAACTGGTAACTTCATACGTCCTCCGAGTGTTGACAACTATAAATGTTGACGGCTTTTAGAATTTGTGGAAAGTTTTCTGGTTATAAAGAACATCTCCACTTTCAAGGTTTTTTGGTCCAGTCTCGTTTTTGAAGAGGGAAAATGCCGTTTGTATCACGACACGGGAAAAAGGACTCCAACTGACGCCATATAGTTATCGTATAAAACAAATTTGATTGGTCGTTGGACAAACTTGCGCTAACAATCCAATGACCAGTAGTCACTACCATGAAAATATAGACTCCGTTGACGCCATCTTTTTTACGACACTTTCTGTAAGTGACTGGTATAAAGAACAAGCAGTCCAGTTAAGTTATATATAGAGGTCAGTGATCTCGACCATGATCTAGTGCCGAGTCACAGAGCCGTAGTTTGTGAGTTGTCCGCTGTACTGTAAGCTAGCAGCCGCACATTTGTACATATCTCGACCTTATCTCGACCATGATCTAGTGCCGACCCTTGAAAACCTACAGGCTGTAGTTTTTCAAGTTTCGCATGCGCAGATGGTGATACTTCTTCTTTAAGCGGCCAGGTATCAAAGTCCCGAAACTATTGTCAGTAATATTGTAAATGAAACCCCTATTAAGGACCACGGCCACTTTTTGGCCGTCCAGATGAGAGTTCTACTATTGGTTTTACCCCTATTAAGCGGCCACCCAAAATGTAATATATGCACGTACTTTTAATACAAAAGAAAGGTCTTGAAAAAGTGATGAAAGATAGAACTAATTGTTGAGTCAAATCCTTCTTTTTTCAACTTCAATGCTTACCTTACGTATTTTAAAATTTTACCTTTTTGGATGTTAGTGTAGTCTTCTCAATGATTATTTCAGCTAGGTAGAAGACCCTAATAATAGCAGTTATTTTATGTAATAATAAGAAACTCTGAATATGTATTGTGTATTTGTGTGTAACAGTTGTCACAATCCTTCAAACGTGTTCATATTCAACTTCACGCTAATTTTGACAAATTCCTATTTTAGCGGCCAACCCCTATTAGCCACTTGCCAGTTCCCCCGAGGGTGGCCTCTTAATAGGGGTTCACCTGTACCTTGTATATGACATTACATTTTGAGAAGTAAGTTAGAACTTGCAGGAAGCAGGTCAGTCAATCAACCCTGTTCAACAAGTAAAATATTCTTGCATTAGTCTGACAGTAAAATTCTGGAGGAACCAAGTAGAAATGCATGTCCCATTCCATATTTTACAATAGCCAGAAATGAACACTCTGTATACTGTACAAACATTTTAATAGTAAGACATCACACAAATGTACAAATTCACTTTATTTTGTTGTGTTACCTCAATATACACTATATAATTATATACACATATGTCATGTGCAAAGAAACATGATATGCCAAATTAGAACAGGTGTTTTCTTCAATTGCTGGGAGTCTAAACCAAATTAATATACATATACATTGTTGTGTCAAATTAGGATTCATTCTTTGTCTGCAGATATGCCTGGAGATGCACTGGATCATCTTTGTCATTTAAAGGAATATTGTACCTGAAAACTAAAAAAAATAAGGTTGAAAAAACAAAAAAGTCAATAGTTTATTCAAGGCAGCTACAATGGACTGTCAAGATTTACCAGTCTTTGGTGTTCAAGCTTTACTGTGTAATTAAGCTGTAGTTATAATGATTATAATGGTAAAACCATATTTCAAATAAAAATAAAACCCATAAATGCACATTAATAACAAGAACATCAAAAACGCGTTCCAAACTATTTCGGGATTTTCCAATCTTCAATTTTTCAGCAAAATTTGGCAAAAAAAAATAATAAATAAACTGTTCAACTATTACCAAAAGAAAAAGCATTATTTTGCAGACAGTTTTTAATGAAATGAGGAAGTCAGCAAGGACTATATAATTTTAAGGAAAGGTGAAAATATAGAATATCTAAGCGCTCGTTTGCACACTATTATGAAAAATCTAATCTTACATATAATAAATTCGTGACCATGTTAAAAAGCTAAATATATATTTATAAACAACGCAGAAAGGCTGAAATCACATTCAAAATATAGAGGTATCAGAACTTCTGAACCCTCTATAATAAGGCTAAAAACAGCAAAATATCTCTAAAACTCGCACTCGAAATATAGAGGTATCAAAACTTCTGAACCCTCTATAAGACTGAAATCTGCAAAATATCTCTAAGAATCGCACTCGAAATATAGAGGTATCAAAACTTCTGAACCCTCTATATACGACTGAAATCAGCAAAATATCTCTAAAACTCTCACTCGAAATATAGAGGTATCAAAACTTCTGAACCCCCTATAAGACCGAAATCAGCAAAATATCTCTAAAAAATCGCACTCGAAATATAGAGGTATCAAAACTTCTGAACCCTCTATAAACTGAAATCAGCAAAATATCTAAAACTCGCACTCGAAATATAGAGGTATCAAAACTTCTGAACCCTCTATAAACTGAAATCAGCAAAATATCTCTAAAACTCGCACTCGAAATATAGAGGTATCAAAACTTCTGAACCCCCTATAAGACCGAAATCAGCAAAATATCTCTAAAACTCGCACTCGAAATATAGAGGTATCAAAACTTCTGAACCCTCAATAAACTGAAATCAGCAAAATATCTCTAAGAATCGCACTCGAAATATAGAGGTATCAAAACTTCTGAACCCTCTATAAGACTGAAATCAGCAAAATATCTCTAAAACTCGCACTCGAAATATAGAGGTATCAAAACTTCTGAACCCTCTATAAGGGAAAATCAGCACAATATCTCTAAAACTCGCACTCGAAATATAGAGGTATCAAAACTTCTGAACCCTCTATAAGACTGAAATCAGAAAAATATCTCAAACTCACACTCGAAATATAGAGGTATCAAAACTTCTGAACCCTCAATAAACTGAAATCAGCAAAATATCTGTGAAAATAGAGGTCTCAAAACTTCTGAACCCTCTATAGGACTGAAATCAGCAAAATATGTCTAAAACTCGCACTCGAAATATAGAGGTATCAAAACTTCTGAACCCTCTATAAGACTGAAATCAGCAAAATATGTCTAAAACTCGCACTCGAAATATAGAGGTATCAAAACTTCTGAACCCTCAATAAACTGAAATCAGCAAAATATCTCTAAGAATCGCACTCGAAATATAGAGGTATCAAAACTTCTGAACCCTCTATAAGACTGAAATCAGCAAAATATCTCTAAAACTCGCACTCGAAATATAGAGGTATCAAAACTTCTGAACCCTCTATAAGGGAAAATCAGCACAATATCTCTAAAACTCGCACTCGAAATATAGAGGTATCAAAACTTCTGAACCCTCTATAAGACTGAAATCAGAAAAATATCTCAAACTCACACTCGAAATATAGAGGTATCAAAACTTCTGAACCCTCAATAAACTGAAATCAGCAAAATATCTGTGAAAATAGAGGTCTCAAAACTTCTGAACCCTCTATAGGACTGAAATCAGCAAAATTATGTCTAAAACTCGCACTCGAAATATAGAGGTATCAAAACTTCTGAACCCTCTATAAGACTGAAATCAGCAAAATATGTCTAAAACTCGCACTCGAAATATAGAGGTATCAAAACTTCTGAACCCTCTATAAGACTGAAATCAGCAAAATATCTCTAAAACTCGCACTCGAAATATAGTGGTCTCAAAACTTCTGAACCCTCTATAAGACTGAAATCAGCAAAATATCTCTAAAACTCTCACTCGAAATATAGAGGTATCAAAACTTCTGAACCCCCTATAAGACCGAAATCAGCAAAATATCTCTAAAAATCGCACTCGAAATATAGAGGTATCAAAACTTCTGAACCCTCTATAAACTGAAATCAGCAAAATATCTAAAACTCGCACTCGAAATATAGAGGTATCAAAACTTCTGAACCCTCCATAAACTGAAATCAGCAAAATATCTCTAAAACTCGCACTCGAAATATAGAGGTATCAAAACTTCTGAACCCCCTATAAGACCGAAATCAGCAAAATATCTCTAAAACTCGCACTCGAAATATAGAGGTATCAAAACTTCTGAACCCTCAATAAACTGAAATCAGCAAAATATCTCTAAGAAAATCGCACTCGAAATATAGAGGTATCAAAACTTCTGAACCCTCTATAAGACTGAAATCAGCAAAATATCTCTAAAACTCGCACTCAAAATATAGAGGTATCAAAACTTCTGAACCCTCTATAAGACTGAAATCAGCAAAATATCTCTAAAACTCGCACTCGAAATATAGAGGTATCAAAACTTCTGAACCCTCTATAAGGGTAAAAATCAACACAATATCTCTAAAAATCACACTTAAAATATAGAGGTATCAAAACTTCTGAACCCTCTATAAGACTGAAATCAACAAAATATCTCTAAAACTCACACTCGAAATATAGAGGTATCAAAACTTCTGAACCCTCTATAAGGGTAAAAACAGCAAAATATCTCTAAAACTCGCACTTGAAATATAGAGGTATCAAAACTTCTGAACCCTCTATAAGGGAAAATCAGCACAATATCTCTAATACTCGCACTCGAAATATAGAGGTCTCAAAACTTCTGAACCCTCAATAAACTGAAATCAGCAAAATATCTGTGAAAATAGAGGTCTCAAAACTTCTGAACCCTCTATAGGACTGAAATCAGCAAAATATGTCTAAAACTCGCACTCGAAATATAGAGGTATCAAAACTTCTGAACCCTCTATAAGACTGAAATCAGCAAAATATGTCTAAAACTCGCACTCGAAATATAGAGGTATCAAAACTTCTGAACCCTCTATAAGACTGAAATCAGCAAAATATCTCTAAAACTCGCACTCGAAATATAGTGGTCTCAAAACTTCTGAACCCTCTATAAGACTGAAATCAGCAAAATATCTCTAAAACTCGCACTCGAAATATAGAGGTATCAAAACTTCTGAACCCTCTATAAGGGTAAAATCAGCAAAATATCTCTAAAAACTCACACTCGAAATATAGAGGTATCAAAACTTCTGAAGCCTCTATAAGACCAAAATCAGCACAATATCTCTAAAAATCACACTCAAAATAATATAGAGGTATCAAAACTTCTGAACCCTCTATAAGACTGAAATCAACAAAATATCTCTAAAACTCACACTCGAAATATAGAGGTATCAAAACTTCTGAACCCTCAATAAACTGAAATCAGCAAAATATCTCTGAAACTTGCACTCAAAATATAGAGGTCTCAAAACTTCTGAACCCTCTAGCTGTATAGGACTGAAATCAGAAAAATATGTCTAAACCTCGCACTCGAAATATAGAGGTATCAAAACTTCTGAACCCTCTATTTAAGACTGAAATCAGCAAAATATCTCTAAGAATTGCACTCGAAATATAGATGTATCAAAACTTCTGAACCGTCTATATGACTGAAATCAGCAAAATATCTCTAAGAATCACACTCGAAATATAGAGGTATCAAAACTTCTGAACCCTCTATAAAGCTGAAATCAGCAAAATATCTTTAAGAATTGCACTCAAAATATATAGGATTACCTTAAATTATGTTAAATTATAGTACCAACTGTCAAATTATGGAAAAAGTGTTAATGTCGAATCAAGAAACTAAGGCCTATTTGACAAATAATGAAGCAATAAAGAGACCTGGTATATCCTGGCCTATGCAATCAATATCAATCAATATCAATCAATCATTTTTGTGTCCTTAGCGATGGGTATCGATTATCAATATCAATTGATGAACTAATTTATTTGTTTGTTGCCAAACATCCAACTTTTCAAGAGTTTAACACTCAAACTCAGATCAATACAAATTATAAATCAAACCTTAGTGACTGTATTGTTTGTGCTGCCAATCGATACAATCGGCATTGACAGATTTATTGCAGAAAGGATAACAGGACATACGTTGTAGTGGACAACAAATACGATAGTGGCAAAGTCAAAGATTCGATTGAAGATTTACTATAGTACTTCGATTCCTGATTGATGTTACACAGCATGAATGTTATAAGAGTGTCAAAAATCAATGACAATCAATGGCAATTGATAGTCATCGATTGAGAAATGGACAGATTTTGGTGACTATCGATTGGTCATCGATTGGCAAATCCACAAATATCGATTGATCGATTGGTTTTTCATCGATTGCATAGGCCTGGAGTATAATATATAAACATGATTAAACAATCTTACTTCTTTCTCTGTTCACAATACCAGTGTTTCAGGAACTTCCTACTGTTTTTCCTGAAGTTTGTTAGCATTGTCCAACTGAAAAGCCACAAAGAATAACAGATTCTTTTGGCAATACATCTGTCCATGGTATGGTTAATCTGCCACGTTTCACCATATGTTCTTCCCATGGTTTTCCATATCCTCCTTTCCAATAATTAATCTTAAATTCATTGTCATACACCTCTTCCACTTTACCAATAACTGGAACCTTCTTACAGTTTGCTATGTTAACTGCAACAAAAGCGCCACAGACGAGTGCATCCAGGAAGTTGTCGTCTTGCTGGACTCCTCGTGAAGCAGGAGGCTGATATTGGCCAGTATAAATCTATTTAATGGAAAAAAGGCCACAAAGTTTATTCTCGAGCCCAGAGCCCATATTGGGTATATTTTAGTCTGCCACGCAGGCTAATTTCGCCCGCTCCGCCAAACGTAACGCCTGCCACGCAGGCCAGGTATATTTGGGTATATTTATTCATTTTCGTCCCCGGGACCTCCAGAGCTTTCTCCATTTTTGGCAAATGGCGATTTTATAGTTGCAGAAAAATTTGCAGGTTTTCGAGTTTTGTCTGAACTATGAATGGATTTATGGAAACTTCTTCTTTCACTGCCAGTGCATTCTCGGCAATTAACTATGTAACGACGAAGAGTCCTTGGCATAATAAACAAGTTGGCAACACTCAACAAGACAACGGTGTATACAATAATAAGGCGATTTAGTTAAGCAAGTTAAGTACCATTTATTCGTTTAAATTATACTTTGCTGTTTTTAATTAAGCCGATTTAACACTAGGCGACTTTTTTCGCAACGAAGCAACGTTTCTGTTGACAGCTCAGAGCTGGCAAGACAAAAGGAAAATTTACAGTACTTTTGATGCGAAATAAATCATCTAGTGTTTCCACTTTTGAGCCTGATTTTGGGTACTACCCACAACAACTGACCTGTAGTGAAACTGCCAGCCAATTAAACGAAGTCCTCGGTTCGTTTTAATTAGATGTAATCACTTGGCTACGGGCTAGTTTTTTGTGAGTAGTGAAATCAGACCTTACTCCTTTAGCCTCATCATCGCAGGAAACTAGCCTGGCAAGCCTTCGACATCCTGGTAGAGTCATTGTGAGTTCTTGCATCTCATTCTTTTTTTCATTAGATTGCTAGTACTCACAGTTGGGATGTCATAGTTTTTGGTTGTATTTATATAATGTGTGGCTTTAAATTGGCCTAAACCACATGGCAACCTGTTGTAAAAACTGATGTTTACCTCTTCAAGAACTGCCAATTTCCTTCTCGCGATATTGCAAATTAACTGTTGGTGTTGGTTTGGGTGATAATTTCTACTGCTGGTCTTTGTAGTTCATTCTTCAGCTTGTAAAGAAGACTGTCCACGTCTTGCCTTGGGTGCCAGTGATGTTCTTGTCAACTCCATCCATGAATGCTTCCCACCATTCTTTCGCACTTGCAGGCATACTGTCAAACCACTTAGGCAAATCATTAATTAATTTTGGCAAATCTGCTTTGGTAAAGTCTGGTTGTAGTACCTTTGGAAAGTTCTCTGGAGTGGACTATAATAGGAATATAAAATTATATTATTAAATGACTATGTCAATGAACCTGAGTGGAAATATTTTCCCTATATCACCTATATATAGGGAAAATATTGTCAATATATACCTTCAACAGTGTTACAGGGCCCTTCCATGGCTCGCCGCTCCATTTCCTATACCACATAACTGCTTTGCCAGCTTCATTTCTGACAAACTTGAAGCAATGTGGCTTTGACATGTTGGTGAATATCATGGCTGTGAGGTATTATCCATTCCTTAAAAATCATACATCTTCTCGGCCTCTAATAGGACTCTGGTCTTGGCTTGTCTGTTACATTCCTCAAAAGATTCTCGAAGATCTGAAATAAACAGTAACAGTAACTGCAGTTTTAATTAAAAGTTTCTTTTTAACTCAGCAATCTTACATGTAGGTTTGTAGCAACAGAATATATTATTATGACCAAAGCCTTTGTCTAGCATTACACCAGACAGTGTTTCTTTCAGAAAATAGTTATAATAGGGAGGGCTAAAACAGCACTGTACATCAAAACATTTTAAGGAAGGTCCAAAAGAAATCCTAAGCAACAACTACCAACTCTACAACATCTATATAATGACAAATTCATGACATATTTGAAACCATGATAGTACAAGAGGGGAGATGTCAGTTAATTCACTTGTAAATACAGCCTCGCTACTCCATCCACTCTCGATGCAGTTTCTACAGTTTTTTTGAAAAATTTATTCTTTCAGTACACCTCCAACCCCCACTGCCAATATCATTCAACATCACTTACCATCAAAAGTATAAATATCTTGTAATCGGAGACACTTTGAGAAGAGAACCAAATAAGGCATCAATATCTTCGTGTGTATGGCCGACAGGCAAGAAGTTTCCCTTAATCTAATTAATGATAATACAATAAGAGAGACTGAAATTAATACACTTGTGAAACTCTTCATGAAAAGATAGAAAAACAGATGATAGTGAAAAGGATTAGGTTCTCAGAAATAGAAGGCCTAAGTGTCTACTGTAGGTTGAACCTGATGCAAATGTGAGAACGAGTTTGGGAGGCATTGTATGAGTCTGAGGTTGTGGAATTAAGGGCTTACACACTCTTTGAGAGTTTTTTGCAAAATCTCTGACTGTTTGCATAAGGTTATGCAAAACAATGCAACAAATTTATTTTGCAAAATAACTTGAACAAGGGAGATAAAAATAAAGTTAACATGGAAATAGCATTCCTTTAGTAATGTATGTTTAAAGAGTTAATTACTGAGAATGAGGGATGTATGCTATATACAACCCCGAGGGACGCGTAGTGTCTGAGGGCTGCATTATCGCGTTACATCCGGGCATTCGAGGTAATTAACTGACTTATTAGATGGATTGAGGGAGGTTTTCTAACAAAGTTTTGTCCTTTTTTTCCATCTTGGACAAAATCATGTAACAATCAATAATAATGTATTCAATAGATAGTGAACCTTGTCGAAGATAGACCATTCCACCAACAGAGACAATAATGAGAACACATATCTGTTCTTGTTTTCACGCCAACAGTTGTCAAGTTGAAGATTTAAAACTGGTGGTAAACCAAATGCGGCTGTTAACCAGCTCAAGCACCAAAATAATGATATTGATAGTAAGGTTACTATCGTGTTTAAATTGAAATAAATCGAAAACTCCAAAGTGTGCTTTTCCCATTGGACACAATCCACTGTGGACAATTGTCCCCGACTAAGTGGTGTCCTCAACTTCTGGAGATTTGCAGTTGGATTTGCTGATACGCCGCAAAGTTCGGGACGTCTGTCTTCGACTGATCCATTCCATCTAATATTACAGTAATATATTTGGGATGGGTCCTTCTTTGCTTTGTAGCGATGGAGATGGTATTTCTCTCTCTCATTCCTAGAAGATTAATTAAACAACAAAAGTATAATTAATTTATCTAATCAACTAACTAACTAACTGACTAACTAACTAACTAACTAACTAACTAACTAACTAACTAACTAACTAACTAACTAACTAACTAACTAACTAACTAACCAACTAACGGTACTAAGAAAGTAGGTGGTTATTAGAATAAAAATCCTTTCAAAGCAAGAAGCTTTAAAAACCTTCCATATAAGATCATAATATTGAAACTAGTTATTATTATTGAAAGTTACAGTATATTTTGGGCCTTGGCTTTTATCTTTGATTAATGTCCGACATTTACATTGTAAACTATCACATAGTATTTGTAATTGGTCATTTCACCTCGAAACCTGCCAAGCCTCTTCCTTATTGTGAATACACCACCAGTGTGGAATACATACTGTAATGTAGGACAGCAATTCTCGGTGGAGAATAATGATGCTAACTATTACTCTGAGTGGATTAACCATCTCAGCCACAGTCAAGTAGAGTTTGCTCTATACTTGTCTGACATGATTCGTTCACTCAAAGTAGCATCTAATATTAAATTACAGTATCAGTTGTTAGCCAGCCAAAAGAAAATTCAAATTCATTGTTTGGGACCCAATGGATTAAATGTTTAAGACAAGAAACAACATACAGTAGGATGGACAGCAAGGAATATTGACCGTGCATGCACATCTCGTTCTTGACATAAAAACAAGTTGAACTTACACCAACCTAAAAAGTGTTAGCATATTTATTTAGTATATTGCAGTACATAGTACTTACATCACAAGTGCAATATGTTTTTGAAGAAGATCCTCAATTTCCTTCCTCTTGCTCTTTTCCATTGTTGTTTCCAGCAGTTTTTTGTAGTGAGTGCAGCTATCACATTTTGTGAATCTGTTTTCCTGAAAGATGAAAATTATTAATACTGGTACGTTACAATTTCTATTTTTGCCAGTGGAGGGGATGCTTTTAGGATTCCAATTTTTAAATGAGGATGAATACTGAATGAGTCACATATGTATATAGTTACAAACTTTTAGAAGTTGTTATAGTTATAGACACTTTTCTAATACTGTAAATAGCCACCAGACCTTTTAGACCCATAAGATCCATTCCTGGTGAGGCCAGTCTCAACCTGTCACTTAGCAGATTCTAGTGGCACCAGACAATTTTTTCCCCATCGTGGGTAAGAGACTACTTTTGGTTGATATGATTGACATGATGTGGTTGAAATGATTGACAAATTGAGGTTGTTGATATAAATAATCTGATTGGTGATAAATGAAAATTGGACATGTCAAGGAAGAATGGGATAATGGCACTAGTGACTAATCTGAAAAAACATACAAACCTTTGGGATCACCACATGCGTTAACTTCTTTTCCATGATGTTATAGAACTGTGAACGGCTAACAACCACTTCTTTATTAACCTCCTTTGACATTTTTCTATATAAACTCAATTTGGTAAAACATGAAGGGAGATGGATTTTGTTGCTATCTGGTTGTTGATCACCAATAGCATTGACAAGGAAATTTAGCCAAGCCAAACACTCTGCAGTTTTTGCTGTATGTTTTTTGGATCCTGTGTTGCCATGTTGATACAACTCAGAACCCTTTAGAAAATCCTGACGTATGGCATTAAATCGTTTCTCGTTGATGCCACAGCTAATCAACCAAGCCTTTTTGCAGACAAGTTTTCCTTTTATCAGAAATTTTGTTGTATTTCTGTCAGCTGCTTCTTCACCTCTGCAAGGAGTGTGATCTTTTATATAGTTCAAAATTAAATTCCGCTCATCTGTTTTAGTAGCTGACTGTATTTGGTACTTCTTCCTTGTCTCACGGACTTCATTAGGAGAGAGGCTCATAAAACATTCTTCCTGGCAGCAATTATTCATCATAATTGCCCACACATTGTCTTTACATTTCTTGCTTGTTCCTAATAGAGAAGTTGGAATAAATTAAACTATCGCCTATTGTGCAGGACCACCGAGAGGGTAGGGTACCTGTAGCTGGGCAACTGCATCGGGGCCATAAACTACCTCTGACATCTGAGGCATTTAGGGGCCAGACTAGTGTAATTTAGTGGGTAATATAGAAATCGATACTTTTGTTGTTTAACATCCCCCTCACCAAGTGTAAGGATTTGTATGCTTAACAAAAAATGTTAATAATAATAATTATGGATTATCCCTAAGGCATTGCATAAGGTGGTGTAATTATTTGTATTAATAAAGAACTTCTAGTTAAAAGTCACAACTTTAGTCATCCTTTATACCTTTTATTACATTATCTATTTGTTTTAATATTGATTCATATTACAGTAATTACATGCACTGCATTTATACAGCTCAATTCTTCAAATTAATAGAGTTCTCAGTGTTTCTTTGGCAAATGTTTCACTGATGGTCCTTTAGAGATTACTTTATCAAGACTTGCAAATAATTCATCGTTTTCTGCATTGCTTTTATGCTGAGAACCATTGACATGTTCTTGAAAATTATAGTAATACGCATTACATAATTCACAAAACCTAGCAGTATTTAAAGGTCGGTACCCGTTATGTGTTAATATGTTTCCTTTCTTATTTTTAAATGGAGAATTTGTTGTAGAACCTTCAAAGCTTAAATAGGGCCACTCATTCATTTCCAAAACAAGAGGACGATACAGTCCAGAACAATCTTCAACTTTAAGAAATGCACCACGTAACTGTCTCACATGAACTTTCTCTGGGTTTAATGTTGCCAAAATGGTTGGCTGCCTCTTTTTGCAGTCTGTACACTGGTTAGAGAGTATTCCGACATATCTCGGAGTTACAACCTCTGCTTTGCTCTCAAATTTGGGAATACATTTGCCATTATGTGCTTTTGTTTTTTGAACTGAAAGATCAACCATTCTACTTCCACGTGTGTAAACCATTCGTTGGCTGATTGTTGCAGCAACTCTTTGATCATCAGGTGATTTTGTTCTAATAATATGTGTCACATCATCAGATAAAAATGCGTCAGTTTTGGCATGATGGGTTGTCAGCAGGTCCACAAGTTTCTGGTACACAAGACTTTGGTCAACAATATCAATAAAAAATAGTTTGTCTTTGAACCAGCAGTTACATGTAGTTGTACATCCCACTAGAAATTCATTTAAAAGACATATGCAGACAGACTGTAATGATATCACTAAGCCAAAGTAATTACATTTTAACGGAATAGAAAGATGTCAATAAATAAATAAAGAATGGTTGCTTGAACTCATATGTTATAAATATGTTCGCACAATTTATATTACCGGGAGATTGAAGACGTATGAATTCAACACACGATCGAGAATCAGAAATACACGAGTGCTGAATAAACTTTTACTTTCAAAAAGCTTCGAAGAACCAATTATACAAATAAAACATTTGATCAACCGATTGATCCGCTGTGACAAAAATATTTTTGATTGTTTTATTTGTGTTGGTTCTTCGAAGATTTTTGAAAGTAAAAGTTTATTCAGCACTCATGTAAGTATCTTGTTGTTTGTGGCATTAAAATATATTTCTGATTCTCAATCGCGTGTGAATTTCTCCCGTAATATAAAGGTGCGCACTAGATAATAGTCGCCAGAACCATGTTGAGCCCACCAACACCATTAACCCAGCGGTAACATGTTCGTCGTAAATATTACGAACCATTTCGCCAAACGCTCGGAACTCGGAAAACTGTAGCCTGCCCGCTTTCGAAATTTCGGGCTGCGGGCAGGCTAGTGTACGTACCGCCGAAATAGTGAAATAGTTAGACTTGCTTCAAGTCTGCCTCTTTGTTTGTTTTGGGTTTGTTCAAAGACGGGTTTGTTTCGCGAGTCGTTTGGTTTCAAAGACGAGTTTGTTTCGAGAAGACGGATTGTATTCTCGAAACAAATCCGTCTTTAAACAAACCCCTCTTTAAACAAACCCGAAACAATCAAGAGGCAGATTTGGAGGCGAAGTCTACGAAATAGTGTGGAAGTTGTCTAACGTTTCGAGCGAAGGCCCTTCCTTAGAGAGTGAAAACGTAAACTGTGAAATAATAACTGAGTGATTATTAATTTACGTTTCACTTTCTGACGAAGGTCCTTCGCTCGAAACAGACTACTTACACGCTATTTCTACACTACCTACGCAGCACAACACGTTTTATCACTTATCTACATATCCGTTTTGACTATATCGATGTGATAAAATCAAATTTACTGGTCTAGGATTGAGAGTTTGTCTGATGTATTCTTCTGCATGAACGCTCTTCTGCACGTGCGCGTATAAAAATACTAAATATTTACATATTTTGAAATAATGTGTGGTAGATTTACGAGCGTTTTGCGACTGTTTTACGACGAACATGTCACCGCTGGGTTAGTGATGTTGGCGTTGTGTTGGCGTGCTCAACATGGTTCTGGCGACTACTATCTAGTGCGCACCTAATATAAATTGTGCGAAAATATGTATAACATAAGTTCAAGACATAACCAATCTTTCTTTATTTATTAATTAAAGCGATAGGTTTCCGTGTATTCGTTGGTCTATTTAGATCTAGATAAATATGTAAATAGCGCATAGACTATAGATAGAGTAATTCTGTTGTTACTATTTTTATCGTCCAATGACAGGTCGGAGCAATTCCTGCATTTAGCCGCATGTCTGCTGGTTGTTCAAAAGATCCGAGATCCGCAATAAACTTCTACGTCATAAAACTGAACAAATATCTCGAACGACAGAGGGCTATTTACACAAATCGAGATATAGGTCCGCAAAGAGATCTCACGAGTATCAAGATGAGACAAAGCATGCTGTGAATGTGATCTACGGTGCCGAACCTATAATGAATAATTTATTATAATTCAAAAGTAAATCCAGGCTGTCTTCGTTAATTCATATATAAATATAATTAAGTTTTGCGAGTTTGTTCGCAGTTTGAAACAATGCCTCTCCATAGTCGCTCCAATGTCGAACCTACAATTTGGTTTGGGCGCATGAATGGACCTTATATTTTGTCATGAAATTGCTTCCTGAATCCGGTAAGTGGCAGCATAGTGCCGATATAACTTCAATAGTTTGCACCCTGCCCCTGGCATTGTTAATAAGCGATGACATCATGCATCCTGCTATGCACCAGCCTGCGCGAAACTATTATTTTATAAAATCCATGAAATATGGAAAGAACAAAACGGAATAACATAGTTACCTTGCCCTTGACTTCCGAACTTAAGAGTTCTTTTCGTGTTTTGGAGTGAAAGTCCACCATTCGGCCTAATTGTTGGCGTGTTGTCAGAAGCTGCCAAAGGAAATAAACGAAAATATTATTCCTATATTTAACGTGATTTGAAAACATTGTTAAAATATGTATCGAGACATAGTAAAAACTTACCACTTGATTCGAATGAAGGAGGAGATATGCAACACGAGGCATCTGAGTCGCTTGTAAACCCAAAAGCGCCGACTGAGGAATCTGTGACACTGCTGGTTTCCAAAGATATCGCGCTCACCGGGGATACCAGTTCAGATGAGCTGGTGAATCCGAAGGCTGAAGTTGGCGAACAGCTGTCTTCGTCTTTTTCTGGGGTTCCGAAGTAAGGTGAAAGCATCGCCATGCCGTTATCCACGGCTTTCACCGGATCGTATTAAACGCACAGGTGTTTGATTAAATGACGAGCACACGTTGGTGATCGACTGGCTGTGCTATTTGACACTGAGAACTCACAGATCGTCGTCCGGTCAGTAACGCACATGTTGTCATTCTCAACTCTCATTGGCTGGTTTGTAGGCCGGCGTTGCCACATGTGAGACCGCGTGTAATCTTTTCTGCACGTCTTGACAATACTAGTTGGTATCTTGTTTCTAGCATTTTGTTCGCCGAAGCTCTTTGTGGTTGGATTTTGGAATACAGTATTCCAGACTGTCATCATGGTATCGAAGAAATGGTCAATTATTGTTGTAGAAACTTCTGCCTACGTCCTTGTTGACGACAAGCCACTTTCTAGAAAGAAGCGCAAGTTTGGGAAACTTCTGAACGCGAAGGCTTCCGATCACGATGGAAAAGCATGCATTAAGGTGAAGTTTTTATTAATGCATTTTCTGCGTATTGTTATATATAATTTATACTCTCGACGTTTTAGTGAAACTTGAAAGCTTTCAATTAGTTGAAAATATAACTATACTATCGCTACAGTAAGAACCCGCTAACAAGAACCTATTTAACCAATCAGCCTGAGATCAGCCTTATATTCTATATGTTCTTATATAAACAAATTCTTAATTGCAGTCTGCGGTTCTTAATAATATGGTAGGTTCTTGTTAGCTGGTTTTTACTATTATTTCCCATAATGATATTCATAATTGCTTGATGGGTTCAAACGTCGTATTCATTGCCCTGCCGCAAAGGTGTGAATTCAGTTTGAACAGCGAGTCGATAGAGCGTCTATTTTATATTCAAATTGACATATATCGCGAGGACCAAGGTTACGGTAGTTTAGTGCTGAAACATGAAATGTAAATATCGAACGTTTCGAGCCAATGCTTGTATGTCGATCTTGTTACCCGTTAAACATTCAACGCGTTCATAAATGTCGGCGCGGCATGCAGAAATTTGACGTTTGAAACGGGGTTTTTATACAGTGCAGTGTTCTGGAGATATACAAAGCAAAACAGGTGGTAATTTTTCGAGATTTTTTGCAACGAAATACTAACGTTAGCGAGCGGAACTCTTCATCAGTCAAAAAAACATCACGCTTTGCTTTGATCATGAAGGGTTCTTCTCGAAACGTTAATTCAACACTTTTTGTATATCTGTTTAGTTGTCGCCGTCGTCTGCCGCGCAAATAGTAGCAAGAGCGACGTTTGACCTAAGCCTAACTCGTTCAGGGCATTTCTACCAAGGTCTAAATACTATCCTTAACATTCGCTGTTTACCAAAACTGAACTTAACCGAATCTGGGGATGGTAAGTCGCCGCCACTCAGTTTCCGTTGCGTCAGCCTCGCCGCTTTGGAAGTTGAAACCGCTCGACTCTGCCTGTGCGGGAAAAGCGGGCGTATTAGCTGTTTTAAGCTAACATCTCTATGAAAACAGAAAATGTATGAAAAGTATAGCGGCGTAATCAGTGTTTTGGAAATAGCAAAACGAAGATGTGGTCAGCTGTTCGAACGGAGCCGTACTCTGCCAGGTGGGCGTGCTGACAAAACTATTTAGATACCGAACGCTTTCCTGCTTGCGAAGTGCATTTTGATGCAGATCGTATATATTCATGTTTGTCATGTGTTTATAATATTCTTGCATTTCCAACAATAGACAATGATCTTTAGAAATCCTTCGGGATTCAATTTTAGTCAGTGTTTGTCTGAGCAGTTTGGCCTATAAATAGTATAAAAATGTGCCCTTCGCCATTGTTTAGGCGTAATAAGATGCGGCCTCTGATCGCAAAGAATGATGGTTAATTTATTAAATGTGCAGGGAGCCGTAAAGCGAGTTCATTTGGTATTTTTTACACAATAATTGTATTAAATCGCTATTAAAATGTTCTTACTTGCTAATTTTGTCGACAATCAAGACAAATTACAGGCAACCAGACCAGAAAGGCAACGAGTTTAGTGTGAGTTTAGTGTTTTACGTTGACTGGTTGACCTGCCCCCTCGCGCGATTTGTCAATGCGCCTGTTCCTGGCATCTTGCGAGTAATATATAAATAAGTGAGCGTGAGTTTTTTAGGGACTGGGGTTTGGGGTCAAGCAAGCGGGCTGCAGACAAGGCGGAATACCTCACCAGCATGCAGCCCGCTTGCTCGACCCCAAGCCCCAACGCTTACCCGACCCAACCCACCGGCTACGCAGGCTAACGAACGGCCTTCCAAATTGATGTAAACACTGACTCGTTGCCTTTATTTCTGGTCTTCTTTCCCTGTAATTTGTCCTGATTGTCGACAAAATTAACATGTAAGAACATTTTAATAGCGATTTAAAACAATTATTGTGAAAAAATACCAAATAAACCCGTTTACTGTTAAACTCACTTCACTAATTGACGTGGCTCCCTGTGGTTAAGTCAACAACTGCGCCAAGCTGTCGTTGATAAGATGCTGGACAAATATAACGTCTGAGCATGCTTTTTGTAAAGTATATACATTGTTTCTAATAACACCATTACAAAGCGCATTTTATCTGAAGAATCCTAACCGATATCTGAAGAATCCAATATATCTCATCCATTCGTCTGTTTTTGCCGTATTTATTGCTTCTGGTAACTTATTCTTGATGCATTCATGGATTATCTGAGCAATCGCTTCAAGAATTGTCATTTGAAGGTAATATTTTGTATATTTCGGTATTTCCCTTTGTCGGCATATTTATAATCAGATTGATTCAGAACATGAGAAGTTTGTAATTAAATCGAAGTTAATCCAAGCACATATTGAAAACATGTACCTCCTTATGTACTAGAGCAAGCGAAAAAGCTTGCTCCAGTACATAAGGTCAAGGAGGTACTTGTTAATTACAATATGTGCTTGGATTAACTTCGATTTAATTACAAACTTCTCATGTTCTGAATCAATCTGATTATAATTATGCCGACAAAGGGAAATGTCGAAATATACAAAATATTACCTTCAAATGACAATTCTTGAAGCGATTGCTCCAGATAATTCATGAATTCATCAATAATAAGTTACCAGAAGCAATAAATACGGCAAAAACAGACGAATGGATGAGATATATTGGATTCTTCAGATATCGGTTAGGATTCTTCAGATATCGGTCATTTTTCTGCCAAATTGTAAAGACTAAACACCGTCCACGAACGTGGGGGCTCACTGAACATCTCAACAGATTAAGAAACTTCATTTAGACGATTTGAAAGGATCCAAAATATCGGTTTATGATAATTTGAGCAGTGATATGAGACCATAAATGAAGTCATTACCGTGCGAATAAACATCAATTCTACACACGCTCTTTTTTTGCCTTTTCGTGGAGTTCAGACGTGTTTGCAGACGTTCGCAAGTGTCCTTTTTGTCATTTGTGGCAATAACGTGTCTCGGAATTTCATGAATATATTTTTATAAAAAATCAAAAAAATTCTCTTCATGTTTCCTTAAGATTGATTCTGAAACAGATAAATTTATTGCAATAAATTTATCAAATACTCGCGTTTCGTCAGAATAAAATATGATGAAAATGTCATATTTTAATCCGAAAAAGTTTCCGCTTGAAACGTGAGTATTTCATTGCTAAAAATCACAGCAGTTCTATTCTTTCTTGAAAATTCGTCAACAACAATGCTAATGCAATATTTATTTTCTGTTTTAGCTAAATTTTGAACCCGGACCCAATGGCCAGGGTAAAGAGTATAAATTTAACATGGCAAAATATTCCTGGTCTGATAGCAATGGTGGATTTAAAGAGATTGTGGGTATGGGAGATGAAGAGGCTTGGGTTAAACAATGCAACAAGTGTCTGGTGGATATATCTGGCAAAAATTATGCTGATGTAGCCTTACCTGAAAATGATGCAACCCAATCCGTAAATGATGCAATCCTTTCGGAAGATGATAATGTAATTGAAGATGAATGTGATTCTGTTGGAGAAAACTGTGTAGAATTACCTGACAGTGCCAACAATAATTCCGAAGTCAAGAGAAAGGCCAGTACAAACCTGGTCGACCGGTTAGAAAAGCCTTCAAAAAGATTACGCAATGAACATGGTGAAACAGCAGGAGAATTGTTAACACTGGAAAGAATCGAGGGAAGTCGAATAAGTAAGTACTGTAAGATAAGTATGCTGCCAAATTTGTCCTACAAGCCCATAAAAATTACGATGTTCAAATTAAAGAAGCTCTTCATGGATACAGTAGCTAAAATAGTTGTACTAATTTGAAGAATAATTGTGAGGTTTCCTTCCTGTGACTTATTATAATGGCTAACCAAAAATAAATTGTAGTGGTGGTTTAAACCTACTGTACAGTAGACTTTGTCAAAACAATGTTGTTTCAATCCACCCTTTCTCTTGCAATAACTCAGCTCATTGCTGAGTGCTCTGATGCTGCCATTAATTGTTTCCAAACATTATTTACCCTGGCTCATGTTATAAGAAATAAACAGACTAGCTCTTTTTTTAAGAAAATCCAAACTATGACAACAATTACTATTATTGTGGTGCATTTAAATTGCAACTGCAACGGTCAAGATTTTGAAACTGAAATGGTAATCTTTCATTTTCTCTTAGGTGGTCAGTTCCACATCTCTGTAAATCAAATTGATCTTCCTTCAAAAAACCGTATGTTAAGAGAAGTAGATGAAGTTTTCCTGTCAAAATTAGAAAACAGCATGGAGCAAGACCATAATGGGGCATATGAACCTTTGTTTGTATGTGTCAAAGATCTGACTGATACCAAGGATTTTGATCCAACCAAAATCAACGACTACAGATATGAGGTGTTAGGGGGGACGCATAATTTTCTTGCTGCAAAGGCATTGTACGCAAGGCATGCAGACAAGAAAGGCTTCAGTGGAAGATATGCGTGGTTGTTTGTTGGCTTAACTGACGACGATGCACTGTGGCTAGCGACTAGACATAACAAGACCGGATCATTTAGACATCAGATGACATTTCAAGATGAGGTAATCATTATCATTATGCTTGACTTAGTGTTTGAAATCTTACTCAGTCAGGTCACAACTATAGCTGGGATACTTGAGCAAGTTCTGTTTGTGACATATTGGGGGAAGCTGAAGGAAGCTGAGAAAAGTAATACAGTATGCAACATAGGCCACAGCAAATTAGGCATGAGCCAAATGTCAGACTTTTCATGTGTCGAATTCAATACAAATTTGTCAAAACAATAGACTATCCTAATTTGCACTGAGTTTGACTCTTGAAAAGTTTGATGTTTAACCCCTGCCTATTTTTTGAAAATGCAGAGAAAAGCTATTATTCTAAATGTCCATCAGCAATGAATTCAGGTTAATTAAATGAAGAGAACATGGCAATGTAATTCCAACAACCAACTCCCAGGACATTAATTGGCATGGACACTGATTCTCATAAAAGTTTTGCTCCTAATATTATTTAAAAGTTGTACTTTACTTTCAGGTAAATCTTGCCAATTACCAACTTAGAAAATCAGGAAAGGAAGACAAAGATGGCAATTTCATTCCTAGTAATGAATGGAGAGCAAACTGCTCACATATACTAGGCAAGAGTGTAAGTAGATTTAATAAGATTTGTGATCAGGATATGCCAAGAACTGACAGTCTTGCATTTTTAAAAGTAATTATTTTGGTTTCATTGAACTGGTGTGAGGTTAACTGTAACTAAATTAACTTATTATCAATGCCAGAAGAACATTGTTAACAACAACAGGCATGAACAACATATTGACATAATAATATTGTTCATACCAGTGTTAACAACCATTAGAAGTTGATTGGTTGTGTGGTTTACATTATTTAATCAAGAGGGCATACTGTACAAGATAAATATTGAAAAAATGTTCATATAATATAAAGGTAAAGGGGTCATGCTAATCATCCTACGAACTACACGACGGACGCAGCTCAATGCGGCCGAGTCAAAGGTTTAGTAAAGGCGCCACAGGCTGCCACCATACGACCCATGATGACCTCGGAGCACAGCTAAAGTTAGGGAGGGAGGGAAACCGGAGTATCAATAACTCTACTCACATAATCTCATGAAGCTCAGGAATCGAAACGAGGTAGTCACCCATCCAACTGATCCAAGTACTATAATCTCGTCCGATCGGGCTTAACTTCAGAACTCAGTGGTGAGAAGCAGCGCGCTAACAGCACGCGCCACCCGTGCTTTCCCACATAGTGCAATGCCTGCATGTAATACTGTCATATATACTTTATTGTTCTAGAAAACTGCTCTTTTTGATGTGTATTCTGTGGCATTGTTACCTGAAACTGGTGTGAAATTGTTTGTTGATATCTGCAAGAAGTATGAAAAGGGGAAAATAAAGGATCAGCGTGCAGTTAAAAAGGATATGATTGGGAAGCCGACCTTTAGACAAGTTTATGTACGGTCGTTACAAGGCCTCAAGACATGTGACAGAGTGGAGCTTTTAAGGAAGGTATAATATCGATTGATATGGCATTCATGCTGTTCAGGGTGTAATTTTATAGGGGAATTTGTGATAGCGAAATTATGATAGGGAAATTATGAGCATCAATTTCCAAACATTTCACAAAAATCAAACCCACAACCATGACTCGACATTGTTGACAACTGGTCTTGGCTGGGTCTTAAGATAATTGACACTTGTGATATATGTATATACACTGCTGTAGTGAATGTGGGAGAGCTTGGAGTATAGACAAACGATACATGGATGATCGTCAAGCTTGTAAGCTCCCGGACAGGAATCGAACCTTCTGGTTGCTGGTGAGATGCTCCAAACATTAAGCCACCGAGACTCAGATGAAGAGCGAATGTTACAATCGTCCATGTATATATCGTCTATCTACTCCAAGCTCTCCCACATTCACTACAGCAGAATATATTAACACATCCAAACATTACCGATATATATAGTGACTGCCGCATAGGCAGTACATATATCAATCGAACCAATATATCATATGATTGTAACCTGCACTCTCCATCTGAGTCTCAGTGGCTCAATGGTTAGAGCAATCTCAGCGGCAATCAGAAGGTATGAGGTTTGATTTCTGTCTGGGACTCAGAATCATTTTTCTTCGGATACGAGCTTGATGATCGTCCATGTATTGATATAATTATATCACCATCACAGTTTTGAATTGAAAAAGTTTGATTTTGTTATTTGCTTGCGGATATTTGTTATTTGTCGAAATGGACTAGTCCATTACAGGAAAGTAATGACCCCAAATCAGAACGGGTCATTTCATTGGAAGTGCCACTTGCCGCCATATAATAAAGTATGGTTACACCATGTTCATCACTTTTGATTCCAAGTTTTCAGCTTGGAAGTCAATCCATTTAGTATAATATGTTAAGTACACATTGTCTTTATTTGACTATAATTTCTAATTTTCATTGTTCATTTTATTAACCCAATAACGCACTTTAACATTTTATCCTGACTAATGGCAGACGATTTTATTCAGCAGAATGAGGTGCATATGTTAATATGCGCTCTTGCTTTTTATATTAATGGGTTAATAATGATGAACATATTTATTGTTTTGCACAGGTTGCAGTAGGAGACATTAGCCTGGAAGAATTAAAGGATGCTGCAAAGGAACTGAAGTTAATTAGACCAATCCAAGCTATTATATCTTCATTCCTTGGTGAAGAATGGGATGTTATTGAACAGAAACTCCCTGAAGATGTAACATCAGAGCAATTACATTGTTTTGCCGTAGGTTTATTAATTTATTGTTAATTTTATTTAAAAAATTATTTAGGTGAATTTTAGGTGAATTATTTAGGTCACCTATAATTTATTGATCAAACAAACAATCATCCATTAATGTTTGTGTGGATAATGACAACAATGATGACAAATGGATGCTTCACATTTAGTGTGAATAATGCTGAGTTTTATTGTGGTAGAAATTGGTAAGCTACATCTGTGCAGATGAGCTACATGTAATAGGTAACAAATTGTTTGACACCTAATTATAAGAATTTTTATGTGGTACCCAGATCCATTTTAAGGTATTGCCAGTGAAGTATGTCTATATTAAATCATGTGTCATGTTTTGATTGATTGGCACATGCTTCTGTGCACAAAGAAGCTGACTTCTGCTGTGAGGACCAGTTATCATTAAAGGCCAGATGGGGTACCTGTCCCAGTTATAAATTATTATTAACTTCTTATTAACCGAGAGCATGGTCATTACTCATTACGGGAAAATATCAGACTAGGGGTGAGGTTTTTACATAAAAGACCGGCCCGGTCTGATATTTCTGTAATGACCAAGCAGACAAGGTTAATAAGAGGTGTATTATATGGCAACATCTCATCAAGTATAAATTCTAATTAATTTTAAACCTAGTTTGATATGCCATATACATTCACTGGCATAACCTTCAACAGCCTTCATGTTTTGATACACAGGACTTAGTTTCCCATGCTTGTGGGTATGATTCTTACCAAAACATTTGGTTGCTTTTTCTGCAACTGGTCTCGTTGGGTCTTACATCCTATAATTATAGTACATTTACTGCCTGATTGTCATAGTTCTATTGCCATAAGTGTTTGAATTAATATTTGTTTAATACATTCTTGCATTCAGTAACAATGTTTCTTGCATTTTGCTAGGGGAAAAATGAAACAAACTGTATTTTTAAAAGCTACCTTGAACATATGCATCACAAAATTAAAGGAGATGAGGCAGAGCAAGACCATGTCATTTCACCTAATCATTTTTGGACAACAAATGGACATCAGGGAATAGTGCACAAGTGTGACGACCCCACAAAACTGGATCAAAGTGCATGGGGCCAGAAAAATAATGGTTTTTCTCTTGCCATCTATAAACTTCCTGACAGCTATCGCAAAGAGGTAATACTAAGTTCAGTAATTCTGTCAGTCCACCACCACGTATTATTGTTTGTGTATGTATGTATGTGTATGTATGTCTGTGTGTGTGTATGTATGTATGTACAACAATCATAATAATTAACACTTTGTTTCTATATAGACATTAGATGACCACATTGGAAATGTTTTAAGCATGGTGGAAAGAGTTAATTTTGGTGTGCGGCAATTTTACAATTTTGTTATACTGGGGTCTGTGGAGGATGTCATCGACATTAAGAATTGGTTTGTCGTCAACAGAGGTGCTTCAATCGAGATTGGATATTACACTGGTGACAGGACAAAGGTTTCAGGTATTGTAATACAGAATAGTGCACTAATAATATTCTCCTGAGTTCATACTAAAACTAGCTACATGTATCATTGTTTGGCTGTAAGATCATCTGACATAACAGGGCTGTTAGCAGGGATGGGACGCGCTGCCCAATCCAATAATTTACTCTATAGCAACTCCACAAAAGAAAATGCTATTTCAGAGGCCCTAAATTTTGAAGCTGCCATTGTTACACCACAGCATTTTGCCCATACCATATATGACATTTTTGCTGATGTTATTATGACAGTTTGCCCATGCTGCAACCCTGACATTAGACAGTATAAATACCAAAAGGTTGCATTTCGCTGATTCGGTTTGATTACCCAAGTCCTTTTGAGAAAGCCTGTGTTCTAGTTTATGCGAGCAATTGGGGTTTCATTGAGGAAATCGAATAAAACATTGCTGGATTTGCTGTTTGTCACTAGTTTTGTACGAAACGTTTTTATTTAGTCTGAATTCCCAATGGCATTCTGTGTAATTATTTTTACTAAAAAAATGCCGTAAAGTAATTAGTAATTGTTAATTATTATTGGATAGGTAACCTTGGTATGAAGAACATAGTCCGTGCATTTTTAGTGTATCATGCATCCGCATCTCGACAAATTTTGCCAGAACATTTTAATTTCCTGTCAAAAGCAACGTCAAACTTGTTCATGGAAGAAGGAAGTGGTGTTTACAACAGAATTGTAGAGTTGTTTAGCTTCCAAAATGAGTGGGTGTTAGACATCAATTCACCAGAAGGTACAGTACTAATATTCAAGGTCAAAATTCTAAAAAAAGCCACCCAGCTTTATTTACTTTATAGTTATTCTGGGTTGCCTCTTATCATATATTTATTTATTTATTTATTTATTAACTTTACAACCATATATAAATGCGAAAGAATTAAAACTATTAAAATAGAGAAAAAACTTTGAATAACTAAATATATGGTTGAAGGTAAGGTCAACAGGACATGAGTAGTCCCATGTGAAGACCGACCTTAATGAAAATAAACATAACATACATAAAATAAAGACCAGAACAAATATACAGTTTACAGAAGACATGACGAATTAGGAACAACAGCTTACAGTGTAAGTTGAAAGAGCGGCACTTAGAACAGAAGGTTTTCCAAGGTTTTCCATATTACTGTCATCAACATGTTTTTAGTTCAAATTTATTAATTTGTGGCAATAAAGTTCTTCTATTTATTCCCTTTCAGTTATACATGGTTTTTGCATTGCCTCATCCACAGTATTGTATTTATTTCTAGTTGCTGTTGTTGTCGCTGCCTTGACTACAAAAAGAAATGGATTGTGCTTTGTCCAGAATGATGAGGAAGAATTGTCTGCAAGAAGGAAGCTAAGTTACATTTCATAGATTTAAACAATTGCTTTGGTTTAAATGACTTGTCCAAAGTAGATTAGCAATGTAAATTACTATTTTCTGAAATATTAATGATATACCTCTATATTTCGAGTGCGATTTTAAAGATATTTTGCTGATTTCTCTTATAGAGGGTTCAGAAGTTTTGATACCTCTATATTTCGAGTGCGATTTTTTAGAGATATTTTGCTGACGGTCTTATAGAGGGTTCAGAAGTTTTGATACCTCTATATTTCGAGTGCGATTTTAGAGATATTTTGCTGATTTCAGTCTTATAGAGGGTTCAGAAGTTTTGATACCTCTATATTTCGAGTGCGAGTTTTTAGAGATATTTTGCTGATTTCGGTCTTATAGAGGGTTCAGAAGTTTTGATACCTCTATATTTCGAGTGCGATTTTAGAGATATATTGCTGATTTTAGTTTTATAGAGGGTTCAGAAGTTTTGATACCTCTATATTTCGAGTGCGAGTTTAGAGATATTTTGCTGATTTCGGTCTTATAGAGGGTTCAGAAGTTTTGATACCTCTATATTTCGAGTGCGATTTTAGAGATATTTTGCTGATTTTAGTTTTATAGAGGGTTCAGAAGTTTGATACCTCTATATTTCGAGTGCGAGTTTTAGAGATATTTTGCTGATTTCCCTTATAGAGGGTTCAGAAGTTTTGATACCTCTATATTTCGAGTGCGATTCTTAGAGATATTTTGCTGATTTCGGTCTTATAGAGGGTTCAGAAGTTTTGATACCTCTATATTTCGAGTGCGAGTTTTAGAGATATTTTGCTGATTTCGGTCTTATAGAGGGTTCAGAAGTTTTGATACCTCTATATTTCGAGTGCGATTTTTAGAGATATTTTGCTGATTTCGGTCTTATAGGGGGTTCAGAAGTTTTGATACCTCTATATTTCGAGTGCGAGTTTTAGAGATATTTTGCTGATTTCGGTCTTATAGAGGGTTCAGAAGTTTTGATACCTCTATATTTCGAGTGCGATTTTTAGAGATATATTGCTGATTTTAGTTTTATAGAGGGTTCAGAAGTTTTGATACCTCTATATTTCGAGTGCGATTTTTAGAGATATTTTGCTGATTTCGGTCTTATAGAGGGTTCAGAAGTTTTGATACCTCTATATTTCGAGTGCGAGTTTTAGAGATATTTTGCTGATTTCGGTCTTATAGAGGGTTCAGAAGTTTTGATACCTCTATATTTCGAGTGCGAGTTTTTAGAGATATTTTGCTGATTTCGGTCTTATAGAGGGTTCAGAAGTTTTGATACCTCTATATTTCGAGTGCGATTCTTAGAGATATATTGCTGATTTTAGTTTTATAGAGGGTTCAGAAGTTTTGATACCTCTATATTTCGAGTGCGAGTTTTAGAGATATTTTGCTGATTTCGGTCTTATAGGGGGTTTCAGAAGTTTTGATACCTCTATATTTCGAGTGCGATTTTTAGAGATATTTTGCTGATTTCGGTCTTATAGGGGGTTCAGAAGTTTTGATACCTCTATATTTCGAGTGCGAGTTTTAGAGATATTTTGCTGATTTCGGTCTTATAGAGGGTTCAGAAGTTTTGATACCTCTATATTTCGAGTGCGATTTTTAGAGATATTTTGTTGATTTCGGTCTTATAGGGGGTTCAGAAGTTTTGATACCTCTATATTTCGAGTGCGAGTTTTAGAGATATTTTGCTGATTTCGGTCTTATAGAGGGTTCAGAAGTTTTGATACCTCTATATTTCGAGTGCGATTTTTTAGAGATATTTTGCTGATTTCGGTCTTATAGGGGGTTCAGAAGTTTTGATACCTCTATATTTCGAGTGCGATTTTTAGAGATATTTTGCTGATTTCGGTCTTATAGGGGTTCAGAAGTTTTGATACCTCTATATTTCGAGTGCGAGTTTTAGAGATATTTTGCTGATTTCGGTCTTATAGGGGGTTCAGAAGTTTTGATACCTCTATATTTCGAGTGCGATTTTTAGAGATATTTTGCTGATTTCGGTCTTTATAGGGGGTTCAGAAGTTTTGATACCTCTATATTTCGAGTGCGAGTTTTAGAGATATTTTGCTAATTTCGGTCTTATAGAGGGTTCAGAAGTTTTGATACCTCTATATTTCGAGTGCGATTTTTAGAGATATTTTGCTGATTTCGGTCTTATAGAGGGTTCAGAAGTTTTGATACCTCTATATTTCGAGTGCGATTTTTAGAGATATTTTGCTGATTTCGGTCTTATAGGGGGTTCAGAAGTTTTGATACCTCTATTTCGAGTGCGATTTTTAGAGAAATTTTGCTGATTTTAGTCTTATAGAGGGTTCAGAAGTTTTGATACCTCTATTTCGAGTGCGAGTTTTAGAGATATTTTGCTGATTTCGGCCTTATAGAGGGTTTGAAGTTTTGATACCTCTATATTTCGAGTGCGATTCTTAGAGATATTGCTGATTTTAGTTTTTATAGAGGGTTTCAGAAGTTTTGATACCTCTATATTTCGAGTGCGAGTTTTTAGAGATATTTTGCTGATTTGTTACCCTTATAGAGGGTTCAGAAGTTTTGATACCTCTATATTTCGAGTGCGATTTTTAGAGATATTTTGCTGATTTCGGTCTTATAGGGGGTTCAGAAGTTTTGATACCTCTATTTCGAGTGCGATTTTTAGAGATATTTTGCTATTTCGGTCTTATAGGGGGTTCAGAAGTTTTGATACCTCTATTTCGAGTGCGAGTTTTAGAGATATTTTGCTGATTTCGGCCTTACAGAGGGTTCAGAAGTTTTGATACCTCTATATTTCGAGTGCGAGTTTTAGAGATATTTTGCTGATTTCGGTATTATAGAGGGTTCAGAAGTTTTGATACCTCTATATTTCGAGTGCGAGTTTTAGAGATATTTTGCTGATTTCGGCCTTATAGAGGGTTCAGAAGTATTGATACCTCTATATTTCGAGTGCGATTTTTAGAGATATTTTGCTGATTTCGGTCTTATAGGGGTTCAGAAGTTTTGATACCTCTATATTTCGAGTGCGATTTTTAGAGATATTTTGCTGATTTTAGTCTTATAGAGGGTTCAGAAGTTTTGATACCTCTATATTTCGAGTGCGAGTTTTAGAGATATTTTGCTGATTTCGGTCTTATAGAGGGTTCAGAAGTTTTGATACCTCTATATTTCGAGTGCGAGTTTTAGAGATATTTTGCTGATTTCGGTCTTATAGAGGGTTCAGAAGTTTTGATACCTCTATATTTCGAGTGCGATTTTTAGAGATATTTTGCTGATTTCGGTCTTATAGGGGGTTCAGAAGTTTTGATACCTCTATTTCGAGTGCGATTTTTAGAGATATTTTGCTGATTTCGGTCTTATAGGGGGTTCAGAAGTTTTGATACCTCTATTTCGAGTGCGATTTTTAGAGATATTTTGCTGATTTTAGTCTTATAGAGGGTTCAGAAGTTTTGATACCTCTATTTCGAGTGCGAGTTTTAGAGATATTTTGCTGATTTCGGCCTTATAGAGGGTTCAGAAGTTTTGATACCTCTATATTTCGAGTGCGAGTTTTAGAGATATTTTGCTGATTTCGGTCTTATAGAGGGTTCAGAAGTTTTGATACCTCTATATTTCGAGTGCGATTCTTAGAGATATATTGCTGATTTTAGTTTTATAGAGGGTTCAGAAGTTTTGATACCTCTATATTTCGAGTGCGAGTTTTAGAGATATTTTGCTGATTTCGGTCTTATAGCGGGTTCAGAAGTTTTGATACCTCTATATTTCGAGTGCGATTTTTTAGAGATATTTTGCTGATTTCGGTCTTATAGGGGGTTCAGAAGTTTTGATACCTCTATATTTCGAGTGCGATTTTTAGAGATATTTTGCTGATTTCGGTCTTATAGGGGGTTCAGAAGTTTTTGATACCTCTATTTCGAGTGCGATTTTTAGAGATATTTTGCTGATTTTAGTCTTATAGAGGGTTCAGAAGTTTTGATACCTCTATATTTCGAGTGCGAGTTTTAGATATATTTTGCTTATAGAGTCAGAAGTTTTGATACCTCTATATTTCGAGTGCGAGTTTTTAGAGATATATTGCTGATTTTAGTTTTATAGAGGGTTCAGAAGTTTTGATACCTCTATATTTCGAGTGCGATTTTTAGAGATATTTTGCTGATTTCGGTCTTATAGGGGGTTCAGAAGTTTTGATACCTCTATTTCGAGTGCGATTTTTAGAGATATTTTGCTATTTCGGTCTTATAGGGGGTTCAGAAGTTTTGATACCTCTATTTCGAGTGCGAGTTTTAGAGATATTTTGCTGATTTCGGCCTTATAGAGGGTTCAGAAGTTTTGATACCTCTATATTTCGAGTGCGATTTTTAGAGATATTTTGCTGATTTCGGTCTTATAGGGGGTTCAGAAGTTTTGATACCTCTATATTTCGAGTGCGATTTTTAGAGATATTTTGCTGATTTCGGTCTTATAGAGGCTTCAGAAGTTTTGATACCTCTATATTTCGAGTGTGAGTTTTAGAGATATTTTGCTGATTTTACCCTTATAGAGGGTTCAGAAGTTTTGATACCTCTATATTTCGAGTGCGAGTTTTAGAGATATTTTGCTGATTTCGGTCTTATAGCGGGTTCAGAAGTTTTGATACCTCTATATTTCGAGTGCGATTTTTAGAGATATTTTGCTGATTTCGGTCTTATAGGGGGTTCAGAAGTTTTGATACCTCTATATTTCGAGTGCGATTTTTAGAGATATTTGGCTGATTTCGGTCTTATAGGGGGTTCAGAAGTTTTGATACCTCTATATTTCGAGTGCGAGTTTTAGATATATTTTATTTATAGAGTCAGAAGTTTTGATACCTCTATATTTCGAGTGCGAGTTTTAGAGATATTTTGCTGATTTCGGTCTTATAGCGGGTTCAGAAGTTTTGATACCTCTATATTTCGAGTGCGATTTTTAGAGATATTTTGCTGATTTCGGTCTTATAGGGGGTTCAGAAGTTTTGATACCTCTATATTTCGAGTGCGATTTTTAGAGATATTTGGCTGATTTCGGTCTTATAGGGGGTTCAGAAGTTTTGATACCTCTATTTCGAGTGCGATTTTTAGAGATATTTTGCTGATTTTAGTCTTATAGAGGGTTCAGAAGTTTTGATACCTCTATATTTCGAGTGCGAGTTTTAGATATATTTTGTTTATAGAGTCAGAAGTTTTGATACCTCTATATTTCGAGTGCGAGTTTTAGAGATATTTTGCTGATTTCGGTCTTATAGCGGGTTCAGAAGTTTTGATACCTCTATATTTCGAGTGCGATTTTTAGAGATATTTTGCTGATTTCGGTCTTATAGGGGGTTCAGAAGTTTTGATACCTCTATATTTCGAGTGCGATTTTTAGAGATATTTTGCTGATTTCGGTCTTATAGGGGGTTCAGAAGTTTTGATACCTCTATTTCGAGTGCGATTTTTAGAGATATTTTGCTGATTTTAGTCTTATAGAGGGTTCAGAAGTTTTGATACCTCTATATTTCGAGTGCGAGTTTTAGATATATTTTGCTTATAGAGTCAGAAGTTTTGATACCTCTATATTTCGAGTGCGAGTTTTAGAGATATATTGCTGATTTTAGTTTTATAGAGGGTTCAGAAGTTTTGATACCTCTATATTTCGAGTGCGACTTTTAGAGATATTTTGCTGATTTCGGTCTTATAGGGGGTTCAGAAGTTTTGATACCTCTATTTCGAGTGCGATTTTTAGAGATATTTTGCTATTTCGGTCTTATAGGGGGTTCAGAAGTTTTGATACCTCTATATTTCGAGTGCGATTTTTAGAGATATTTTGCTGATTTCGGTCTTATAGGGGGTTCAGAAGTTTTGATACCTCTATATTTCGAGTGCGATTTTTAGAGATATTTGGCTGATTTCGGTCTTATAGGGGGTTCAGAAGTTTTGATACCTCTATTTCGAGTGCGATTTTTAGAGATATTTTGCTGATTTTAGTCTTATAGAGGGTTCAGAAGTTTTGATACCTCTATATTTCGAGTGCGAGTTTTAGATATATTTTGTTTATAGAGTCAGAAGTTTTGATACCTCTATATTTCGAGTGCGAGTTTTAGAGATATTTTGCTGATTTCGGTCTTATAGCGGGTTCAGAAGTTTTGATACCTCTATATTTCGAGTGCGATTTTTAGAGATATTTTGCTGATTTCGGTCTTATAGGGGGTTCAGAAGTTTTGATACCTCTATTTCGAGTGCGATTTTTAGAGATATTTTGCTGATTTCGGTCTTATAGGGGGTTCAGAAGTTTTGATACCTCTATTTCGAGTGCGATTTTTAGAGATATTTTGCTGATTTTAGTCTTATAGAGGGTTCAGAAGTTTTGATACCTCTATATTTCGAGTGCGAGTTTTAGATATATTTTGCTTATAGAGTCAGAAGTTTTGATACCTCTATATTTCGAGTGCGAGTTTTAGAGATATATTGCTGATTTTAGTTTTATAGAGGGTTCAGAAGTTTTGATACCTCTATATTTCGAGTGCGACTTTTAGAGATATTTTGCTGATTTCGGTCTTATAGGGGGTTCAGAAGTTTTGATACCTCTATTTCGAGTGCGATTTTTAGAGATATTTTGCTATTTCGGTCTTATAGGGGGTTCAGAAGTTTTGATACCTCTATTTCGAGTGCGAGTTTTAGAGATATTTTGCTGATTTCGGCCTTATAGAGGGTTCAGAAGTTTTGATACCTCTATATTTCGAGTGCGAGTTTTAGAGATATTTTGCTGATTTCGGTATTATAGAGGGTTCAGAAGTTTTGATACCTCTATATTTCGAGTGCGAGTTTTAGAGATATTTTGCTGATTTCGGCCTTATAGAGGGTTCAGAAGTTTTGATACCTCTATATTTCGAGTGCGATTTTTAGAGATATTTTGCTGATTTCGGTCTTATAGGGGGTTCAGAAGTTTTGATACCTCTATTTCGAGTGCGATTTTTAGAGATATTTTGCTGATTTTAGTCTTATAGAGGGTTCAGAAGTTTTGATACCTCTATATTTCGAGTGCGAGTTTTAGAGATATTTTGCTGATTTCGGTCTTATAGAGGGTTCAGAAGTTTTGATACCTCTATATTTCGAGTGCGAGTTTTAGAGATATTTTGCTGATTTCGGTCTTATAGAGGGTTCAGAAGTTTTGATACCTCTATATTTCGAGTGCGATTTTTAGAGATATTTTGCTGATTTTAGTCTTATAGAGGGTTCAGAAGTTTTGATACCTCTATATTTCGAGTGCGAGTTTTAGAGATATTTTGCTGATTTCGGTCTTATAGAGGGTTCAGAAGTTTTGATACCTCTATATTTCGAGTGCGATTTTTAGAGATATATTGCTGATTTTAGTTTTATAGAGGGTTCAGAAGTTTTGATACCTCTATATTTCGAGTGCGATTTTTAGAGATATTTTGCTGATTTCGGTCTTATAGGGGGTTCAGAAGTTTTGATACCTCTATTTCGAGTGCGATTTTTAGAGATATTTTGCTATTTCGGTCTTATAGGGGGTTCAGAAGTTTTGATACCTCTATTTCGAGTGCGATTTTTAGAGATATTTTGCTCTTTCGGTCTTATAGGGGGTTCAGAAGTTTTGATACCTCTATATTTCAAGTGCGATTTTTAGAGATGTATTGCGGATTTTAGTTTTATAGAGGGTACAGAAGTTTTGATACCTCTATATTTCGAGTACGATTTTTAGAGATATTTTGCTGATTTCGGTCTTATAGGGGGTTCAGAAGTTTTGATACTTCTATATTTCGAATGCGAGTTTTAGAGATAATAGAGATATTTTGCTGATTTCGGTCAAATAGGGGGTTCAGAAGTTTTGATACCTCTATATTTCAAGTGCGATTTTTAGAGATATATTGCTGATTTTAGTTTTATAGAGGGTTCAGAAGTTTTGATACCTCTATATTTCGAGTGCGATTTTTAGAGATATTTTGCTGATTTCAGTCTTATAGAGGGTTCAGAAGTTTTGATACCTCTATACTTTGAGCGAGAGTTTTAGTGAGAATTCTAGACTTAAATTCGAATAAAAGTTCAATAGGTCAACATTTTAATATACATAACGTGGTTATCTGGTTTTGTGCAAGGGGTGTTCGCGGGTTTTGTTTGTTTTGTTTAAAAAAAATGTGGTTAAAAAGATTGTTTTCAATATTTGCATATTATATTTTATTTTGCGAATGTTTTTTTCGTTATTTTCATCGAAAATTATGCTTTTTGGAAATTGATCTAGCGTCTTTCTATGGTTCTAAAGGAAACGTCTGTTTTTTGTTGAACAAAGTATAAAATTCAGCAAAAAAATGACCAAAAGTGATAAAATTGCTGAAACCACATTTCAAGTAAAATAATGCACAGCAATAGCAAGAACTTCAAAGTTGTCAAGATGTTTTGTCTTTGGGCAACAGGCTGTCAAGATTTCTAAGTCTTTAAATTTGGCAGTTAGTTTGAGCTTCACTGTATATTAAAGCCATAATTATACTAATTATAATTCAAGTACAAATAAAATCCATAAATGCACAGCAATAGCAAGAACTTCAAAATTGTAAGGATGTTTTGTCTTTGGGCAATGGTGTTCAAGTTTTACTATGTAATTAAGCCATAGTTATAATATATAATGATAAAACTACATGTACACTTCAAGTAAAATGCAGAGCAATAACAAGAATGTCAAAGTAAAAGTTGTCAAATATTAAACGCCTTTGGGTAGCTTATAAAAGATAAACTGTGTAAATGGTAATAGTAATAGAAAGAAAAAAAGCTTACTTAGTAATAGAAATACGTGTACGTAACAACCCCTCGCCCGCCGTGATAGCGTAGTGCTTTAGTTATTTTACTTAAAATAGATAACCCATTAATTTTCCAATCGAATGCACTTATAGTAGACACTACATGTATCTCTGAGAGCCTTGAAACTATCAAGCTTGCATGTGTTGTTCTGAATTTCATTGTTTCATAATTAGACATCAAACTAAATAACTCAAAGTGTTTACTTTTTGGGTGGCACCCAAAAAGTAACACCGTGCAATTATATATCTGCACTGATTATAAGATTTGTTTGATCTGAAAAAGCATATATATATATATATATATATATATATATATATATATATATATATATATATATATATATATATATATATATATATATATATATATATATATATATATATATATATATATATATATATATATATATATATATATATATATATATATATATATATATATAGCAAAGTGAAAAGGTGGTAAACTGCCAATAATTTAGTGACGAAATACTGACGTTTCGAGCGGAGCCCTTCATCAGAGTAAGACGAGATAAAATAAAATAAATAGGGCTTACACTGTAAATTCAAAAGAGTCGTTTTGACCTCAAGGAGTAATTTGACTATAAGGGTTGTTTTGATCCCAACATGGGGTCAAAATGACACTTTAGTGGACTCCATGAACTCTTTTTAGGAGTCATAGGACTCCTGGAGGAGTTGATGGACTCTTTGTTAGAGTCAATATGGAGTCCGAGCAATCTTTGTTGGAGTCATATCACTCTTTGTTGGAGTCATAGGACTCTTTGTTGGAGTCACAGGCTCTTTGTTGTAGTCATTATGCTCTTTCTTGGAGTCATTGTACTTTTTCTTGATTTGTGGATAAGTTGATATAAAATTATATAAAAATATTCTATTAAAAAAATATTTGAAGAATTATGAGCTATTCTGTATTCTATTTTAGTAATTAAAAA
The DNA here is from genome assembly GCA_035772405.1 of Chrysogorgia sp. JL179-B06. NCBI lineage: Eukaryota > Metazoa > Cnidaria > Anthozoa > Scleralcyonacea > Chrysogorgiidae > Chrysogorgia > Chrysogorgia sp. JL179-B06. The sequence continues at coordinate 184,590 of JAYKKM010000338.1, read as the reverse complement.
CAAAATAGCTGACTAATATCATAAATGAACTTGAAATATTGAAAAATCATGGTCATCATATAACCATGATGTAGACAACCGTCTACATACCAAATCTGTGTAACTTTACACCAATCTGGTGTAAAATAGTAATTTACACTTGAAGAGTGTAACAAAACATGCCTCGAATGCACTCACGCATGAAAATTATTGAATTTAGGTAATGATTTCATTTCCAACATAGGACATGCATATTGTAGTTTGGCGTATTTTAATAACCATCGTTAATAATACTGCAATCCTTGGCTCTGATTATGGTATAAAAATGCCGACCGGGTACTTTATTCCCTAACATAGCACGTGATCAGAGTGACACGTGATGTTAAGGTGCAACTGCGCAATATTTCGTATTCGTCGCTTCGCGATTTTACATCTTCTGCCTCCGAAGAGAAGCTCGTATCTTTAAAACGCGTTATTTGACGTATGAAACCTCTCTAGAAGCGAGATGAAAAACCTGCTTACTTGTCTTATATTACAAAGGATAATTTTTATTTTTTTAATATAATTATACATGCTCAGGCAACATAATTCATATGGTATTTTGCTGTCAATTAACTAAAGTGAAGTACATGACACAGTATTGTGACATTTTGTATACATATATTCTAGTTAATTTCAGTTGCTGTTTATTTACTGTTTTGATAGTGTTCACAATTTCCATTTTTCATTGGATATTTGGACCAGGATAATGATCATTTCTAATTGGCATGGCATCAGAACATGTTCATTCTTTATCTAAAGACACATGCAGTCATACTGTTTATGTTCGATGTATTCAGACCATTTTTGCCATAAAGCCATTTATAGTCTTCTTTAATAGAATATGTGATTAACAACTCCACATGAGTGTTCTTTATAAAAGAGAGATGTACAAATGGCGAAACATACAGTACTGTTAAGAAATAACCTCTCACTGCGTCTGCGTCCGTCTTGCGTTCGTCTAGCGTCCGTCTAGCGTCCGTCTAGCGTCCGTCTTGCGTTCGTCTAGCGTCCGTCTTGCGTTCGTCTAGCGTCCGTCTTGCGTTCGTCTAGCGTCCGTCTTGCGTTCGTCTAGCGTCCGTCTAGCGTCCGTCTTGCGTCCGTCTTGCGTCCGGGAGGGTAACAGACGCAGAACCGAAGTTCCTTGTCGTGAAACGTCGGTACACGTTTAATTATCGAATAGTACTCGATTTAGCGCTAATGTCAAATAATCGCCGCGCTCTCACCGCTCTCAAATAAACGTCGCACGTTCACATCCATAATTGCTGCGGAGCTTATTTGCAAGAATAAAAACATTTTAAAACGTCACTGGAACGTTTTTTAGATAATCCTCTACAGTTTGAAAGCGTATGTGTTTTTCTTTAGACGAAAGCTAAAGGAAGCTATAGAGTATAGTAAATTTGAGTGTCGGAGTGTTTTATATTGCGTAAAAGCAGACAGCAATAATTGTATCAGTGGATGAGTGACTGAAATGTGAACACATGTCTACAGACCTTTTCAATACATACAGCAAATTGTGCGAGGAATTCCGTTAAAATGTTGATTGCGAAGAAACGCCAAATTTAAATGTGGCAGGACGCCAGGAAGTCAAGCGAAACGGAACTTTATAGCGACGTTTCCTTCGGCAGAAGTTTTATTTAAAAATGGTGTGGAAATAGATAGTTATGAACATGAAAACTAACAAAACAACGTTAAAGAAACAAAAACTAATTCTAAACTAGCAGTAGATTTAGTACTGGATGACCGTAGATCTATCTTTGTAATAACCCAAGGTTTACACACGCCGATTTATGTGGCAATACTAAATAGTGTTGCAAGATAAATCGGGCCATCCGCCTATGTAATATATTGAGTTATCGGATATTTTTCACTATCGTCCTGAATTTTGGATGTAGGGAGGCCGGGACTCGTGATAACCCAACGTCTTCTCTGTATTCATGATATAATAATTGTATTGATAAAGAGTGGCAAGTTTTTGATCCCGTATCAAAAACTTATACAATGCCTTGGCGGCACGTTACACATATTAATCAACGTGAGTGAAGACGCGTTTACACGATGCGACAAAAATATGCACAATTCAATAGATTCCTAGATACTAATTAGTCCCAGTTGATAGCTAATATAAGACAGACTAGAAAAAAAGTCGCTCGCGCGACATCTATCGCCAAGTGAAAATCCAGCCTATAATGGACTTATTTTGGCGAAAGATTTCAAGATTTCAAAGTTGAAAGATTTCAACTTGCCACGCAATATTCTCATGTCGCAAAAAAATCTCGTTAATATTTTGCAATTCTGTTGCTGTATCGCATGTTTAGGTGGTATAGCGTTAAGGATGTAATTCGACATAATTAATTTATCGTCGTCTCGTCAACGGCGTTCTTTTAATAATCTCTGCCGTTCTCCTTGAGATTACTGTAGCTTCTGGCAGTACTTTATATGAAGTTAATCTCGAGCCGTAAAAACATGTTTGTGAGGAGCACAATAGATCGGAATAGATGTGTCATCTTGTCACATTTGTTTGCATGGGCAGCGCTAGTACGCAGATAGCTCAATATGTAATTCGGCATAATTAATTTTATCGTCGTCTCGTAGACGCCGTATTACGTATATTGAATGGCGTTCTTTCAATAATCTCTGCCGTTCTCCTCGAGATAATACTGTAGCCTCTGCGTATGAACTATGAAGTTGATCTCGAGCCACGAAAAGACAATAATAGATCAGAATAGATCATTACAGTAGATCTGTCATCTTGTCACATTATTTTTGCATTGAGCGAGTTTGTAGCCAAATGATAACACAAGATTCGAGTGATAGAGCAGGAGAGATTGAGAGAACAATCAACAATCAGATTCAGAACAGAACGACTCGGATAACCTTCGCAATGAAATCGTATCACCGAACGTGATGCGAGCTCTGCGTCCAGCGAGTACAGCTTTCAGCGAGACGCAAGACGAACGCAAGACGGACGCTAGACGGACGCTAGACGGACGCAAGACGAACGCAAGACGGACGCAAGACGGACGCAAGACGGACGCTAGACGAACGCAAGACGGACGCAAGACGGACGCAAGACGGACGCAAGACGGACGCAAAACAGACGCGATTTTTGATAGGTTATTTCTTAGCAGTACTGTATGCAATGAATCAAGTTTGTTGACAGTCGCTTGGTTTGATAATGGCAAAGTTACAATCACAATGCATTCCATCTATTCAAGCATGTGGTTTATAAAGCAAAGTTATTTTGGTGGACATTGAAATAATGGTAATTTCTTTGGCGGCATGAATGGCGACTTGAAATTCCACTGAGTTTGTAATGATGATGATATTTTCAATGGCCATAATATGCTACTGCTGGGAATTATGGCAGTGAAGTTCTGTCTATCATGAGTTTGTGGACTGCATTGATGATTAAATGCCTTTAGCACTTTACTCCACACTCCAGTGTTAATTTGTCTGCTCTTTCATTATATAATACCAGAAAAGGTCAAAGTAATTTAATAGCATAGTAGTAAATTGGCGGTTGATGGTTTAACCATTGACCAACTGGCACAACTTCAACAGCATGTCACGTACAGTCCCAATGGCAATGTCTCGTGAATATTGTCGAGGTTTTTATAATGCTACCAGATCTTTTGTTTAGTCTATAAATATGAAATAGAGAGAAAACGTGAGTAAAGCTACATGTGCATGAGGATTTGTGATTTTCAAACATGTTTCACACTCGATCTCTAATGAAAGAGTTGATGCTAGGTAAGGCATATCATTTAAAGCCAACTTTTTTGGTAAGAGTCTTGCTTTAAAGGACAGTAATTACATCAATAAATTTTATTTTGATCAAGTATTTTTTACTTATGTTAATCGTTCCTCTTAAAACTTGTCTAGAGATGCAAAACTGTTTTGATAATTCACAATTTTCGTTTTTCATCGTATATTTTGGACTAGGATAATGATTTATTTATGACCATATATGTTGTATGTTGTTGAGTTGCATTGGTCATTAACTATCGGGACAAACCTCCTTTTGGAGTATGGTATTGAGGGCGGACGCCATATTGTTTTGTACGTTGCTTTTACGTTGTACGAGCTTGTGTTATAGACTTATAGTTATAACTTGTTATCGTGTGAATAAAGTACTTTTAAAAGCTTGACACTACAATGGCGACGACTTCTGCAGCCGTCACGGCAACAAAAGGACACAAGCTGAAAGTTTTGCCCTTCGATCCTCACGGAGATCGACTAGATCTCGGGAAACGATGGGAAAAGTGGTTCGAACGGTTTGAGAGAGACCTCAAGTACAATGGATGTGATCCAAGTAAAACACCCGCAATAGCGAAAATGGCGCTGTTAATATACGCAGGAACCGATGTTGAAGACCTGCACAATATTCTGCCGGAGTCAGTCAGGCCAGACGGCATAGAGGATGAACGGTGGACCGAGTATGAGAAGTCCAAATTCAAATTGAAAATACACTTCTCACCAAAACAGTGTAACGACTTCGCGCTTTTTGAATTACTCAGAATGAAAACCGAGCCGTCAGAAAGTATTACTAATTATGCAACGAGGCTACGAAAAGCAGCGGGCAAGTGTGATTTCACGAATTGGTCTGTTGAAAAAATGATTAAAAGCTTGATCATCAGCAACATGCATGATGACACCCTTCGCCTTAAATTTTTACAAAAGGACAGTACACTCGATCAAATCTTAGACATTGCAAGAAAGAAGGAAGATGCCGTGGCTAGAAGCAAAGTAATGAACGGTGATTCTCGATCAGTAGTCGGCAAAGTTGAGGACAAACGCAGGCACCCTTCACAAAATAATACGACCCGCCCGGAACAGTGCAACAGGTGTGGACACGAGAAACATTTTCCTGCTTCGGAATGCCCAGCTGCGTCCAGAATTTGCAATTATTGTAAAAAGAAAGGACATTATGCCAATAAATGATTCAAGAAACAAAAGGAAGCCGGAACCAATCTTATTGACGAAGAATACGGTACAAATATAGTTGACAAATATATTGACGAAGAATACGGTACAAATATATTGACGAAGAATACGGTACAAATATAGTTGACACCGGAAATGATACCGACTCGACACAGATGAGTACGACGTAGCCAATATTGAACAAGACGCCCGCTAGGCGTTAACTCGGGCTAGCGGGGAAATTCAGCTATTTGAAAGCAATATACAGAAATCTATAGTTGTAGGTAATGATACAGCTCTGTCAGTGCAGGGGTGGTTACATTCTCCACTGAAATGTTAAACATTGCCAAACTGAACACATCGCACAGTGTTTTCCAACGACTTTGATTCACATGGAGGTGAGTTGGCTCAGTATCTGAGAAGCCATTACTGAGAAGTCTGGCCTGCTAAATGAGCCATCCTGTTTGCTTACCTAATTTAGTTCTAGCCAACTGGGTCAGCTTGGAAGCAAGCCGGCCTGTGCTCATGTAATAACAATTCAGCTGGCCAGTCCGGCAAACTTGTTCAGTTTGAATAAGCATTAAATCAGTTAATCTTTTTCTCAGTGTATAAGGCATAGCAGTAAATAAAACCATTTAGCTGGCAGTATAGCAAGGTGTCATAACCTAAACAGCTTAAAGAAATGTAATTCAAAATCTTTATTTCTTCATGAAGTCAACATTTTGAGCCAGTACCAGAGTACTAGTCCAGTGGGCCAGCTTGCTTCATGTAAAACAGAGTCAAGACCGTCACTGGTGAACTAGCAAACAATAACAAACTCTTTACCCCTTTATCTTAATAGTTGGTATGGGTGTCAGGGATTTATATACTGTGTGTTCATTTGTAAGCATTTGTGTATAATAATATGAACAATCGATACAAACTTACTGATAACCCAGAACATTTTGGAGCCCCATTTAAGCTTGCAGGTAAAATATCAAGTGAAACAGGGTTATTCAATGACAACATTACAACTTTATAGTACTTGGTATATATGAAACAAACTGTAGCATCGACTTTATTTTGTATAACATAACAATAAGCAATACAGGCAACAAAGCTTATAAAAATATTAGTTACCTCAGAACAGTTAACATATTTCCATACAGCATTCACATGTTGAGTCTTCTTAAACATTTAGTAGACAAAAAGCGTATGGAAACAGATAATTTGATCCGTTTCGAAAGCGATCGGGATTGTGAGCGTATATAAGATCAAGATACTTGCCAGCCACATCAAAAATGTTCAGAGAAAAACACTCGAAGAAAGGTGATCAGACATTCAGTTGAGTATTAAAATCACAATGGCGCATCAATATAATATGCAGTGTTTTTCAGTTTCGCAAAGGTAAAAGCCTGGGCTCGAGGTTGATCGGGATGATGCAATAATTGCCATTTCGCGACACGACAAAATAATAATAAACAGAGCCGAAACCTAGACTCGGCTACACCCGAGTAATTAGCACAAACGACCAAGAAGTTCTGTGGCAACCAGACACGGGGACCCAAAAGGACGTTTGGGATGAGGCACACTTCCGCAGTTTTGAGAAGAAGACTAAGGAAACAGTTAAATTGTCGCCGACAAATATCAGGCTGTTCGCATACGGGGGTAAAACACCATTATCGGTCATCGGCTCGTTCAAGGCAGTATTGACAGCAGGAGATCGGACAGTCGACACTGAGATATATGTGACATCAGAACCATCTGCATACCCACTACTCTCCGAACGGTCAGCCAAACAACTGCAATTGGTCCAGTATAATGAGAGTTTTCTAGTAAAGCAAGTATCTGAGCCCTGCAAGAAAGTTTTAGCAACCGCTAAACGTCAAAAGATAGCCGACATGATCGCTGGTAACTCTGAGGTGTTCACGGGCAAGATCGGTAAAGTTAAAACGAATGAGGTGTCATTGATGATAGATGAAAATGTTAAACCAGTTGTGCAGAAACAGGCGGATACCATTCAACCTTTCGGATCGGGCAGAAAGCAAGATCAAAGACCTCCTTAACCAATACATCATTGAATGGTTTCCATATAACCAGCCACGCAGTTGGGTCAGTCCCCCAGTCATTGCTCCAAAACCAGAGTCCAACGACATCCGTTTCTATATTGACATGCAAATGGCAAACAAAGCCATACAACGCCCGTATACACAGATCCCAACAATGGCTGACATCGTAAACAAATGCCAGGGAGAAGAACGCTTCACTAAGCTGGACCTTAAAGAATCATACCACCAGTTTGTTCTGGACGAACCGTCACGCAACATAACCACTTTCTATGGTCCCGATGCATGCCTTTACCGTTACAAGAGGCTCAACTATGGAACCAAATCTGCCCAGGATATCCTTCAGTTGGAGATGCACAAGTTGTTGTCTGGTATCACAAACCAAGTGAACATAGCAGACGATATCCTAATCGGCGGGTCAGTCCAAGATCATGATGCAGCACTACAACAAGTCTTGTCAGCCTTAACAAGCAATGGTATCACCGTGAGCCCACACAAGTGTGTCTTCGATGTAGAAGAAGTGCGATTCGTCGGACTGGTATTCAACAAACATGGCATAAAACCCGACGCAAAGAATGTGAGGAACCTACAAGAAGCAAGCCGACCCACAAGCAAAGCTGAATTACGCTCTTTCCTCGGGATGACAAGTTATAGTGAACGTTTCATTCCGAACTTCGCAAGTATCGTCCATCCTCTGCGGCAACAGCTGAAAGAGAAATTATGGTCCTGGGACGAAAAATGTCAGGAAGCATTTACAAAGTTGCAAGCTTCGCTTAGCGAATATTCACTACTGCACCATTACGACGTTATCGGACACGACACCGAACTGGTAGTAGATGCCAGTATCGATCACAGGTCTGGGTGCAGTCCTTGTCCAGCGAGCATCGAAGACCGAGGCCTTCCACCCGGTTATGTGCAAGTCACGTTCGTTGAAAGAGGTCGAAACCAGGTACTCCCCGACTGAGCGAGAAGCACTGGCAGTGCGCTGGGTATGCATGAAGCTCCGAAAGTATTTGCTTGGTGCGCCGAAATTCCGCATTGTTACCGACCACCGTCCGTTATATGTTCCACAAGTTATGGGAGTTACCGCCCAGAGTCGAGAACTTTGTTATGGACGTGCAATAGTTCGAGTACGAGGTCGTCTACCGCCCAGGGAAAACGTGTATTGCTGATTACATGTCACGACAACATGTCGACCGAGAAGGATCAAGCAGCGTGTTTGAGATCGAAGCAGCAGCTGAGAGTGTTGTAGAGGCTGGCCGCTGCCATGCCGCCAGTGAGCAAAGAGCAGTGACAGTGGAGGATATTAGAACTGAGTGGGCAAGATGTGAAGTCTATCAGAGACTTGTCAAAGCAGTTCAGTAACTTCAGTCAGGAGGCAGCGACGATAACACGGAACTAAAATCCTACATGGTCCCGGAGATCAAACACGACTTGAGTGTGGTCAACGGTGTGGTGTGTCGGGGATCACGTGTTGTCGTCCCTACCGCTCTACAAAGACGTGTTGTCGAACTAAGTCATCGAGCGCACCAAGGAATCAGCAAGGCAAAGCATTTCCTACGGACATTCTGTTGGTTCCCCGGGATGGATAAGGCTGTCGAGAGTCAGGTGCGGGGATGTTTACCATGCCAAGCCGTCCAACCAGCAAACAACGACCAGCCAGTCAAACCGTCGGAGCTACCGAGTGGTCCGTGGCAGCACGAGGAAATGGATTTCCAAGGCCCTTATCCTGATGGAGAGTATGTTTTCATCATGATTGACCGCTACAACCGGTGGCCGGAGATGGTATGGTTCTGAAACGCACCTAATGCAAACACCACAATTGCAGCCATACAGAAGATATTTACAAACAAAGGTGTACCAGCGGTGTGCCAATCGGACAATGGCTCACCATTCCAATCTCAAGAAATGGAACAGTTTGCTCAAAGCAGCGGCTACTATACCATCACCATGTTACTCCAGAATGGCCCAAGCGAACGGAACAGTTGAACGCTTCAATCGGAGCATGAAGGAAGCTTAGCAAGCAGCAACGCTGGAAAGGAGCTCCCTACGAGACGCATCCCAAACGTAGACGTAGCTCGCATGCTGCAATGCATGGCGGAAGAGAAATGCGAACGGTATTACCACTTATTGCACGGACCGACAATGTCGTGGATCGCTCACGAGATCAGCGCTACAAAGCCAAGATGATAAATGGACTGCCACTACATACATTTCGTGTAGGTGACAGTGTAATCGTGAAGTAGAAGAAAGTCAACAAGCTGACACCTATGTTCAACCCCACACCATTGCGAGTTACCGATGTTCAAGGTTCGCGAATAACCGCTCAGGGGATTGATGGGACGTGGACAATTGCGAGGGACGCGTCATAATTCCGTAAGATTAAATCCGACTTGACGCACGTCAAGTGAAAGTGACGGAGCCACGAAGAAACGGAGACAACGCGCCGCAGAAAGAGAACCAACAAGATGGGCCGGATAAAAACATCGAGAAAGCGCAGAGACCACGACGTACAACCCGGACACCCAGTTATTTGAAAGATTGCGACATTTAAGTGGGTTGCACTATTATTGTTGGTAGGGAGAGATGTTGTATGTTGTTGAGTTGAGGGGACAAACCTCCTTTTGGAGTATGGTATTGAGGGCGGACGCCATATTGTTTTGTACGTTGCTTTTACGTTGTACGAGCTTGTGTTATAGTTATACTTGTTATCGTGTGAATAAAGTACTTTTAAAAGCTTGACACTACAATATATACATCAGATGATTTGTAATCTAACGACCTTTTTTTACCATTTAGTCTTCTTTGATAGAATATGCGATTAACAACTCCACATGAAAATTATTTATAAAAGGAGATGTACAGTACTACGAATGGGGAAAAATATGCAATGAATCAAGTTGCGGATTTGACTGAAGTATGGGAATGTTTAATACAATCACAATGCATTTCATCGATTAAAGCATGTGGAGCATTTTGTCGCCAGTTCATCTAGTTCATGTCGCTGTGTCAACCCCGTGTCGCTTGTCGAAAATATTTACCCAAATATTTACTCACTTATTCGAGACAGTTTGTCTTTGTGTGTTAAATCACTTTAAATCTTATATCAATGTAAACCCTGAAATCGATATAATTGATGTAAATAAGTCAATTTATATTATTCTAATTTGAAAACAAGTGCACTAGTGAACACTGAACAGAAGACGGAAAATAAAGCTTCTCGCTTCGAAGTCGAAATGCAAAACCTTGAGGTGAACACGTTTATATCCGGTCACGTGAAATTCGGTCACGTGTGCAGATCTGGACAGACAAACATCCCTAAAGATATTTGATGACATGGTAGGCTACTGTTCCAGTAGCCACAAAAAATGATTTCGAATTAAAAATATCGTCATGAATATATTAAACCACTTTAGTATAATTACACTGGTCAAGCTACTTCGGATTATTTCACGATAATCACCTAAATATAGCGTTTAGGCAAAATGGCTGCCAGCCGATTTGTTCCAAAAAGATCACCTGTGTATTAAAATAATTCTTCACCTCAGTGTCAGTGAATAGTGTGGATATTTACCTCCACTTTGGTGAATAATTGTTAAATATAGTGGCTATGCATCCTAGGATTATTAAATTAATTTTCATTCCTCTATTCGGCCGGCCACACTTTTGTTTGCACACTGTGTTCTTGCTGATGTTTTGTTATAAGTGTACTATATTTGAGGCAGTGTGTCATTAACTATAAAAGTATTTAATGGCACATTTGTAAGGCATTTCTTAGTCTCTGCTGCTGTAGGTTCTTTCATTTCGGCCATATTCAGAACGTAAATGTCATCTGCCGAAGTCCCCGGAGTGCGCGGCATGAATTACATGTTGATCAATTTCCCCTCTAAATCCGCGCTAATCCCGGCATGTCCCCCGGGTGCGGAGGATTCCACTGACTAGTGCATTATTGCGGATAGATATGCCAGATTTATTCTTGTTTTTGTCATAGAATGCACTGACCCTTCTGCCGGAGTTTTGTAGCCAACTGTACGTGTAATTTTACTTCCGTTCCATGTATATCTCCGCATTTACTTCCGTTCCATGCGATATGCGGTTATCGTCAATCCATGACGTCAATCGCTTTCCTCCTGGCAAGTTGGCCGAGCGGAGGTTGTGTACGAGAAAATCAATTTTTATCTTGAATCCCTTCATTCGGCCTGTTTTTGGAGCAACAAGAGCAACGACACTACTATCACGGTAATTTATATAAACCATGTATGTATATACTGTTTAAAACAAAAAAACACATGTTATATAACCCACCAACACGAAAATAACAAATACTAATCGAATAAATCGTGTAGCTTTCTGTTCGCTTTGATTTTGGATTCTGAATCAAAAATCAAAAAGTACGCTTAGCTGAGTACTGGGCTGCCAGATGCCACAGATGCTTTCGGCCAAATTAATAAAATTAAAAGCCACTTTTCGGCCAAACGAAGAAAACAAAAGGCCACTTTTTCGGCCAAATTGTACAGAGAATTAGGCATATAATATATGTGAGTGAAAAACTTATGTCATTTGTGAGCAACCTCGTACCCAGGGTCTCATCTCCGCTCGCCGCCCGGGCTAGTGGAGGAAGGCGCAACGCACATGGTCCTGGGATAGAGTAAATCTTATGGAATCCAGATATACATGCAAAGAAGTGAACGCTAGCTTGTTGACAGCAACTGACAATTAGCAAAGCTCGTATTACGCAAAGCATTACGCTATCGCTAAGCTTTGAGGCACGAAGTCTCGCGAAGATTTATCGTACCCACCATCCCTCCCATATGCTCATATATTTGCTGAGATTACAAATCTCATTTCCATCAGTAATTACTGATGTTTGAAGGGTACAGGTGGCTGTCGATGGTGATCCGATCAGGTTGAGCAGGACCAGTTACCGTGATCGAACTCCAAGCACTATCGCACCGAACTGCAAATCACGTCGGCAGCCCACTGGTTACCCAACCATCCATACGGGTAAGTATAAACGTAATCTTTATTATGATATATGACGAATGGTTTAATAGATTTATGGTGAAGGAAAATTTCGATTAAATAGTATATTATCTGCCTCGAATGTAATGAAGGATGTGCTTTGTATTCTTCCCAGGTTATGGAAAGTCTTTTATTTTTCATCTTCAGTCCTGGGTTGCTTTTTGCGAAGGATAAATTGGACGAAGTTCTGATCAATTGGCAATCGAGAAATATTGGTATATCAACAGATACAACCATTCTCATAGTAGTATGGGTACGAGTGCGCCCACGATACTTGTTCTGCTGTGCTGCGTTCGAACTGCGAAAAATTGGTTTTAAATGGTGAATCTTTGCCATTTCTTGATCAATCGTTTGATTAAAAAACTTTATTCGATAATAAACATAGTCACAAATTTACAACAGTGTAGTTACTGTGAACCAATACAACATTTCTTACCCCCAATGGTGGGCAATATTTGAATGTTTGTATACTAGTTAGTTTTGAGCAAAGCATCATTGGTGCGGTACTGCCGAAATAGCGTGTAAGTAGTCTTACGTTTCCAGCGAAAAATCCCTTTCACTCTCTGACGAAGGGTAACCCTAACCCCTAACCCTAATTTAAACGTTAGACAACTTTTTAGATATTTGCCTGATTTGTATTGACTACAGTGGCAGGCTACGCAGCACAACATGTTGTCGAGGGTACTGTAGCCCCGTTCTCTGGCACTAGCCAAAATATTTTGCCGAAATATAGGGAGATCATCATCTTACAAGTCTACAAGCTATATTGTGCATGCTTGTTGAGTCTTGTTCAATGTCGGACTAGTCTCTTGAACCAGGGTAAGACAGTGGTTCCTTGTTGATTAGTAATTTAATAGTAGGTATTTAATTATCCTTGGTTAGTGGGCATCTCTGAGCATCTAAAGTTAGGATTATTTGAACAAATCTTGTCGTGAAAATGTCAATAATACAACAGGTTATTTTTTAATACAAGTTTCAATACTGCTACTCGGCTTTTGATCAACTCTTTAGACTTCACTTCTGTACTTTTCCGAAGTTCAGAATTATTAGGGCAACAAGGGGAAATGAAAACACTGAAAAATTTCTTTAGAATCGTTGCGATGGATGAACCAGTTCGGGAATCTTAGACGGAAAGGCTCATTCACTCATTCACACGATCCTATCTCGTACCCAGCCTCTTCTGAACAAGATGGCGGACCGGAAAGAGCCCGGAGCTGTACTGTATTTACCGGCTCGTACGTCAACATCATCAGGTAATGAATAATGTATTTTGTTAAAGCCTTAAAGCAGTCATTTGGGTGTACAGTTTGATAGTGACTTTGTATGAGCGAAGATAAGCTGGAATGTTGTAATGACTAAAATTGACTCTCCCTTCGTGTATCGGATAATTTTTGTATGATTAAAATGTTAGGTAATTAGAAGTAGCGCTAGTACTTTTTTATTTGGTGGCTAGGATGCCGATTAGGGTTTTGCTTTGGGTTACAGTTAGTGTTTTTTGTTTGTGTAGACCTTCAGAGACATGAGAAAATAATTACGATATTTCTATGACGGTGTCCGTGTTCATTGTGTGTCCGGTACACGATTAAGAGATGCTTGGTAATATCATGGGTTTGTACAGAATTACATGTATTAATAATTTAGAGACGAACCGAAGAATATTTGTCAAATATGCACTTTAACATCAACTCATCTCAGTCATCTGTGATGTCGAGATTTTGATACCTTTACTGTCTGTATAAACTACACTTGCTGTGCAGAGAAACAAAGGCTAGGGTCTTGCATAATTATCAGGGTCAGCTTTAGCTATTCCAATTGCTGCAAACTTACATTAATGCTTAACTATATATGGCAGGGTTGCTGCAACAGTGGTTGCCAAATTACTGCAGTCTGTGGTTATAAGACGCTACAATATATACACCCTGCTGTAAGATGTTAAGCCACAATGTGTTATGCGATGTTACAAGAAGTTACGCTACATTGTAGGACATTCATTAATATTACACATTACCATGGCAGGCTTCCAAACAACATACAGGTATGATAGGATGATTGTTGATCGAATGATTTCTAACAATGATATGGACATAATGTACTGTAATTAACCACATGTACCATATATAAAACTGAAACTCGCAATAATGTGAAAAATCAAAATATTTATGAATATTTTATGAATAGTTTTTTGTTCGGACAAATTGTCTGCATATCATTTGAACATTTAGTCGGACAAAGCATCACGTGGTCAACGGGTCAGAAAATGTCTGACCGTTATTTCAGGCTCTGATAATTTTACTAACCATTTAACTTTTGTTGTTGAACAACAGCTCTAAAAGTCCATAAATTATTGAAAGTTTATGGTGTTTTGCCTAAATATTTCGCTGCGGCAAATGGCAATGCTGAATGCCCTACTGCTGGTTCACAAAAAAAACAGCAGCTTATTGGCTGATTTACTCATGTTAACTAAAAAATAACCAATCAGCTGCTGTCTTTGAATTTGAAACACATGTCCAGTAGGAGTGTATCCTGCATTGCCACAGCGAACTCAACACAGGTGTTCATTGTGATTCAGCAATTGCTCTTTACCTGTTGTCAAACACAGAGTGCACTAACATATACAGTGATACCAGCTTCCATATTTTGGCTAAGTGCTGATAATTTTTTCAATTAAAGGTGATGGAATCTATTTATATTAAACTGCCTAATTTATGCCGATGCAGAAGGAATTTGTTTTCAAGACTTTCCTATGTTAGGAATAACGTCATTGCACCCCAGCATTTGATGTAACTCATTCTCGATTTTAAATACTGGCTTTTCAATTCTTATATTCTTGTTTGAGATGGGTTTACTTTCTCCTAGGCCTTGAAACCGTTTTTGTATTTTCATTTGTTTTCTCAAAGTTACCTTCTGCACCACATATGTACAGTGACATTTTACCATGAAAAATCAATACTAGTAACTCCTATTACCACCTAGGGCCTAGGCTTATTTTTAATTTCATGTTATGCTACATCTACATCTGTTGATTAATAACATGTGATGATATATGGTGGTTAGTTGATTGATTAAAGTGTTTATGAAACGAAAATTGAGGTGACTTTTTTATTGATTTATTTGAGAGAACCTCTCAAACGATAAAGAATGGCGTTTGTAGTTCTTTAATATCGTATCTCGTTCTCGAGTTATTCAAGATTGTGTAATATGACCTATGACGTCATTAGTTGTACCCACCATTATGATGAATCCGTAAATGAAGCATATCTTCAAAACTATTGAGCAAAATTGTTTGAAACTTTACACAAGTATACAGGTCACTAAATTGAATATCCCCACATCAACTTTATCGTTACCATAGCAATATATATTAGTTCCCAGACCTTTCATCCTGCAGCAAATATTTTCTATTTTCCACCATGCCCTACAAAGATTTTGTCTCGAAGTTGCTCTGTTTTGTTGGCAATACTATTGAAAATATATCTCACTGATCAACAGTTAAATATTTGTTTAGAAAAGGCAGAATATAAACATGTTTATGAGAGGAATAAAGGAGTCTGGGAACTAATATGTTACCATGGCAACGATAACATTTACGTGGGTTATTCAATTTAGTGACCTGTATACTTGTGCAAAGTTTCAAGAAATTTTGTTCAATAGTTTTGAAGATATGCTTCATTTTCTGATTCATCATAATGGTGGGTACAACTAGTGACGTCATAGGTCATATTACACAATCTTGAATAACTCGAGAACGAGATAAGGTATGGAAGAACTACAAACGCGATTCTTTATCGTTTGAGAAGTTCTCTCAAATAAATCAATACAAAAGTCACCTCAATTTTCGTTTCATAAACACTTTAATATGTTTAGCAGTCATTGCTTGTATTACATTGTAAAATTATAAGCGTGATAATGGTAGGTGATTTCTGTTTTGAAAACTTACTGTATGCTGCATCAAACTTTATATTTAACACGTAACTGTTCTTCATCTGGAGTTTAAAAAGGCAAGGTATTGTAAGCATTGTTTTAAATTCTATTTGCATTTTAGTTCAATACATGATCATACTTCAGAATTTATAACTGAAACATTTTTAGATTCTAAGCTAATACTGTATGTATTTTTAGATAGATAAATAGGTAGGTAGGTAGGTAGGTAGGTGGGTAGGTAGGTGGGTAGGTAGGTAAGTGGGTAGGTAGGTAGGTAGAGAGATAGAGGGATAGAGAGATACCTGTAGATAGAGAGAGAGCGAGAGATAGAGACCTTTATTTAATAACGGAATTTCATCAAAAATACATTTGGTTTACATGAAAGCCGTGAAAGTTTTAACTAATTACTACAAATTAAATATTTACAAGGTTTTGTGGAGGAGAGACATTAATATGTTATGAACTATGAATTATGTCCTGAACTGATATGTTATAGATATTTTCGCAAGGTTTATATTACCGGAGATTGAAGACGTATGAATTCAACACACGATCGAGAATCAGAAATATATTTTAATGCCACAAACAACAAGAATGTATGCTTAATGCTAATCCGTACTTACATGAGTGCTGAATAAACTTTTACTTTCAAAAAACTTCGAAGAACGAACCAACACAAATAAAACAATCAAAAATATTTTTTGTCATACGCGTGGGTTGCTAGTGCGCTAGGCCAGCGGATCAATCGGTAGCGGACACCGTTACATTTACATGAAAGGTTAACCATTTAGGGATAACCTTTCATGTTACTCCATCACCAATATAAACATCACCGGATAACATCAACAGAATCGAGGTGGGAGGGTTAGGAAGACACTTAAGGCGGGGGGTTAGGGTTAGAAAACTCATTAGGTGGGGGTTAGGGTTATGATCTTAAGTTGTTTTGGGGTTAGCGGTTATTTCACGACGATTTTATACCTCGATTCATTTGGTGATGGAGTTACATGAAAGGTTAATAGGCGGCCTATTTCCTTGCGGGTGTGTCAGCGGTGACGCGTGCAGGCGCAAGGTAATAGGCGGCTGCTTCCGCAGGCTACGTTAGATTCAGCCCTCATACGACTCATAGCGTGTCTCCTTCATCATGTTGAAGCAAACTGCGATCAAGCAGCCTGGGGAGAGCAAGCTGCGCACCCCACTTTAGCATTATGTAAAGCGAAGAGCATGGTGCAATTTAGAATTATTATAAATCGAAGGAAGAAACCATGTTGCGTTCCCAGAGCCTGCGTTTCCCCTAAAATAACGTAACCATTTTTGCGGAGACTAGGAACCAGATCTCCGCAATGTCATCAATCTCGTTCCCAGAGCCTTTCGCCGCGCCACGCAAACGAAGGCTCTCCGGAAGTGTTTTGATTGGTTAGTAAAGACCCATCTACACGATATACGATTCATCCTAAACAACGTAGCCTCCTTCGCAGGCATCACCACGCTACACTGCAACCGAGTTGTTCCGGCCACGCGGGGGGACTGGGGCGGGAAATGGAAAAAACAATATTACAGGGAACGAGACGAGATTGGTTATTTTAGTAATTACCAATCTCGTTCCCAGGACCGCAGGCTCTGGGAACGAGATTGAGTAATTACGTAATTCTACCTTGTCATCAGTCTACGTCACTACGGAGTCACATGAGATGCGCGCGCGCATTGCCGATCAGTGCTAACGTTTTTGCCGAATGATCAACAAGGTGAGCGAAACGCTTTAAATTTAAATTTGGATAATCTTACAGTTTTTGAAACCATCCGTCACTTCTGACGGGAAAAAGTTAAGGTTAAGAACACATTAGTAAGTTTTATAACAATCAAATTTGTTTTCAGAAACACACGTGAAATTAGATTTATCTATGCCATGGAAGTTGATGAAAATGGCGGTTCACCGAACCATGAACAGGAAAAAGAACCGAAAATGCCATAATGACGTTATTAGCGAAACTCTATTGAATATCAACGAAAACGTGGGCCAGATGGCAAGTTTGTTGACTAAAATGTGTCAACGTATACCCAGTCTTAAAAATAGGTCCGCAATGCGTAAACGCGTCTCGGAGTGCTGGTGCTTGCGCACAGAAACATTAAAAATATGTAGGCATGACGTGTACATGTGTGTACTGTCATTTAAAAAAATAGCTACGGGTAGCGTACGTGTGTCAACTGGTATGAGAAAACTGAAAAGTTTGCACAAAAAGCAAAGCCTATTTTGGGGCTTGGTGTTATGAATATATTATCGATCGTCATAATCGTTACATACACGTTTTATAACTACGAAAATAATCTGTCTGAGTTTTCTGTAACCCACTCAACAAAAATTATTCAGTTTAAATATTTAAAAAAATTTGCAGTGAACGCTATAAAGTATAAAATGTATTTATTATTGTTAATAATAAAGGAAGTTAACGTATAAACGGTGGATGCTGTATGGCTTATCCAGTCGGGTATCCTAGTCCCGGGGATTGATCCCACCTGGTACAGTATATATAAACCGAGCTCACCTGAAGCTAGGTAATAGTCATTTTGTCGTCCTAGCCCACCCAGTCCCCTTCGAGTCCGACAATGTTCTCAGTCTTGTATTTAGTACGGTCGAGGTCACAGTTCATACAGTTGGAGTTGGTTCAGGTATATATGCTCTCGGTGGGTGAGTAATGCTTAATTTGTTTGGTTCGTGTGTTTTTGTTGTTGTTGTTGTTTTTTTGTGTGTCTTTCTTCCCCGTGTTTCACGGGTGACTTGCTGATCACGTGATGGAGAGGGTACTGTTAGGGTTCCGGAAGTCCGGATCCAGTCATTTCCGGAGCCCAGCACGAATCACGATCGCACGATCGCAACGCCTAGCTACCGTCTCCATCCCTACCGATCTGCAGCGGGCAACATAATTAATTGGCCTAATTCATATCGACAGTTGGTTTTCACGGTCTCATCGTCGACTGAACACCGTGCAATATCATTAATGACAGCTAAAATATAGCAACAGCAGAATAATATGTTGTTAGACGCTGTCACAGAAAACATATACCACACAAATTCCTGAATCAAGAATACACTTTGATACGCATACTTTTAGTTAATTCTAGATGCGTGTTTTTTAAACAAGAGTGAATATTCAAAATACACTGTGGGTGGGCTACGCATGGGTTGTTTGGATTTTCGAAATCCACTGTATTTTGGCAATTTTAAGTTTCAACCAGCAACCGCTTTCCAGTTTTTCTTGAGAACATAACCGCGTTCACATCACTTTTACCCAGTTTTCCGAAAACCAAATCCTAACCATAACCGAAACTGCACGATTCTCAGTTAATGGCAAACTGCCAAAAAAATTTAGAAATATCCCAAACCCTATAATAGACCCCATCTATGCGTAGGCTACCAATCTCTGGCGTATCTAAAATGTTCTCCGTAATTTAATATTGTGTAGTAAAAAGCATTAAAAAAGAAAAGCCGTGGTGAGTGGAAGCATTGTTCTCATGTAGCCAAGGTGAAATCTTAAAGGATGATAGAAAGTTGAACACAGTTATATGTGAAGTGTCAAGACAGCTAATGCACTAGTCAATTGAACCTCCGGGACTATGCGGGTATTTTCACATTTCATGAGTGTTAAAAACCCGGCTCAAAAATACTGTTCAGTTGTTAAAATACCCGGCTACCAAGGCCTATAAAAGATTTAGTTTTCCCTTATTTTCACAGTTTTCAATATACGTTTTCAATAAGAAAACATTTATAAGTTTAATATTCTTACAACAAACAGAACACACAAAATGTTAAGGCTTTCTATTTGTTTTGCTCATTTCGTCTTTTAATAACTGTTCTTTCAAAAATGATTTTTTTGAACAAGGCATTCCATATAAGTTTCTTGAGTGAGAGTCAAAAATTTGGAATAATTCAGGGAAAGATCTGAATATTGCAACAGTACTGACAACGATAATAAGCAAATAACTACTGATTAAAGGCATGCTCGAGTGACACAAAAGGCCCATTATTGGCTATCAGAAATATATCACCAGAACAGGACTCACTGTATTACAATTGATCACATCAGTTAACAATAATAAGTCTTGGTTGACAGATCTACTTATACAGCTATAAAGGCTATTACCATTCAATAATATATTTATATTCATAAAGGATGTGTCCCAAATGTTAACACACTTGATTTCATTGTAGACCGGAAGTTAGTGACATTGCTACACATTGTTTTCAAGCATTTTGACCAAATCTGCTTTCATCACCTTACTGAAATCAGCACACTGTTTCACTTGGATCAATTATTTCATATATAGTTGGTCCTGGGTTCTCTTCAACATCATTCGAAAGTTTTAACAACAATGCCAACAATGGGACATATACACATTGTAGCACAACATCTGTTTATTAAACCAAACTACAACTTCATTCCTGCTTACTAGTTGTTTTCGACATACAAAATACGCTCATATAAAACATAAACAACATTTCATTCCAAAATGTACCTTTCAGACGACATGAAGCTTCTCTTGCTTTCAGGAAGTTGTTATGCGAACCAATTTTCGATCTATATAAAAGCTCAGTAGAAACACATATTTAACCACTGATCAAAGTGTTTGTCAGTGCAAATACAATGATTCCGTTCTATTATTCTGTACGTGATGTCCACACGTAAACAGCGCCTGACCAAACTGTTGATCAGTGCAAACACAATGGCTCCAATAAATAAAAACAAATAGTACTTATCCTGCACCAAACGTTATTTTTGAGCTCTCTTTGATCAAAATTCAAAGATGGCGACCATCGGCAAGCTTTCGTTACTTTCCGTAACGTGTTCGTTTATCACATAATTGCCACAAAGTCACAATTTCGACAGCAATACGCCTTCGGACTCCGAGACGCAAAAACGACAAACGCCCACCGGGCGGGAAACGTCGTCCTTCAGCGTCACGAGGCTCTTCAAACGAAGCTGTAAATGAGTCTGACCATAGATTTAGCGAAAATGAGATGTCAGACACAACCGAGCGGTCGTACATGTATAAACGACAACGCAAAGAAGATGAGCTGAGTCTCCACGCAAGCGACGACGATATCAACGATATTAAAACGCTCACCGAGCAAAAGTCACAGGTCCGGCAACGACCAATCTGATCAAACCTTTTTGAAGGGGCTTGTCGACTCGCTGGACCAGAACGAAACAATGGGACCACCGGTCCAACCCCAGTTGGCAGAGATTGCTAATAAACGATGGGCAAACATTTGGCTCCAGAGAAAATTAAATCGCTCACCGAGCGTTATCAAAAACCTGAGAATTGTCCAGACATTATACCTATTAAGGTAAACAACGAAGTTTGGAAACAGCTACTGCCTTCAAAAAGGAAAACTGATTTGCAATTGTCAAATTTTCAGCAAACTATTCGCAAAGTTGCTGTCACGATTCTACAAACAGCGGACGAATGGCTCCCTCAAACGAAGGAAGAGGCCAATAAAAATCTAGCCACACGCTCTGTGAATGCGATAGCCATGCTTGGCCATGTCAGCCATGAGTTATCAAAATTAAGGCGGGAACAAATACGACCCGATCTAAAATCAGAGTATTCTTCCATTTGTACGGTTGATATTCTGAACGGCCCTTTGTTCTTTGGCCCTGATTTGCCAAAGCAGTTAAAAGAGGCAAAGGAAGCTAATGCTATTGGTCAATCTTTGACGATTGCCTCTAAGAAGAAGCATGTTAAAATTATACTCCCAGAACTGGGAAACCATACGAAAATAAGCGTTACAGCTATCAACAAACCGTTACAACAAAGGTTCAAGGAAAGATTATTTTTGGAAAGGCCAGAGCAAATTCAACAAAAGGAAAAAGCCTCCAATGGAGCCAGAAACGAAATAATCAAACGTTTGGAAATAATACGAAATAACGTATTAGTTCGTTTAATTCCTTTATTCCTCCCTTAAAGGAAAAAATACAAATTTTGTTTACTGCATTTAAAGGAGGCCAGACTCCAAATTACTGGTATGAGTGGGTCAAACTGACCTCAGACAAACAAATATTATCTGACATCAGTGGGATTAGCATTGAATGCACAGAAATTCCTTCCCAACACACACTAAAGGTCCACCGACACAGTGGACATGACATCAGACACATACATGTAACGGATGATGCAATATGCAAATTGTTAAATAAAGATGTTGTAAGGGTTACGAACAAAGAACCTGGGCAGATTGTGTCTGATATTTTTCCCCATCCCAAAAAGGATGGTACATACCGGCTCATACTAAACCTTAAAAAATTCAATGAGGTAGTTGAGTACCACCATTTTAAAATGGATTCACTACTCACTGTCATACGACTTATGGAAAAGAACTGCTATATGGCATCTATTGATATAAAAGATGCCTATTATTCCTTTGCCATTAAAGTTTGTGATCAAAAACTATTATGCTTTAACTGGAAAGACATGCTTGCCCAATGGGCTCTCCTCAGCACCCAGAAAATTTACCAAAATATTTAAGGTTCCTTTATATGCACATCTACACAAACAAGGGCACATCTCCATGGGTCACCTGGATGATTTTTGTTTACAGGGAAAGAATTATGAACAGTGTGCAGCAAATGTAATTGATACGGTCATATTATTTGCCAAACTAGGACTGTTTGTTCACCCAGATAAATCTAGCTTTATACCATCACAAAATATTAGCATACTTGGGTTTATCCTTGATTCTCAAACAATGACAGTTAGGTTAACAGAGGATAAAGCTGCCAACCTACAAAAAACATGCCAAATTCTATTAGCAAGTAGATACACAACAAAATTAGGGAAGTAGCCATAGTTATTGGAAAATTAGTGTCCAGTTTTCCTGGCACAACTTATGGTCCACTTTACTACAGTATAGGCACCTAGAAAGTGACAAATCTCTTGCCTTAAAACAAAACAAAGGCAACTTTGATGCTAAGATGACCTTGTCACTTCCAGCTAAGTCAGAACTGTCTTGGTGGATTAAAAACAGTACCATTGCATACAACAATATTTCACATGGACCACCAACACTTCAGATTACAACTGATGCCTCTTTATTGGGTTGAGGAGCTAAATGTGAAGGAGTTTCTACAGGGGGTCATTGGACAACTGTTGAAGCAAAACAACATATAAATTGTTTGGAAATGCTTGCAGCATTTCTGGGGTTGCAAACATTTGCTAAAGATAAGACTCAGATTAGACAACACAACAGGTGTCAGTGTCCTAAATCACATGGGTACTAGCCTATTTGGGAATGGTGCATTCAGCGACAAATCTGGATTAGTGTTTCTTACCTACCAGATATACTTAATACGACAGCAAATGCTGAATCTAGATACAATAATAGTACATTAGAGTGGATGCTGGATAAACCTACCTTAAGCTAGTATTAAACGAAATTTGCAGGGAGAAAGCCCAAGGAATAGTTGTGTTACCGCACTGGCCAACCCAGAGTTCGTATCCGAAAACAATGCAGATGCTGGAAGAATCTCCAGTACACCTCAAAGCCAAGAAGGGCCTTCTCCAGCTCCCAGCACATCCCAAAGAAATACATCATTTACATGCAACCCTACATCTGTTAGTATGTCACTTATCAGGGAAACATTAAACCAGTACAATTTCTCAGACATAACGAAATATATTTTAATGTCATCATGGAGAACAGGTACTGCAAAGCAGTACAATACATATTTGAACAAGTGGAAACAACACTGTTGTAAAAAAGGATTAAACTTGTTTGATCCAAGACTAGATAAGGCTATCGAGTTCCTGACTTTGCTTTTAAAGTGAGGTTTAGGTTACAGTGCATTGAATACAGCTCACTCTGCTATATCTGCTATTCTTCTTCTAAAGGATGGACTTAAATTTGGGGAGCATCCACTAATTTGTCGGTTTCTTAAAGGTATTTTTGAGCTTAAACCAGCCCTGCCAAGGTACACTGAAGTATGGAATGTCAGTACAGTATTAGATCATCTTAAAGAATACAAACCTGCCAACGAATTGACATTGAAGGAACTTACCCTGAAACTGACCATGCTTCTCGTTTTTCTCACAGCACAACGGTGCCAGACAATACATCAGCTTGATATTAATTATATCCAAGCAATGGAGGATAAATATCGAATAACAATACCGCAGAAACTAAAACAAACGCGACCGCGGGGCATCACCTAGCGCCAATCGACCTGTTGGAATTTGCAGAGGACAAGAAACTTTGTATTGTTGTGCATCTGAAAGACCACCTAAATAGAACCCAGTATTTAAGAAGTATTCACAGCCAATTTATACTTTTGAGTTATATGAAACCTCACAAGCGAGTTACTTTAGGAAACCATATCTAGATTGGTCAAATTGGTTCTACAGCAAGCTGGAATGTTTGAAAATATGATGTTTCAAAATATGCAGCCCACACTAGTAGAGCAGCTTCGACTTCACATGCTAAACGACAAGGCCTTAAATTGCAAACAATCATGAAATCAGCTGGTTGGGGACTTTCATGGGCCTCTACTACTACTTTTGAGAGGTTTTATTACTCGGACCGTAGCACGAGTCATAGTTTCGGCATTATTAGTCGTCATATTCTAGGGGTTCCCAGGCTTTTGCGAACCGTGAGGCATGTTGCAGGTCAATGCTAACCTGCGATCATGCGTTTCTTGGGGGAGGGGAAGGAGGGAGGAAGGGGGAGGGAGGGGAAGAAAAGAAACGCCTGATACAAATGTTGTTTGAGTGGCTTTCCTCCCTTTGACACACCCATTTAAATCGAGCCAATCAAAATACGCTGGAGCCCCGGAAGTTAGGACTTTCGTTTTATTGGCAAATATGAATCGCAGTTGGAAAAGTTTTATATCGAGACATGTAAACCCGCAAACCATTGCAAAGATTCTATCCAAGATCATACACAGTTGAGAGATCAATCATGATAAGACGGAATGGACAGCCGAAGAACAGGGAAATATTATTATGCTGTGTTGACATTTATGCCGCGTGAAACTCCGTAATATATATATGTTATTTACCGGTTTGGAGGTCCGTATGGAGAAATATTTCCCGAGGTCTCAAAAACGGCCCGAGGCCGCAGGCCGAGGGACGTTTTTGAGACCAAGGGAAATATTTCTCAATACGGACCGACCAAAACGGTAAATAATTTATTTATTTTTTCCCTTAATATCCTGGCTTGTTTTTTTGGTCGTCATCAGTATTTCTAGTCAGTGGACAAAAAAGAAAAGTCTGTGCTTTTTCTTCGTCAAAGGAAATTGAGAGTTAAGTCTCTATCCGGATAAAAATATCACTTATATGTCTTTCAATATGTTCAATCTCGTTTGAGTTCATTTTCAAATGTTTTTAGAATATTTTACGGCTTATAAAACGCATTTAAAACTGAAATTATGTCGAGCGGTCCGTATGGGCTCATACGGACCGCTCGTTAGCCAATCAGAAAGCAGGATTTGGTAGGATACGGACCGGAAAAAAATAATTATCATTATGAAACGTTGTGCTTTTGTCCGATTTAAATCAATTCTATAGCGAAATGATCACTTGAATCTGGCGAATCGAACGCTGTAGGTTTCGTCTACTTAAAATGTGAAGATCAGATGTTATATGAGAAAATGCGTAAGCGATTAAAGTACCCAAATCAAAGGACATGAGTTCAAGATCTGTTCGACATTTACCCGGTGATTTATTGCTTTAAACCAATGTAATTTCGTAACAGATATGTTTCGTATATCTTGCCGTTGATATTTATATACGTTTTGACACACGAAGACCTTCAATCGAACCGTGATCGAACCATGGATAGTAAATAGTCTATTTGCTATCCATGATCGAACAGATATTAGAAAAATAGCATTGCCGTGTTTAGTGTTTACATTAAATTTCGTCTGCGTGATTTTTCTTCGTCCCCTCATCAATCATGCATATACGTACAATCAAAATAGCTCTCACGTAACTACATTGCTTCTGAAACTTTTCCACTTCTTTAAACGATCGCTGCACAACGCCTTCAGTGCCTGATAAGATTACAGAAATCAGTAACGGACAGGCATCTTGTTATATGTTTCATGGCACCTGCAAATTTTCGTACATCTTCGGAATAAGCTGGTATATAAGGCTTTTCCCAAAACCAGTGGGTAAAACCGTCAGAACGTCTTCACCACAACAGATTAGTCTTCTTATGTACTCTTGTTGTTCTGATATAAGTGATTGAACATGAGTTAAGTCAAATTGATTATTTATTTAAAAATTATTTACCGACGCCATCAGGAAGAAACCGGAAGTTTATTTAATTAATGAAAACCAATCAAAACACGCTATTTGATTCTCATTGTATTCTGACCAATCACAGAAAAATACCAAAATTTGGTATGAATACATGCGGTTTGAATAGCATTTGTATCAGGCCCTTATTACGTTTTTTGGAGAGGGCCTGATCGCAGGTTAGGTCAATGCAGGTTGCGGGTCATTTGAGCCAAATTCGACAGCTTTGTTTTTCCTCGAGTTGTTCTTTGACTCTGTTGGTAGATTTTGAAAGTGTGTTGATCGTGAATACGCTCACTATATGCTTACAACTCGCTGGTCGTGGCAGACTTATACTAAAAGATGACAAGCGATTTCGGAACGGGTTGGTCCGCGATCTTGATGTTTACTCAATCAAATATATGTTTACATGTTTTATTGAATCGATAAAATTGTACTGAATAAAAATATTGCTCAAATGCTGTAAATCGAAGAACGAAGAACAACACAGTGATGAAGACTCTTCGAGAACTTTGAAGTGACAGGTAAACATGCTTATGAGTTGTGATATTAGCCGAAGTCGACGAGACTCGAACATATGAACGCTGTATGGAAATATGTTTAATACATGTACTAATTATAGGTAATTAAACTGTAATATTTTTATATTAAGCTTTGTTGCCTATAGTGTATTGTTTATTGCGATGTCATACAAAATAAAGTCGATGCTATTCAACAGCCGGTTTATTGTTTTATATACATGTATATCAAATATGTATTTCATATTTATATCTTCGATCATTGATCGTTAAGTGATTCATGCAGTACATTCACATAGTTTTGCCTAATAAATCAGGAAACATGTTGCCATCGAATAACCCTGTTTCACTTGATATTTTACTTGAAAATGAGACTCTCAAAATGTTCTTTATCTCAGTTGACAATTTAGATTCATTTGATGATTTGGGGCTGGTGTTTATACACTGTCAAAGTTTCTTTGAGTTCTAATTTGATCACAGAACTTTGAAAGGTGTTTACATGCACTGACACACATTTTGATCAAACTATACTTTGATAGTTTCAGATCAAATAAACTTTGATAGTGACAGTGTAAACCAGGGTTTAAGGTTGGTTTATACTATCAAAGTTACTTTGATCAAAGTATAGTTTGATCAAAGTGTTTGATAGTGTAAACATCTTTCAAAGACTGCAGTTCCTTTGAAGTTCATTGATCAAATGAGAACATGCTCAATATACTTTGATCAAAGAAACTTTGACAGTAAACCAGCCCTAACAGACCATCAACCACAGGTGTATGCTTGACAATATTTTGTAGTTGTTTAAAGGGCCTGTTTCTATGGAAACAAGTTACTTGGTATTTATATAGGAGTCTAGTTACTTGTTTAGGAAATTTCTCCCCAGTCTTGTTATATATTAATTACATATATCAATCGAACCAGTACATCATTGTAACCTTTGCTCTCCATCTGAGTCTCGGTAGCTCAATGCTGTCTGCGACTCAGAATAATTTTTTGAGGATATAATAATTATAATAATAATAAATTACTTTATTTCTTATGAGGGTATAACACTTGACAGTAATAAAACTGATAAATTTGTGGCCCTCAATCAGCTTGACGATCGTCTATGTATTATCTGATTATTATTTTCATTATCACAATTATTATTATCATATCTCTTTGATGTTGTAAAGAAACACTATAATTTTCGATTTAAAACATGGGACATTTTGGTTGTCCATGAAAAACAGAACTAGTACCATACTTGCAAAAAGCATGAAGTGCATTTGTTCTATTATCAAATTGTTGTGTGAAGTTTTAAAAGTGCAGTTCTGTTTTTTCCACGTAATCTCGGGCATATATACCATAGTGCAGTTTTACCAAATGATTATGGCATCATTATTATATATCTTTTTTCAGTTACCAGTATTTTTATTTGTAGAAGTTTTAGTTATATAAAGGATTGCAAGTGGATTGCATTTGGATTGCTAATAAAGCTATCATTATGTATTAGTTGGTCAATCAAGATTATGGTCAATGAGATATGGTCTGGAAACTTGGCAAACTTCAAAACAGTTAACAAAATAATGATCTGCGATTAATGTCAGGCTGCACCTCACCATGCACAAATCCTTTGTTTTAGGTTTATTACTCAAGCTGTCTGTTGTAGCACCGAGTCTAGGTTTTGGCAGTCTTTCTGTGTTATTTTTTCCTTTCATGTTGCAATAATGGCTGACTCAGTTGTTATACCCTATTGTACATAGTTCCCTGTGGGCTAAAGTAGCCCGAGTTAACGCCTAGCGGGCGTCTTGTTTGAAATTATTTTAAGTGGTGATAAAGTTTGATATTGTCAATATTATATTTATATTGTTATATTTTTCTGTTTTTACGTCTTTGCAAACGTAATAAAATCAGGATTCGTCTGAGCAGGACTTTGAAGTCTCATGTGACTCCGTAGTGACGTAGACTGATGACAAGTTAGAATTGGAAATTAAACGAGACTTACCTGTAAGTTGAAGTTTGATTGTAATTCTGCCTTGTCATCAGTACGGAACGAAGGAGTCACGTATGCCCATATAGACCCTCCTCTCCCTTTGTGTACTCCTTCGTTCCATATTCCTGCTCATATCTCACTTTGAAGACCTTTGAACTTTGAAGACGATTCAAATGAATTTTCTAGGAAAATATTGTATGTATATATGGTGTTTATGTTTTGCATTCACCCTGCTAAATGGCCAATAATAACTTATATAAAAATATAAGATTGAAGCGTTTTTTAACCTTTTCACTGTTAAGGGTATCTAAACTATTGTAAACAGTCGACAGAAGCATCTGGCTGATGTGAGTATAAAGCTGGATATTTGTTTCATTAAAGTTTATGTGGAAAGATTAATAATTATTAAGCGTTTATTGACGAATATAACATCAGAATTTCCATAATATAGAATAAAATAAAGAAACAGAGAAACACATCACAGGAGTCAGAGTTGGGCTCCCTGTGCAGATAGTCGACATTACACGTTTCCTCTCATTCAAAAACATTGATCATAGTATAGTATAAGAGAATGATTCTTCTCCTGCAAAAGTTAAAATAATGAGGAAAACTAATAAATTATATTACTAGTATGAGTATCGTCCACTCGCCAGTCTGCATCGACACAACCAATGACAATTACATAAAACATGCAATAGTCCGATCGAATTGAACTGAGTTCTACATACCTTATGCTTACAGATTTTCGATTCAGGCTTTGTTGAAGCAGTACACCAAGACAGCTAGTGACAGTGTCAGTTGGAAATTTCGCCATTTACAGATAAGATCTCACAATGTCTGACCGGAAGTCAATCATGCGCGTGTCTGCGCATTCAATCATGATTCAAACAACGTCGCAGACAACGTCGTGTGCCCGCTGGGTTAGTTTTCTTTCGGCTTTCGGAGTTATGTGAACTTCCATCTTTGGTTCATCAATACAAGGCAGAATTACAATCAAACTTCAAGTTCAACTCACAGGTAAGTCTCGTTTAATTTCCAATTTTTCTAATACAGTAGGCGTATCATCGTATCATGTAAAAATAAGTGCTTGAAAAGTGGACGAGTATTAGCCGGTTTAAGTAAAGTTTACTTGACAGTACTTTATAAAAGGTACTCCGAGTCCGAGCTATCCCAATTGGAAGTGAATAGTGAAGAAAAGTGGAAGTGAATAGTGGTGGATATTTGCCGAGACGCGAAGCGTCGAGGTAAATATCCACCACTATTCACTGACACTGAGGTGAATAATTGTTTTAGCATATAATATATACCAAAACAAATTGATAAAAATTAGGTAAATTTAGCCAGGAATTGTTGCGAACCAAGGGCAATCAGTTTTTTGGGGAATGCATAAGCGCTAAACAAATAGGTGCTGACTAAATAAATACCAGAAATGGTATGTAACAGATGTTTACAATATTGTTGCACCATTATTTATATCGTCTAAATTTTATTGTTGAGAATGCGATACTTTCAAGATCTTTGTGACATATAAGTTCATTGCACATGTCCACGACTCCACATATTACACTGCAATTGTCGTTTGGGAATACACCACAGTCAACTCAACCACTGTATTTTATTTTCCCAAAGAACTTGTAATATTGTATTTACTGCATACCAAATATTATGGTTATCCATGGCACAAATAATTTCCATTGTGCACTGAATTTTCATAAAATGGACAAATTCACTGAATTTTCACAAAGTTGAGGTAAATAATTTCTTGAAGACAGTTCCATGTACAGTTTATTACATATACCGTTGGGCAGATCAATATTGTTTTGTGCCTCAACGGGCGATATATTTTTGTCGATCACTGATCGACAGGACAAGTTGTCTTCTATTTACCAACGGCAAACAAACAACGGTTGGTAATTGTTGTTCAACGACAGAAATCCCTGACGAGGAATGAGATCATGGTTAAAAGTATTCAAGTACATGTTGTCTCCTTGCACTAAGATATTGTCGATGGTTGTCGAGTTCCACTTCCTAACTGGAAGCCCAATAACTTGTGCTGTTTAAACAGCGATGATAAACTCATGAAAGAGCACTGCTTTTCTCGAGATCAGCCACTGAAACCTTCATGGCCTTGATACTTCCACGAGAAAGTAAAGACAAAATAAAGACATAAACAACGTGAATTTCCTGTGAAGGAATTGTCGAGAACTTTGAGAATCTATAAATGCAAGCCAAAAACAAACAGTCATGAGCGTGGTAGCGGAACATGCGCACTTGAGTCACTTTCGAGCACATATGGATGACGTAATGCCGACACACAAACAAACAAACAAACAAATGCAAAATTTAACAAATCGAGATCTGGTCAGCTATACATAGCTCGGTAAAAGGACTGGGCATGAGTAAACGCAAGAGGCATGTTTCCCAGGTCATTTGTTTAGTATTCAGTTCATTAATCGCCAGTTTCTTCGTCAGTGTATCGCGGTAATCTTTACGGCGGCCGAAACCATACTAATTCTTTCAGCTTTGCTTGGTTTTTGTTGTAACTGAAATGACTTTTAATGTTTGTAAATGTCATTACATTCTATATGAAAGGCAATTCAAATTGTCTCATAAACTATATACCTGTAAAGGCAAATATCTATATAATATGAACTACGGAGTACACTTTTCTAAAGAAAACTGACAACAGTCCGTTCTTTCACTCAAATTTATTTTTGAATTAAGCACATCATTCGTTGTTCTGCGGGTTTTTGAGCACTTTCTATTCTCTCTTTGCAACTTATTTTTCATAAATAAAATATTACCTACCTTGTTTTCTACCTGCCTGCTTTTACTAATTTCTTTCATTATGTAAAAGAAAATCATTCAAGAGAAGGACACCATCTTGTTTTGCGAAACAGTGAATAGTGCAGGATATCCCGAGCTAGAGGAACCAATCAGTTTGCGCGAAAAGCACTATCCACTGTTTTGGTATATGCTAAATCAAACAATGGGTGAAATGTCTTCTTGTTCCTCCATTGTTAACAGCCTCATTTTGGTTTTTGCACCTGAGGGTATTTGAGCTAGTATTTATTCAAGCTTGAATACCAAAGAGTTGTACCACAGGGTGGGGATAATTCTGTGATATATTGACCCGTCACGTGGTACAAATTTAACTCCCTATTGTCTACTAGACAATTTACAGTTGAGGTATTAATAATTATTATTGTACAAAAAAACAAATAAAATATACGATATTATGATGATATACATAGCTTGATTTTGCGGACACGATTTGCGGTATTTTCAGCCTCGCCAATCATAATCAAGGACCCGCTATGAAGCAGTAGAGCCAGGGGAAAATCCGGCTTGGATATATCCGTTGGACTCGAAACGTGTAAAGCAGCTGAAGAAACCTCGAAATTTTAACATTAAAGCCCCATAATTCTGATGGTAACCAGCCCAGTCGTCTTTGTCGAAGTGTAAGCTACATTTCTGTGGTGGTTGCCTGCTTGTAACAGAAAATGCCATCAAAGGTGTTTTTGAGGCACTTTTGTCGAGGTTGGCCGGCCATCTATAATTAGTCTCATTGAGCTTGCAGACCAACACATTTATAAATCGCTCGTCATCTTTTAGTGTATTGTGAGCGTATTTATGACCAAGCTGGACACATTACTGATTGACAATTAAGTATATATCAGTAAACACCTCCAAGAAACAACACTTTGAACGGCGATCAGATCAGAAGTGAAGAAAGAAGTCACTTGAATATCAACAACCTTGTCCAAATTAGGTCCAATAATTTAAGAACTTGCAAAATGGAGCTTTTGCTATTTACAGCATGTTTTACAGCCTGGATGTCATCAGTTCCTTCAGTTGAAACCAATGAGCGCCCAGAACTATAATGCAATAATTGCGACAACAAATAATAAACGTAGCTGAAATTGTGCTACCGCAGCTATAGTAGCCTGAGTAATTATTATGGTTATTCTATTCCTGTTTGCATTATTATGGTTTTCTTAAAAGCTATATTTTGCTGGTCAATTTTTATCACAAGACTGCAATTCCTGCCATCCTGGTATGTAATCATTTGTAACTAATTGATGAAAAATTGAGAATTTTAAGTTAGGAAATTGCAGCTTGATGTTGGTGAAGTTTTACAGTTGTTTGGCAAAGTAATTACTTATAACCAACATCAAGCTGTAATTTCCTAACTGACAAACAACTGGAAATACAACTAACTTGTCTACACATGCATAGTTGGACTGGTCCCAGGTTTAAATACCATAATTAACCTTCCTCTGTCATATGAGTTCTAGTGGTTCAATGGTTAGAGCAATGCCTATAGCCAGGCTTCCTAGCATTCAGAAGGTTGTGTGTTCGAGTCCTACCTAGAGCTCAGAGTTTCTGATTATTGACCTTATGACACAGCTTGCACAGCAAACAACTGTACAAATAGTTAATTGATCACTAATCAATTAACCAATCAAATAATCAATCAATGAAATTATGAAAGGCTGCAAAAAGCATTTCATCGATTGTTGATCAATTTCTAATATCAATCGATTAATTGTTTTTGATTGTTATGGGTTATTGAATTCATCGATTACTCTGGGCTAAATAATTTCATGTGCCTAATAATTTGTTTTGCCTTTATAATCCATTTGTTGTGCCTAAATACTTATTCATAATTCATTTGTGCCTAAATCATTTGTGCAGGGGTGGATCCAGGCTCATCTGATAGAGGGGGTGCAGATTTTTCAGGGGGGTGCACCCATCCACCACCACCTTAAATTATGTAAAAAATGCCATAAATCATGAAAATGTTAATATACACTGGTTGATAGATCCGCCTATGCGTTTGTGACTCAATAATTTGTTATTGCGCAATAATTTGTTATGCATAATTCATTTGTTCTGCATAAATAATTTGTGGCTCAATGTGGAGTACGTAGAATACGTCACGTTAATGACATTATTTACTACTAAATAGATAATAGATAGTTACAGAGCTTCCTTTTAAAATTTTTAGTATCTTCAGTATCTTTTATGTCCTTAGGTAGATCGTTATAAAGTTTGGCTCCTCTGAAGGCAAAGGATCGCTGGCCAGTACTTAATCTACATTTTGGAAGATTTAAGTCGTTATTGTGTCTAGTATTTCTAGTATGTATACTTGATCGTTTTTTGAACTTTACAAATATAGCTACTGTAGGTGCTCGATCATTTAAAGGTGCAGTCCAGTCCGTTCTGTGTATGTGTGATATTTCAAACGTATGTCAACAAACTTTAACGGAATAGATTTGCAACAATTCGAAAGCGAGTATTCGTCAAAGGTGGCGAAAACACGAGTGGTAGTTCAATATAATATTATCCACATTTAGGAACAGAACAGCTTCTTATAACACGCTTTTTCGGCGGAAAAGCTCAAGCGTGTGAAAAAAATCCGCAATACAGGTACTTCATGTTCAATGTTTATATAATACAATGTAAACAAACGATGTAAACAGAAACGTGGACATGCGCAGAACAGACTGGACGGCACCTTTAAGCATTTGTGTACCATTACAGAATCATTCAGAATTAGTTTATCATTCACGCTGAGCATGTAAGAGACCCAGAACAATTCTACATGCGAAGTTCTGGACTAACTGGAGCTATTGTATGTTTTCTTTAGACATACACCAGTAATATAATTTACTAAATACAAAAGCATGAAGTAACAAGACAAGTGTCTTTTTATCCAGACGATGCTTAATCCTGTTAATTCTAATTAGCCTAAACAAAAACGCCATATGCGTAGGAACGGGGGGGGGGGGGGTTGGGGGGTGCTGGGCCCCCAAAATTTGAAAAGGGGGGCTGAGCCCCCCCAAAAAAAATATCAGGACAAGCGTTGCTAAATTTAATGGGTTTTTCTCAATTGTATTAGTACGACTATAGAGGATAGGAGAGAAGCTACTCAAAAGTTACGGTATAATCTACCTACGGGCTTCATCTACACGAGATTTTACAAACCGGTATAACCTGAAGTGTTACCTCGGTGAAATATCCTACAGGATCCTACATAGGATCCTACACAGGATCCTGTGTAGGATCCTATAGGATCCTGTGTAGGATCCTGTGTAGGATCCTGTAGGATCCTATATGGATCCTGTCATCCTGTGTAGGATCCTGTGTAGGATCCTGTGTTTGATGTATGATCCTACACAGGATTTATTTTGGATCCTGTATTGGATTCCAATACAGGATCCTATATAAAACATAGGAATAGTAATCCTACATAGGCTACATACAATGAGATCCATCAAAATACTTGACCACACTCTGAGCAAAATGCATTTTATTACAATGAAATAATTTCAGAACAGAAACACAACAGAATGGAAACTTTACAATCAATTTTGAAGTTGCATTAGTTAGGCTTAAGTTGCATTAGTTAGGCTTAAGTTAGGCAAAGTTGCATTGGTTAGGCTTAAGTTGCATTAGTTAGGCTTAAGTTAGGCAAAGTTGCATTGGTTAGGCTTAAGTTGTATTAGTTAGGCTTAGGCTTCTTCTCTTGTCCTTCACCTTGTCCAAACATTTTTGCTTGATAGCCGTCACTGTCATCTCTTTGCTATTTTATTTTCTCCATAAACTTTATTAAGTGCCTCTGATAACGAAGAATAATATATATAATATATGCATAAATGAACGCAAGGGTTGGAATTAAAATAAATTGTCAGGAATGAAATAAGCTCACCAAATATTATACCAAGCTTTTGTGGATCTAACTGCCCTTTTCCACTTTTTTTGGTTGGCTCAATTGTGTTTGACTGCATCTCTTCAGTTGTAAAGACAATGGACAGTTTTTGTGTAGCAAAAAGGGCAGGCTTGCTTGGGATATGGCCAGTAGTCAAATTTATACCATTATAGATCTAAAGAGAGATTTTATATGTGTGTGCTTATCAGAACTTTGACTGCTGATGCAACTCTATAATAGCATGAGGCACAAATGATAATTTGACAACTTACCACTGGTTGATAATTACTGTCTTTGGGAGCTGCTGGTGAGTCACTAGAACTAGAAAGTGGCACTGCTAGTTCTTGCTTTATCTGAACGATAATTATGGTGAGATTTTAATTTTTGGGGAGCAAGTTTCATTTTTGTTTGCAGTCAATGCTTTGAAATTAACCTTATTTGGTGTTTCTTTGTCTGAATCTCTATCCCCATTTTTATTTAGAAGGGATAAAATGGCATCCAATTTGCTGTCAACTTTTGATACATGGTCCTTCAATTTATTCACTTCATCTTCATATTTTCTAGTTTTTTCCTCCTGCATAAACCAAAAATCCCATTACAACTGCATCTGATAATGATGTGGTAAAATACTTTACTGGGTTAACTTTAACTTTGGGTATGCAGGAACCGCGGAACGATTTTTGTATTGGGGAGCTACAGTAGCTACTGGCCGCGGCGTAGAAAACGCGTGACAGTATAACATCACAGTATTTACTTAGGAAAATTATTGGGGGGGCTAAAGCATAACCCCCCCCCCCCCATTCCCCCGGTTCCGCAGTCCCTGGATGATGTAACTTGTAAGTTGATTACCTCTGGTTCTGTCTCGGTTGGAACATGTAGTTTTCTTGCCTTTAACATCACATCTATTTTTCTTTTCTCTTCGTCAAGATGGCATTCCAAATCTACATAGGTAATAATTAAAATACCAATACCAATTAATTAACCAACAGAACCAAGTCAAAGAAATGAAAACACCTACCATCAATTTCCTTTTTGCCGGCTGTTTTTTTATTCTTAAACGACTTTATAGTATCATCGTTGTCAATATCAATGCTGCTGTCACTGCTGCTTTCTTCCCAACTCCTTTTTCCAAACTTTTTTTCTTTCCCTTTGATCACATCAATTGCCCTTTCCAGGGTTTTTAATTCTTTATCACACTCTTCCTTGGTATACTATATTCATGACTCTCACATGAGACAGAAGTCTCGCTACAAAGAGGAGCCTACGGGTCGCCTCCGGCTACGGCCGGCCAACTTACTTACTAGTTACTTACTATAGTTTAAGAAAGACAGACACCGACAGAAAGATAAAACCTTTTTCTTGAAGAAAAGAGTAAAATAATGATAGTTTTTTCGCACTTAACAATACGCATAATTTTCGAAAGATATCCACGTACTTGAACGATCTCGCCCTCAACGATTTTTTCGCATTTTGATTTGGCCTTTGGTGTCCGTTCAATGTTTTTCTCGGATACAATATCGTACGTCATATCTTCCATAAACCACACACAAACAAACTGCTCAGTGAAATCTAGGACAGCAATTTAATGTAAAATTTAGGCCTGATAAAATATTTCTACTCCATATTAAAACATATTCGCCAAAATGGCGCCAAAATCAACCCGAGTCGCCTTAAAACTTAAAAAGATATGTTTGCTCAACAACAAAATTCTATACCAGGTAACCCCGATTTGACAGTATACTGTATAGACTGGCTCTTGTCCTGACTCAGTCTGTAAGACCCAATATACCCTCAATAATCCCGTAATGAAAAATAAGCTTGGTATCTTTTTAACTACAATTAGACCTTACCTTTGGGATGCATTTTCGACAACTGACGGGCTTGGAAGCGTGTGCTTTTTGTTGAAGCCATTTCTTTCTCTTAACTGTCCGATCAAGATTGTGGCTAGAAAACTTTAATAAAACTTTAATGAAAGTTCCCAGTGATAATTGAGAGAGAACCTCCTACATGTACTTCTGTAGAAAAAAAATTTGAAAAAGAGATAACCCAGCTGAGTCCACCTGAGTCACGTGGGAAATAGTTGACTAGGGAAGCTAGGGGTTGCTAGGGGCATCCGCGCCGCTGAGAGTCATTTTATATCGTGAAAAGAGCAGAGACAAACTGAAACAGTATGAGTAAATCAAATGAATCCTCAGATGAAACAATATCGGATTTAGATTATTCAATGTTTGTGCTGCCTATGCACTCGAGTAGCCCCAGTCGTGCAGGTTCAAGTACTGGAAGTGATGTCTCCGAGTCTGCGAGCTCTATTAGTACTGGAGGTGATGTCTCCGAGTCTGCAAGCTCCATTGATAACCATTTGGTTTCTCTGGAAAATAACAACAGCTGCGCCACCAATTCATCAGAGACTGAAGAGTCATCCGATGTTGAATCTTCAATTTCGTTTGAACAACGTCGAGGAAAAAGGCAACGGCGAGACAGTCCTGCACTAACGCTAGATTTAGTTAATGAAGGAAATAGAGTCGCTGAATGGGTAATAGGAAATATTGAATTCAACGAGCAGAATGGGCTATTCCATTTAATATCCGTACCCCCCCTATCGAGGACCTTGGAATTCTTCGGGGGTAGGGTCATTTGAGCCCTTGGAATTCCTCAGGGGTGTGTATTTTCTAGCCTGGAATTCCTCAGGGTAGACATTTTCTA
Organism: Chrysogorgia sp. JL179-B06; assembly: GCA_035772405.1. Taxonomy (NCBI): domain Eukaryota; kingdom Metazoa; phylum Cnidaria; class Anthozoa; order Scleralcyonacea; family Chrysogorgiidae; genus Chrysogorgia; species Chrysogorgia sp. JL179-B06. The sequence continues at coordinate 146,463 of JAYKKM010000338.1, read as the reverse complement.
GCCTGGAATTCCTCAGGGTAGACCTGTTCTAGCCTGGAATTCCTCAGGGGTAGACCTTTCAGAGCCCGGAATTCCTCAGGGTGGACATTTTCTAGCCCGGAATTCCTCAGGGTAGACCTTTTCTAGCCAGGAATTCCTCAGGGTAGACCTTTTCTAGCCAGGAATTCCTCAGGGTAGACCTTTTCTAGCCAGGAATTCCTCAGGGTAGACCTTTTCTAGCCAGGAATTCCTCAGGATAGACATTTTCTAGCCAGGAATTCCTCAGGGTAGACCTTTTCTAGCCAGGAATTCCTCAGGATAGACATTTTCTAGCCTGGAATTCCTCAGGGTAGACATTTTCTAGCCAGGAATTCCTCAGGGTAGACATTTTCTAGCCAAGAATTCCTCAGGGGTAGACCTTTCAGAGCCCGGAATTCCTCAGGGGTCATGAATCTGAAACATGTGTCCTCGATAGGGGGGGGTGCGGTTATTAAATGGAATAGCCCAATGTGGATTGCGTCGACGAAGGAAACGAATCCGAAACAGGTATACCGGTATACTATTATATTCAAATTATATATAATTTAAATATGATGAAGCTTACGCCTCCCAGAACAATAAACACAGAACAAATGCTCTAAAAGAGGAAGGGCCTGTTCATTATTTTCATGAAATATGATAGGCTGTACTTGCTCTTACTCTATTAGCTGTGTTCTTACAAATTACCAGTTGGGTATCCTACTGTATTAGACTAGAAGTTACTATCGCAAGGGAAGTGCTGCCTCAAAAGCATCTGAAGCTTAATTTTTGATAAAATTTCCAAAATGAACCCTGTGATTGATTATATAAATTGTAACAGACATACTGTAGTATGTACATTGTACACATTGTTTTCAATTCTTTTAATTATATTTAAATACAGGAGACTTAAATTACAAATAACTATCACTTATCTGAACATTGGCAAGGCTTTTGACTGGATACACAGTATACATACATTATGACTATGTAGTTGATGTTTGGTGAACAAATTGCTGCTAAATCACTGCCACATAAATCATGCGGCGAAGCTGTTAATCACCCTAACACTGGCACTATTATTAGTGTAAAGCAATTTTTATGCACTCCGTGGCTCCACGGCCCTTTCATCTGACTGAAGAGCCACAGAAGCCAGTGTCTCCAACCTATGTTTCAAAACTGGCATTGCATTATGCAGTTTAGCCCAATACACATCTAAAATAGAAGGAAAACTGTTACAAACAAAACAATTTGATATCATGATATATATCTCATTCAAAGTTGCTGGATCAATGGCAGGATGACCATTCTGTGATTGCGCAGTAAGGAGTTGTCTACCTCATTCCTCTGCATCTTTCCTCTGCTTGGAAATCCACTCTGGGCATTCCCTTAACAGCTCCATTGACACTGACCTTGCTCCCTCAAACCAGATTGCTCATAATGCTGATTCAACCTGCAAAGCAACATCCAATCATCAGTTTCTTCACATTGCTCATTGTTTGTTCCATCATCATCATCACTTTCATTGGTGTCATCATTATCGCTATCTTCTGCACCTTCTTCATCCTGATCTGATTGTCGTGCAAACATATTTGACATTTCTTCACAATGACCTATGACATTCTCTTCAGCAAAGTCAGTATGCAAAAATAGGTGATAAGTATTAATAAACATTTCATCACTTTCTGCCTCATTGCCCCATGCATTTGATGGTTCACCCTCCCAAGGCTTGAATTTGATTAGCTGATATTTGCAATATCTGCCAAAATCTGGATCATGAGGGTTTCCCGAGACCTTTGGGAATGTCCGCACAATATAGGGAACTGATCGTTTCCTTACCTGTGAACGATATTTTGTGTACTGTGACACATATTGCATCAAATTCAACTGAGATAACCCTTGACGCTTACTGTTGGCAGTTGAACGCTTTCCATACTCTTCAATGGTCGATTTTTGCAACACTTCATCACTTTGGTTCTCATTGTCAATGACAACCTTCCTACTATTATCTAAAGAAACAGTAACAAAACTATAACTACACCCTATCAAAGGCATGCTTAGAAGCATATGTGCTGTTTCTTGCGCTGCCATATCTCGATCTCCAGCTACTTGGATTATGGCTTTCTTGATTGCCGAAGATACTTTATCATTATCCTGTAACCTTGACATACAGGAGCCCAAAATCTCTGATGCTTGCTTTGAGCGTGGTTCACCCTTTGCTGCATACTTTGCCATGTACCGTGCACATGCATTCTTGTTGACGATGACCTGTAAATCAACATTAGCTCTCCAATTCTCAATCATCACCCTGTTATGAGAATTTAACCTATTGTCATTTCCGATCTTTGTAACTAATTTTGCACCTATCTTACAATGTAGTAACAATTCATAATTAAAATGGGTTTCTTCTTCTAAACCCTTTGGGAAACCAAATCTACATTCTGCATACACCACATTTTTTCTGTTTCAAACAGTAGGCAGAACTGCATCTGGTATATGCCTCTCAACACTGTTCACTAACCTTTTGTAGTCTGAATCTGCATCATCAACTGCACTTGGTCTAACAGCAGATGGATGTCGCTCAGGAATTCTCCATTGTTCATCAGGCAACTCCTCATTAAAGGTTGTTACAAGTCAATCAATATACCTAGAACAAAACTCTCTGTTATTTTGTAATGCCATAAAAGATTTGTTTCTTGTATTATCCCAGCCAGTTCTTACCTTAACACCCGTCTCTCTGATTCTTTGCCATCATCAATAACAGGTTGGAAAAAAATTCAAAATCTTCCATGTCAGACTCAGTTTCAAGTAAACTCCATGCCTTAGCAGCTTTTCCTTTCAATGTTGGAATATCTGGGTCATTCTTTAACTTTGCAGAACCGTGCGCATGAATACCTCCCCTGGCTTGATATTCAAATCGAAACCAATGCCAGTCTGCATCCAGCACACCATGCAATCAATGCCTGATAAAGTCATCGAGATGCTGCTTAAAAAAACCAATCAGTCAAATGTGGATTGTCAATGACTGCTTGCCCTCGTTCTGACCGCGTAGCATCTTCCTCATTCTGCAAAAGTCTTTGCAACTCTGGCCAGTAGCGATCTGCTGCACTAAAAGTAAAGAAAAAGGTAGGACAGCCTTTCTGCTCTATCAACGTTAACAATTCCTGTAAGCGCTGATACCAGTAAGGGTTAGTGCCTTGCACTTTTGACACACACCGTTGAAGCCGGTTCACCATTTGCTTACCACTCATTGAATTGACCATTCCTCTTAGCTCTTCTATGGTCATGTTCGCATCTGCTGGATGCTAGCTGGTTCAAATACACATTTGATTGAGACAAAAGCTGATGCCTTTGCTTCATATCTAATGCCCAATAGGAGAATCTTGGGTGAGAAGCAAACCTCCACATGTACTTACCATTTGGTAACATTTCAGCAAACTTAACCAAATGCTTAAATGCTTCTGCCAGAGTCACACAATGTTGTCTTGCCCGTGTGGTTGGGTCACCTCTCCCAAATGGGAACAGTGTAGGAAATGCCATCGTTGCAAGACCATCTGTTCTAAATTCATTGACAGCATTACCTTCATTAGTTGGCCAGTCTATTGGGTCAGCTTCATCATTCACTGTCTCACGAACTGCATCTTGATCCTTCCTCTGCCTTTGATGCTGAGGAATGAATGGTGTCCTTTCTCCCCCTAAAACAGATTCTTCAACAACATTATCTACTGCATGATCCTGAGGTGGCCCTTCATCCTCATCTTCATGAGGAGATACTTCTGTATCAATAACAAACCTGAGGCCATTAGGAATACCATTCTCTGGTGAACAATTTATTGCCTCACGGTCAATGTCTACACCTTTGAAGTAGGGATTGTTGGTGACTAACCATAACACAGCTTCAAGCACTCGATGTTTACGAACAGTAAAATCTCTATGTGTATTTTCAACACCATGTCTTCTCACCACCAAAACAGGTAAATCTGATGCTCGTGAAGGCAAACTATTCAAAAAACTTTGAATATCTTGGGGTAAGTTAAGAACATGTCCCTTGTACCCCCTCTGACCACCATGTTTTCTATAAACACTCATAATAGGGCACACCCTTGCAATTAGCATTTCCTCTATCTGAGTCAACCCTTCTAACTGTAGGGGAACAATACCTGGGTCCATGTCATTCTCTGCACTGTACACTTTCGGTGATTTCTTATCCCTCGTGCATCGATGACATACATACAACTGTACCTTGCAGGATCTGTACTTAAATTCTGCTTGGTTGGCCATGTTTCTTTGCATGCAGTACACTCATGGTGATGCTGCAGCTGTTCTTGGCTCGAATGGAAACTACCCATTTCGTTTCTGATCCATTCTTGCTCGTGTAAGGGATTCTCTGTATCCTCCCATCCCCCTTGGTGCAGATAATCTTCGCGACTGTCAACATGCTCTTCCTGAAAAGACACGTTATTCGCCCTTCTCTCTCTTGCACTTTCTCTCTCAACCTCGAGCCTTTCCTCTCGTTCTGGCATAGTCTCGTTTTCAATTCTCTCTACTTCATTTATTCTCACACTTACCAACCTTCTTTCTCTTTCTTCACCCGTTTCTGATGCCAGACTCTCTGCTGTATTTGTCTTAGAACATCCAGTCTTTCAGCCCGTTGTTCTGGCGTTTTTGACTCAATTCTCTCGGCGGCATTTTGTCTTAGAACGTGCAGTCTTTCAGCCAGTTTTTCTGACGTCTCCGACTCTATTCTTGATGTGGCTTTTTGTCTTAGAACCGCCAGCCTTTCAGTACGTTATAATATAATATAATTACAGTTCTTAGTACGCATCTTACATACGTCTCGATGCGTTTACAAAAGTTCAAAAAAAAGCTAAATACATATATATCTATAATCCAATTTACAACTACTACTATAATGACATAATTAAACGAATGAATCAGCAGCAAAATGCTTCCTTAAATAAATATGTTTTAACATGGGATTTAAATGACATTAAAGAGCTTGCATTTCTAATGGTACTTGGTAGGCAGTTCCATAACTTAGGAGCTAAGACAGAAAAAGCCCTGTCCCCATAGGTGACGGTGGCAGACTGGGGAACAGCTAATAGGCCCTGAGACGCTGATCGTAGAGAACGCTTTGGAACATAAAGTTCCAGCAGGTCAGAAAGGTATGCAGGCGCGCAATTGCTAACAATCTTATAGACGGTAAGTAAGATCTTAAACGTTATTCTATGCTTAACAGGAAGCCAGTGAAGAGATATCAGTACCGGAGTTATATGATCTCTGATCTTGGTCCTGGTAACTAGTCTAGCTGCAGAGTTTTGAAGTCTCTGAAGTTTATCGAGGTCTTTGCTGGGCAGTCCATATAGTAAGCTATTACAATAGTCTAGCTTAGACGTAATAAAGGCATGCACTAGGCGCTCTGTGCTGGAACGATCAAGATATTTCCTAAGTCTTCCGATGTTTCTAAGGGCCAGAGACCCAGAGCGGCAGACACTATTGATATGGCTAGACATGGTAAGATGCTTATCAAAAATAACACCAAGATTGCGCGCTTCATTACTAGTGCAAACAGTATGATGCCCGATAGTTATATCAGTAATTGATGTTAAATTTGAGAACCTAGAGTGAAAATGCACTATATCTGTTTTGGAGGGATTGCAGCAGAGTTTGTTGGATACGAAAAAAGACTGGATATCAGAGATACATTGTTCGAGGTTGGCTATTGCCACATGTCTCTGATCTGGGTTAACCGTAATATAAAGTTGTGAATCATCAGCGTATATCATGCAGTCAAGACCGTGGCGCTTGATGAATACAGGATGAACAACAGAGGGCCTAGGACTGACCCCTGCGGGACACCAGAGGACAACGGTTGAGGCGCCGACTCTGCAGCGCCAATAGAAACCCTCTGACAGCGACCTCGTATATAGGAAGTAAACCACTGTAAGACGGTGTCTTTAAATCCAAACTGTGTTTGCAGTCGCTTGATCAATAACGTTCTTGTGAGCTTTCTGAATCTAGCCGTTCCTGGTACAATCGACTTAAACCTTGCTGTCTACTTTCTCGCTCGTCCTTACATTCTTTCTGCCTCCTCTCCTTAAGATATTCTCTTCTCTTTCCCTTACTTACTTCGGACCTCTTTTTGTAGACTTCCCTCCTCTTCGCCTTCCGAATTTCCTTCTCCTCCGCCGGTTTCATTTACCAACTTTTGTCGCTGTCGCTCTCTTTGTTTCCGTAGTCTTTCGACCTTTTGCTCCTCGGTTTCAACAGGCTTTTGCTCTTGCCGCCTTTCTCTTCCGCTTCTCTTTTTGTTTTGTATTCCTTGTTGTTTATCCATAGCAATAAATTTCTTTTCAAACTCCCTTTTAAAAAAAAAAACACTTTGAATACCGTTTCAATTTTTGCATTCGCAATCATGTGACGGTTTCAATTTAAATATTCATTCAAATGCAGATATTATCTAGTTACCAGGGCCAAATTTTCCGATGCCGCGCATGATCGACGACGTTGATCCTGAATATATATATACAAGGAAACTGAAAGTGACTACAAACGCCTGGTATCCCGTGATGAGGGTCTAAACGCCGGTCGATATTAGCACCCTCAGGCCTTCGCGCCGGGCGAGGGGATAACAACAGATAAACAGTTTGAACAGGCAGCATTCTGTATCTCGGTACTGACAAGCTGAGGTAGATGAAATTATTAAAATAATTTTGAGGCAGCTGTACATAACTTGTGTAGCAGGTTTTTCAACAGATATACGGGACGTAATTTTAAACATTATTATAAATTCTAGTTAGTAATTTGTTCTTACATTTTTCTTACATTTTTCTTAATGGTGCAAACAGTTTCCCTGTTATGTATTTTGAAACAATTTTATACTGGTTGTAAGCCCTCGTGGTTGTAACCCCCCACCGGTTGTAACCCCCACCGGTTGTAACCCCCCACCGGTTATACTCCGGGTGGGATCTCTGCAGAGACTCTGCTCAAGGTAACTCTTATACTGTAACAACCTCTCGTTGAGGTGCGTAGGAGGAGCAGAGAATGGGGTTCATTTTCCTCACTGACCATTTGTATTTTGTTAAACTGTTATTTAACATTGATTATTTTCAATTCAACATTTAATAACTGCTTTTCCTTTGATAGTTTTTGTTCGATTATTTTCAGTTTACCTGTTATAACTGCTTAAAACGAGAATTTTATTTTTTGCAGTGTAGTAACATCTTATGCCTTCCTATTTTTTAGTAATGGCTTCGGTATTGGAAACGCTTGCAGCGGAAGTAACGGGTGAAGAACATGCAGTCGAACAGCACGTCGTGGACTACAACTACATCAGGCTAAAGGCAAAAATCCCGAGTTTACTGGACTCTTACCAATCAAACAACTTCATTCGTTTTGTTCGAGATACGTTTTTCCGCATCGCCGTGGATGACATTTCTACAGTGAAAATAGCGTTGCAGAAGCTCCATGAAGAAAGGGTCATCAATTCCTCAGAGTTGACAGTGCTACGTCGTTATTTTGAATCCGTCTCACAATTTCAAGTTGTCTACATCATTGATGAATTTCTGTTGGGAAATTATCACCCACTTTCAAGTCCCAATTACGTCCTCCTTTCTGTGCCTGGTAAGCCAAGTTCAGTATTATTAGCTATTCAAATTAAACTGTACTGGATTATATGTCAGTCAACATATTCGAAGGTACACCATACTTACCCGTTTGGAAGGTTAGGTGAAAGCCGGGTATCAAGGAGGGATTGGAGCGATTAGTGATACTTAGATTAAGGTTATCAAAGCAACCATCTCGGGATCATCCCGCTTCCACTTATCACAGCAATTAGTGAATTGGAAGAAAAGAAGGAACTTTCGTGCAGGTCACGTCTGACTGCTACGCAAGCTAGTCCGCTAATAATGATTGTCGTACCAGTCTCTTCGCCCTACTCCCGGTCAATAGGTGAACACTAGTTTCCATCTGTGGAATTGATGTGACATCATTTTGTCATTAACTTTCTTCTTTTTAGGGTTAGAATTTGGGTAAGGGTTGGTGTTTGCCATCTGTTGACGAAAAATAGTATCAACCAGCTGGACAAAAAAATAGGAAAATTAGGAAATTTAAAATACAATTACTAGAAGTGGGTATATGATCTAAAACATGGGTGTTAATAGAGCTTTGTTCTTACCAACTAAGTTACCTGAAAGGTAGTGAATGCGGCCTTTTGTTTCAAGCGCCCTGGATCTCCTGCCTGCGGTTTTTCCAAGCACATTAAATATTGTATACGATAATACTAGAAATACGTTTTACGCAACACCCCTCGCCCGCTTATACTGTTTGAAACTTTTATAGCGTAGTTGCTAATTTACTACTGTGATACAGTACTGTCAGTAGTTCTTTTGCTTGAATTAGGTATTAGCCCATTTATTTTCAAAACTGAATAAATTTGCAGTGGACTATATCTCTGAGAGCTTTGCGTTGTTTGAATTTAATTCTTCCATGGAACATCAAACTAAATAGCGTAAACTTTTTAAATTTTTGAGTGCAGAACCTGGCACCTGCACTGAACATAATAGTGGGGAAGTTTACTGCTGTTTATACCATAACTGATCACTAAGAAAGAAATTACAGTACTTGTCTCACACTATTGATGATTCATCAAGGCCAAGAGCAAAACCCGGGCCCCAGGACTGACATGTGTACCCTCCTATAAATTTCGATGAGATGTATGAATGATGCCTTAATTGCAAGTATATATTTTTCCTTTATAATGTTATTGTATATATGGTAGTAACGGTACAGCATAATATATAATTATTATCTGCCAAAGCAGATAACTTTGACCGAGGTCTGGATAACTCTTAATATCATGCATAAGCCTCATCCAATAATTGTTTTATTATACCTTGTTCAAGATAGTCTTACTAAAAATATACAAACAAATCTACTACAGGCATTTTTTATTTTGTAATTTTTGTACGCTTGGTCCCAGTGACGTCATCAGCGTTCAATATTTTTTGTTTTGGACACCTCCGTACAATAATTTACAGTATTCAACAGAAATGAGGTCGCACCTGCCAGAGATTGAGAATTCACTGGAGTATATGTAACCAATAAGAAACGAGAATGAAGTTTGAATGTATAATAAATGCTTTTAGCCAGCGGAATTGGGGAAAGTGTTGAGATGAACGGGTACTTCGTGTTACTGGTAGGTAGGGTGATTGACGTGGCAATGTGGCCGGGCCTCTTGCAAGGTCCCGGGCATTTTGCCCCCCTCTCACTGACCTTGTGATTCATGAAATAATCAATTGAGTAGTATAAAAAGACACCAAAGGCTGTTAAAGAATGAATGAAGAAAGTGCATCATCTTTATTATTCAAATGTCTAGGGGTGCATATAGTGCAAATGTATAGGCATCAATTTGGTACATATTAGGGATTCTAATCTTTCCAAATTCTGGACATGAAACTAATCGGTTAATAGAAACCCTAGGATTGGTAGCATGCTTGTTAAGAAATTGTCTTGAAGGCATTTTACCATCATTTCTAAAAAACAATTTTAATCTCAATGAATCTGTTCATTGCATACATGTAGGAGCATTATCTATTGCCTTAATTGACAATACTGTATTTGTAGGATTGATACAACTTTCAAGTTATAATTAGTTTTTGTAACATATTGTACATATATGAATGTGTGTAATAAATTTATATTTGTCCCCTCGCCATCTATCTCTCTCTCTCCATCTATCTCTCTCTCCATCTATCTTTCTCTCCGTCTATCTCTCTCTCCGTCTATCTCTCTCTTATCTCTATCTCGAACTTAAGTCTTCTGAATCGAAAGCGATTTTTAAAAGAAAACTATCATCGCTATTGGACAAATCAGTTGACAATTAACTAATTGGTTTAATTTATAATTTGTACCTAATTTTTACTTGTATATAGTAATTATATAGTTGTACGGCTTTCATGGAAAGAAGTTGTAAGACTTATGAAACTACCGTATTTTAAATAAAAGTGAATCAATCAATCAATCAATCAATCTATCTATCTATCTATCTCTCTCTCTCTCTGTCTCTCTATTGTATCTATCTCTATATCTATCTATCTATCTATCTATCTATCTATCTATCTATCTATCTATCTATCTATCTATCTATCTATCTATGTATCTCTCTCTCTCTCTATCTCTCTATCTCTATCTCTCTATCTCTCTATCTCTCTATCTCTCTATCTCTCTATCTCTCTCTCTATCTCTCTCTATCTCTCTCTATCTCTCTCTATCTCTCTCTATCTCTCTCTATCTCTCTCTATCTCTCTCTATCTCTCTCTCTCTCTCTCTCTCTCTCTCTCTCTCTCTCTCTCTCTCTCTCTCTCTCTCTCTCTCTCTCTCTCTCTCTCTCTCTCTCTCTCTCTCTATCTCTCTCTATCTCTCTCTATCTCTCTATCTCTATCTCTCTCTATCTCTCTCTATCTCTCTCTATCTCTCTCTATCTCTCTCTATCTCTCTCTATCTCTCTCTATCTCTCTCTATCTCTCTCTATCTCTCTCTATCTCTCTCAATCTCTATCTATCTCTATCTATCTCTCTCTATCTATCTCTCTCTATCTCTCTCTATCTCTCTCTATCTCTCTCTATCTCTCTCTATCTCTCTCTATCTCTCTCTATCTCTCTCTATCTCTCTCTATCTCTCTCTATCTCTCTCTATCTCTCTCTATCTCTCTCTATCTCTCTCTATCTCTCTCTCTCTATCTCTCTCTATCTCTCTCTATCTCTCTCTATCTCTCTCTATCTCTCTCTATCTCTCTCTATCTCTCTCTATCTCTCTCTATCTCTCTCTATCTCTCTCTATCTCTCTCTATCTCTCTCTATCTCTCTCTATCTCTCTCTATCTCTATACAGGTATCTCTATATCTCTCTCTATATCTCTCTCTCTCTCTCTCTCTATATATATATATCTATCTATATATATATATATATATCAGTATGTATCTCTCTCTCTATCTATATATCTCTCTCTCTATCTCTCTCTCTCTCTCTCTATATCTCTATTAGGACGAAAATGATCATACGAGATCGGCTGAAACGAGAGCATGCTTCATCTAAGGACCCAATTTTATGGGCAAAATATAAAAGTGCTAGAAATGATGTAAATTCTATGATAAAGAAATCCAAAATTAATTTCTATTCTAGTCAATTTGAAACGCATTCCAAGGATCCATCTAAAACATGGAAGGTTATAAATGAACTTCTTTCACGAAAAACACAGTCGTGTTCTGAAATTAATGAATTACTGATTAATGATAAACCTATTACTAATCCTTCAGATATCTCTGAAACTTTCAACGATCATTTTATAAATGTTGGACCTAATTTGGCTGCTAACTTAATGAACCCACAGGAAAATACTAATTTTCGCTCGTTCCTGAACCATGATCATGACACAGCTAATTCTAGTTTTAGGTTTACTAAAGTGAGTACGTCCGATGTGTCCAATATCATTACAAAATTTTCAGTCAAAAAAGCTGCTGGTCTAGATGGTATTCCCATGAGACTATTAAAAGAAGCTGCTCCCGTCATAGCTAGCTCGCTATGTGTCATTTTCAACAAATCCTTAGAAACTGGGATATTTCCATCTGATTGGAAATGCTCAAAAGTTTATCCGATTTATAAATCTGACAAAAAAGTTGATCCAAATAATTATAGACCGATCTCGGTTATAAACGTAGTGGCTAAGATATTTGAAAGAGCTGTATATAAGCAATTATACGCTTACTTCAAATCTCATAACCTATTTAACAAATACCAATCAGGGTTTAGAAGTAACCATTCTACAGCCACTGCGATGCTTGATGCTACAAACGAATGGTATTCCAATTTGGACGAAGATCTTTTAACTGCAGTTATATTTCTTGATCTTAAGAAAGCGTTTGATACGGTCAATCATGATATTTTAATTGAGAAATTAAAATGTCATGGTATTTCCGACATTGAATTAAAATTCTTTCAATCATATCTTACCGAACGTCAACAACAATGTTATGTTAATGGAATGTTGTCAGATCCTCAAACTGTGACCTGCGGAGTTCCCCAGGGGACAGTTTTGGGACCGTTGCTGTTCCTGATATATATCAACGATCTGCCATTGTCTTTGTTTAATTCTAAACCAAGAATGTTTGCCGATGATACAAATCTTACGTTTAAGGCAGAGACCATTTGTGAATTGGAGCATCAGGCAAACCGTGACTTGGAAAATATCAATCAGTGGTTAATTGCCAATAAACTTCATATTAATTTAACCAAAACTGAATATATGATTATCGCCTCTAATAATAGGCTATCTAATATTATACAATATCCAAAATTATATTTGGGCAATCGGTTGATCCGTCGGGTGTCAAATGCTAAATCATTAGGACTACATATTGATGAAAAACTTTCTTGGACCAAACACATTGATGTAATATCTAAAAAAATCTCAAGCGCCATTGGTGGTTTGAGACGCATTCGTCAATTTGTTCCGTCTAAAGATCTCTTAATACTGATTTATAATTCCCTAATTCAATCTCACTTTGACTATTGTGATGTTGTGTGGAATAGCGGAATAAATCAAGAATTATCTAATCGTCTGCAAAAGTTACAAAATAGAGCAGCTCGAGTTATTAGTCCAGCCAATTATGAAATAAGGTCATCTGAAATATTAAGGAACCTTAATTGGAAAGATTTATTAACTCGACGAATCTATAATTCAGCAATTATGATGTATAAAATTTACTATGGCGAATCAACTGATTATTTAAATGAAATTTATTCAAAACGCTCAGAAGTAAATAATTATCAATTGCGAAATAGTGAAATTGATGTCTTAACCCCTAAACCACGCAGTAATTTCCTGAAAAAAAGTTTTCTATATAACGGTGGTTTTATTTGGAATTCTATTCCAAAAGATATCAGACTGTCAACTTCACTAAATTATTTTAAATCAAGGTTGAAGGCTTATCAATCTCTTGACATTATCTCTCCAGAGTAGCTTAAACATTTGTAAATATTGTATATATATTAATTATGACGGCTTTCTTGTAAAACAATTTTTTGAAATTGTAGAAATTCCGTGCTTAAATAAATTTTTCTCTCTCTCTCTCTCTCTCTCTCTCTCTCTCTCTCTCTCTCTCTCTCTCTCTCTCTCTCTCTCTCTCTCTCTCTCTCTATATATATATATATATCTATCTATCTATCTATCTATCTATCTATCTATCTATCTATCTATCTATCTATCTATCTATCTATCTATCTATCTATCTATCTCTCTATCTCTCGTAGGTATACTAATGATCATTCGCGACATATGTCGTCTTAGGCTCAAATGCAAATTTGTAATTATGAAGCCTTTTTTAACAGATTATAATTGTATATAGTATTAGTTAATAGTTAAATATTTTAAGCCCGACCCGGGGCTCACACGGGAATCTTCAAGATTGGAGGAATTAAAGTGATTATATATCTATCTAATATATCTATCTCTCTCTATCTCTATCTATCTATCTATCTCTATCTATCTCTCTCTATCTCTCTCTCTCTATCTCTCTCTCTATGTCTCTCTCTATGTCTCTCTCTATGTCTCTCTCTATGTCTCTCTCTAAGTCTCTCTCTAAGTCTCTCTCTATGTCTCTAACAACTATAGACCAATTTCGGTATTGCCAATTTTAGCAAAAATATTTGAGAAACTTGCTTTCGATCAATTGTATCTATATTTGAATGAAAATAACATATTGAGTGAGTTTCAATCTGGCTTTCGGTCAAACCATTCAACCTTAACCACTCTGCTTCAGGCAACTGAAAATTGGTTTAAGAATATTGACAATGGATACATGAATGGAGTTGTACGTATTTGTCGATTTGAGTAAGGCTTTTGATACCGTTGACCATGCTATCCTTTTGAGAAAGTTGAGCCTCTATGGAGTAACAGGAAAACCTATGGATTGGTTTTCGTCTTACCTCAGAAATAGATATCAACGCTGCATGGTCAATGGTGTTCTATCACAGCCTTTGCACGTTACATCGGGTGTCCCACAAGGATCTACCCTAGGACCTCTTCTATTTTTGGTATACGTTAATGATCTTCCAAACTGTTTAGAAAACACAGCCATTTGTATGTATGCTGACGACACTCAGATCACTGCCTCAGCTGAAACTGTGGATGATCTTGAAATTCTACTTAATAAGGATATTAAGAATTTAAATATGTGGCTTGATGCTAATAAGCTTTTGGCAAATGCTACAAAAACTGAGTTTATTGTCATAGCTCTCTCTATATGTCTCTCTCTATATGTCTCTCTCTATATAATAATAATAATAATAAAGACGTATTAGGAGCATTATACAATAGTCTCAATGCTCTTACAACAATATATATATTCTTAAAGTTACTTTTAAAACTAATTACAGTTTCATTATAAGATAAAGCCTACTACATATATTAACACTATGAACAATAACTATTAATTTTAAAAAAGAAAAGTCTTAACTGCAGACTTAAAACTACTTAACATTTCAAAGCTTCTAATTTCCTGTGGTTAATGAATTCCACAGTTTTGGTGCTGCAACTGAGAATGCTCTGTCTCCATGAGTCACCGTTTTGGATTTTGGCTCGAGTAGCAGATTTCGGTCAGATGGAAAACATGATTTTTCATCGGAAAATGGTTTGAACACAAAACAGATCGACCATCATTTCTCCATTAAAATGCCTATAACCCCTATTTTTTTGTAGGAGCCAAAATTAGCTGAATAATTATTTTACGGTTCCTGATCCGGTCCATTGGTTTCGAAGATATAGACACTTTAAGTATGCTATTAGTAAGAAAAAAAACCGCAAATTAAAGGGAACTGGGACGAGTAACGTGATGACTTAGCTTAAGGGACGCCAATTTCCAAAATGGCGGCATACGTCACGATGAAGTGAAATCCCTTTCGTCAAGTCTGATTCGTTAGCACACACAAAAACAACACATCTATCTGGCATTTTTTTCCGTTTCGATGACAGTGTTGGTTTCTGTTGAAGTGTTGTATACACTGTCACTGAGAAATCCCGTCCCTTAAGCTACGTCACATCATGTGGGTACCAGGCTCTTTGCGTTTTGCAGAAATTTCTTGTGGAATATTCAAAATAGCGATTTCTTGCAATATTGGAAGAAAGATATCTTCGAAACCAATGGACCAAACCCAAAACCGCAAAAGAACTATTTAGCCAATCCTGGCTCCACCACTTGGAAAACTAAAAACAATTAGGGGTTATATATAGGCACTTTAAAGGATGAGTGTCCAGCTAATGCTTTGCGCGCTTGTGTTATTGTTTTGATTTGGGAAACTGGCTTCTAACTACCTCGGTTTATTACGTTTTCTTGTTGCTTTGTTATCTTCTTACGAAATAATAAGCTGCTAAAAGTCGTTTAAATCAGTTTGTAGTGATGTCTGACTCAGAGTTTGTCGAATATTGTGAACCGCACTCTTCGTGCCGTCGTCTGTCAGCGTGTTCTATTCTCAACGGCTTCGATTACAACGGCCTTGTCCAATACAACGATTTACAGCAGTGAGCGTTCATTTCTCAGGGACCGCGGAAGCGGGGGGGCTAGGGGGGGCTCAGCCCCCCCAATAATTTTCCTAAGTGCCTTTGGCGTTCGGTAAACAGTTCTAAAATTCCCTTAGAATAATCCCTGAGCCCCCCCCAATACAAAAACCGTTCCGCGGTCCCTGTTTCTAGCGTAATATCTGTTCCTCTACTCATAGAATATATGGAATATAAGGATCTTATACTATTGGCATTGCCAGGAAACTGCGGTCTTGAAGGAAACTTTGAATTTCACGCATCAAATGGCAAAAAACGAGCGACGGATACCTGTCTCAAAACACAATTCCACGGCGCGCCGAGTGTAATCAAATACTATAAAAAATATGACAATAATAACTTACTACATTATCTCTGCTCTTACGAAAAACACAATTTGAGTAATTTACGGCAAGGATTGCGCAGATATCGAAGGATTGGTTTACCTTTTCAATTTCGTGGCCCAAAAAATGGCCGCGAGCAAGCTTGTGAGCGCGCAAAGCATTAATTGGACACTCATCCTTTAAGCCCATGGGGCAATTATTATTTTACCCAAGTATCTTTTGGGGGCGAGAGTTAGTGAAGAGGGAGGTTTGTTGGAAATGGGAGCTTATTTCAAATATGTACTAAAAGTCTGTTTGATTATATTTTATTTTATTAGCATTTCATAGAAATGTATTTCAGTGGTCTAAGTTTATGTAAATCAGGACGAATCTTTATTAACATATAAAGACACGATACGCTCATGATTTTCCTTTGTGTTTTCTTCATGAATTATTAATGAATTTAAAATTATGATGATTTTATAAATTTGCGGAGTCAATTCATATGTAATTCAAACAATTTAAATCCGTATAAAACCTTTCACTACGCGATTTATCAGTATTTAAAGACAATATCTATATGTCTCTCTCTATAAATTATACAAAAAGGGTATGAAATCAGATCCAGTGACATAAGAAACCAGCTAGGATGGTCGACCCTTGATGAGAGGTGACAAAATCATAAATCTATCATGATGTATAAAGTTTTAAATGGCTTTGCTCCTGCTTATCTCAAAAGATATTTTTCTTATGGTTCTGACACCAGTAGGTATTGCCTAAGAGGCGGTAGTGTTAATCTATCTCTGCCCAAACCTAAGACTGATTACTTGAAGAAAAGTCTCAAGTTTTCTGGAGCTAAATTATGGAATAGCTTACCAGTACAATTGAAACTTTTACCTACTTTGTCGGTTTGGCCAATGTTCAGACCTCAGTTCCAACATAATTAAATTATAAATAAATTTGTAAATAAATATGTATAATATTATCTATATTCATTATTACTATGTATTTTATAACGTTATGTATATATTATTTGGGTCTTATGTAAAGCAATTTGTAAAAATTGATAAGATTCCAAATTCAAATAAATTTGTCTCTCTATATATGTCTCTCTCTATATGTCTCTCTATATGTCTCTCTCTCTCTCTCTCTCTCTCTCTCTCTGTCTCTCTTTGTCTCTCTTTGTCTCTCTCTCTGTGTCTCTTGTCTCTCTGTCTCTCTGTCTCTCTGTGTCTCTGTCTCTCTATCTATCTAGTCTCTCTGTCTACACTGTCTCTCTGTCAGGTAAATCATTCAAACTCAGATACGTCGGTATAGTAATAGCACATATAGTTTGTTTTTTTACATATAGCACTTTTCGAACCATAATATTGGAACATTTACGTCACATGAAGCTGATGCCACGAATTAGCTGTATGCCAACAGCCAATCAAAATCGAATTATAGAATCGAATTTACTGATATCCTACATATTTCCTCTACAAAGCATATTAATATTCATATAAAGCAAAAAGCGTACCGGTATTTTGGCAATAGCGCGTAATGTTCACGTGAATAATTTAAACATTGTCATCGAACTATTTTACCTTTAATTTAAAGGTCATCGACAAAGAGCTATTTATATTTACCAATATTGCGCAATTCATGTATTCGCTGATTTCTATGTAGAGATAATTGGTGGTGCCATTACAGAGAACTCCATTTTGGATGCAAGATTTCCTAGTCGCTTCCACTGATCTCAAAAATAGGACTGGATTGAGATTTCTATTGTGTCTGATGAGCTGATTTTGAAGCCTGCATATTTGCATAATGTAAATTGACGAGAGATCATTAGAAGCTCCGAGTTTGCAAGCAAATCAAACTGTGACACTCGCGAAATAGGTTTAGTGTCTGGCCAATAATGCATATAGTTTCTTTGTTAACATTAAATGCATAAAATCTTGAACCTAATTTGAGGTCTCATATTAGGCTTCTCCCATTGGATAATTAGAGCCAACGGCGGCCATTACTAATTGGCCAAAGTCGCAGTAAATCTGTAGGTAGGCCATGAATCGTTTTACCCAACAATTTGAAATATGTCCTCTTTATAGTACAATTATTTTATTTTGTCGATGGTAAGAGCACAATCCTACAAAAAACCTGATAGGATCCTCAGTTGGTCCCTTAGTACTGGCGAACTTCCGGCTTCATTTTCTGAACAATAGTTGCTCGATCCAGTCTTTCGAGATCAGTGGTCGCTTCTTCCTTTATCCCCTACCCGTCGTTCCTCGCGCGCCTCCCTCTCAAATTTCCGCGCGCCCGCTCTCGTAATTTGTAGGCGAGCGGCTGAGGACGAGGCAGTGTTGATAGAGCTTTGTTCTTACCACTCAAATTAGGTTTGCTGCCTTGCTAGCTCGCTTCAAGTTCTCTCGCTTCAAGTTCTCTCGCAACGGCAGCAAAAACCTTATATTCTAACATTTATTTTTGTCATTTTTGTTCGCGAAATAATTCTTGCTAAATTATTGACTAATCAATTTCTATTTGGTCTCATTTTCCTAGCTGATAGCTTTGTGATACGTGGCACTATGCCTAGAAGGGCACAACAACAACAACAGCAACAACAACCGGTTCAAGTGGCCCCCCAGGTTCAACCATTTCCGTTTGGTAAGCGTCTTCACTATTAGCTAAATTCGTTAAATGTTCACATTCACTAGAATTACGAATCCGCAATAATCCCCTCGCTCGCCTTTTCTACCCCCCCCCCCCCCCCCCCCCGACTTTCGTCCCAACTCCCATGTGGGATTTTCCCCATCCATGGTCCCAAACCTCGCACGCCGTGTAGTAATTTGTTGATGGCCGTTTCATCGTAGAAAATTATTTTTAATTTTTTAGTTATCTCGGCCAATATTTAACCGATTTTAATTCTGAAAACAGTTTTGGAATTACCGAGTCTAAATACACAGCATACGTGTCCTTTGTAAAAAAATATTATATATACTTAGAAATTAATCGGCAATGAGCAGGCCGCTTCGTCGTGTATTATTTTGAACGTCGTGTATTATTTTGAACGTCGTGTATTATTTTGAACGTCGTGTATTATCTCTGTAACCGTTTTCAATTCTGAAAACAAATTTGGAATTACCTAGCCAAAGTACGTATTATTATTATGTTACGCAAACGTGTATACCCTTGGAAAAAAGAACCTGCTCATGTACTTAAAATTAATCGGCCATGTTTGTGCCGATTTTCTCCCTAACCAATATTGGCCGTTATTATACCCTCACATATAATCCACCAATCAACTGTCTCTATTAGCATCACGTGGCAGCCCAATATTTTACGATGTAGGGAGCTACATATTGGGCAGCAACCTTTGGACTGTTTACACGGGCTGTTCACGTGCAAAGCGACGTCACTCGCGTGTCTTTTATCTAAATCGAAATTTCATTGGTTGAAGTACTTTCTCACGGAACGTGATGTGTTTTTCCGAAATTCCGAGTCTTTTTATTATTCTTTTTGACGACCAGCTTACGTGCGAAGAAACATCTTTGTGTCAAGTTATTTTGTTCGATATAATAAAACACCTATTGGATTCATCTTCGCCCAATATACTACAAAATATTTAAGTCTCGATTTGCAATATTAGGCTCGACCTTCGGTCTCGCCCAATATTGAATTCTCCACTAATATTGAATTCTCGACTTAAATATTTTGTAATATTGGGCTCAGATGAATCCAATAAGTAATAATATGAATGAAATTATATGAATATATGAATGAAATGGGTATATATGCGAGGGACAAATGCGTACATACAGTACCATAACACTCATTTCCTATCCGGCCCATTTGTAAATAAGGCAACGTGGCGAACACTTTAAAATAATAATAATAATAAAACCTTTATTTAGTGAAGGTATAAACATCGTTTACAGGAGTGTATTCCGCCAGACGGTCTTCAACTGTATAATAACGTTAGTCTATATTTACAAGATGTTCCTGCAAATTCTCGATGCCATAAATGCATAAATGCAAATATTAGGGGTGTAGGCTCCGGCCCAAAATTATATTATCCTGATGCATGTTATGTAGTGGATTTACTCATTGCACTAATTTAATTTTACAGATGCTCACACCACGCCTGAAGTTTAAAAACTCAATCAAGCTTGAAGGTAATTATTTGTCAATGATTCAAAATAGTAATACGTTAATTTTGATTCTTTAATGGCCCATCTACACGATACGATTCATTGTATACGATTGCACATGATTCTTGTTTATGATTCGATGGCGAATGTTGACACGCGTGTACAGTTTGATCATATAGACTAAGATGACAATCATATATCGTATCATGTAGATGGGCCTTAATGTTGCTTTTTGTTCTCTTTGTTGTCTAGGTGTGGTTCTTGTCATCCCTGCCCCTGGGCATCTCATAACTGCACATTTGATATAATTTGGTGTGCTGCTGAAATGGTGTGCACGAGGACTAACGCTTCGAGTGATTTCGCTCTCTGACAAAGGGCCTTCACTTGATACGTTAGATCTACACACCATTTCGGCATTACAACAACCTTTTAGAGTATTCGATACGATAATATTTTAAGTCGATTTATTGGTTGGTCAGTCAGTTCATGATTGGATTATTTGTTTATCCCTCGATTCGATTGCTATATTGTTTGGTTTGATGGCTACAGGTTACGTGGTTCGTTTCTCATTCGGTTTGTCGTTTCTCAGTCGGTAACACTCATTTATATTTGATTAACTGACAGAAGGACTTTCTGATGAATAGCCATGTTTATCTTACTGACTTGGTTTGCATTGGATGTCTATACATTATTATCTAAAGTGCTGCATAGGCAGTGTTGTGGATATGCAAAGCAAAAAGATGGTGAACTGCCGAGATTATTAGGAACAAAATACTGAGGTTTCGAGCGGAGGCCTTCTGGCCTTACTACTCCAAACGTCAGTATTTCGTTCTTAAACATCTCCGCAGTTCACCACCTGTTCGCTTTGTTATTTATTTTATAGATATCGATGAAATACAAGGGTGTCTCTTATAATACAAATTTTATGCTCTCGTCTTACAAATACTCGAAGATAAAATGTGTATCCGTGCATTGTCAAGTGATATCCTTGTTGAGGATCGCTCGATTTACGAATTTTCTGTCTAGCGACTGACTGACTGACTATGAATAAATTATTATCATATTAATTAGTTAACAAAAAGTGTTTTAAAAAAACAAAGCTTATGTCTCATTTTTCGATATAACTTCAAAGAAATAATTGCATCATTCCCTCTCTATTTGTGTGAGAGTACGTAGAAATCTGTAGTTATTATTGAAGAACATTTAAAGAAATTTGAGATGAATTAAAGTTTGAATCTTGTATTTTAGTACCCTAGTTTGAGTTTAAATAGAACAATTAGAAATACGAATTCGCAATAATCCCCTCGCCCGCCTTTTTTAAAAGTCTTACTTACATATCAATAAACCTCGTATTTACCTCAACCGCTTGGTTATTACGGGAAAAATATCAGCTAATATAACCTATGGGCTCGGTCCGTAATTACAAGACCTCGGTCTTTTATGTACTAACCTCACCCTATGGGCTCGGTCCGTACTGTCAAGACCTCGGTCAAATATTTTCCCGTAATGACCGCGCTCTCGGTTAATAATTAGAAGTTAGTATTAAAATTATTTTATGTGTCAAAAATCCCATCTCTCAATCAACAATTGTTCGGATGCCCACGTAAACAAACAAATCTTCGGAACGCCATTATAGGAATGTATATGTGCTCTTATCACTGACCAGCTCTAGATGAATTGCTCTAGTCATCATACAGGTGAAGATAACTACTTGTGCCGCTTGAAGTGTCCTCCGGTTTAATCTGATGTGCAGTGGTCCAAACATATCTAAGGCAGTGTTGGAGAATGCTGGGAATCCTGCTGCGACTCGGAGACTTGGAATCTGGCCCATGAGCTTATCGAGAGGTTTCTTGCGCAGCTTCTTGCAAATAATGCATCTTCTGGTGAGGTGTTTTGACATTCCAAAACCTTTTTCTTGCTTCATGCATCAAGCTCTTGTAACCGCAGTGACCACGTTTTTGGTGCAGGTGACACAAGAGCAGGTAAACAAAGGGATGATTTCGTGGGAGAAGGACTGGATTCCTCATATCATCTGGGAGGGATCTGATATATTCAAGACGCCGGTGCACCCGGAGTAATCCATCTTGATCTTCTTTAGCGAAGAACTTCTTGTCAAGGGTCGCGACGTTTATGTTGACTTGACACCACTTGAACAAGAGGTTTTCTGAGTTTTTGAATTCACCGACGGAAATTGCACCATTTTGTACATTTCTCTTTCTTGCATTTCGAATGAATCGAAGGACGTAAGCCAGAGTTCTCCGAGCTTTGGAAAACGAGGAGCATGATGCCAACAAACGGGAAAGGATAGGGTTATCCGTATTTTCTTCAGTGGTTTCATGAATTGGCATTAGTTTCTGTAACTTGTTTCTGTTCTACTGACCGCGGTGACTTCGCTGGAGGTTTCTTTTCTTTCCTGGTCTCCGCAATGCTTTCGTTGTTTCGAGCATCCTCATGGAACCGAGGCCAATCAGATTCAGGTAGCTTGAGAAACGACGGACCATCTAACCAATCTGCAAGTCCTCCGGGTTTACTGCTTGATGTGACGTAGCGGAAATCTTCAGTGCCAACTGTTTCCTGAATTTCGGCCACTCTGGCTGACACGAAAGGTCGGAATTCTCTTGGTGGAGTTCTAACCCATGACAAAACGGTTGTTGAGTCGACCCAAAGGATTCTTTCGCTTTCTTTAATTGTTGCGAAATCCAGTGTCTTTCGACATGTCACATACACATTCTGGACAGTGCTAAACTGCCCAAAAGTTCCAATCTGTGATGCTTTTCTTTTTTAACGGTGCAACAAATGGTTTGACCATGACAGAGACACAGTGAAAGCTACCATCACTGAGTTTCCAGCGGAGGAAAATTACCGCACCAAACGCTTCTTCTCCTCCATCAGAAAATCCATGTATTTCTGGAAGATCAACTGCGTTGCTTGGCTTCAGCTCGCGATCGAATTCGAACGTGAGGAAATAATCTATGATCTGCAGATTTTCCCTCCACTTCTTCTGGACACTTTCTGGCAACACGTCGTCCTAACCAAATCTCGAACTCCATAGCTCTTGTAAATTGATTCTGAACTTGATCGTAATGGGTGAGACAACGCCAATGGGATCCCACAGCTGGGTTCGCGTTTCTTGAAGGTGAATTTGTCGTTTTCCTTGTCCCATGTATGACCAAGTGGATCTGTGAAGCCAGGGACGTGGCGAAGGAATCACGATTGGGGGGGGGTGTCATATGATAGTGACCAACTTTTTGCGAAATCGCCAATATGCGATATCTACTGCTCAGCGGCGGTTCGCGTAAAAGTATCCAAAATGTCTCCAAAATATAAAATAAGTTCAAAAACGAATTACATGAAGTATCGCACTTCCATCCTTATGAAACCTTTATTCAAAATGGCTGCCGAACTGGCAACAGAGTAATGTCTCGATCAATTCCAAGCGTGACCATTCCCCCCCCCCCCCGGGCGTTTGACGGGCATTTGACATTTATGTATTAGAGCATTGCAAATGCCCCACCGTTGGGTCAACATAATCATGCAAAATCCCCACAGAGGAGTCGTAAAATTGATGCAAATGCCCCACCCATGGGATTATAATAAACGTTTTTTATAATAAAAGTATTAAGCATTGAGCCAGGAAGCCACAAACGGCACACCTTTCCCCTCAAAATCTTCCAAAGCAATGTTTATGCAAACGATCGTCAACCTCCTCCCCAAAGCTTCGCGCGGTGCGATGTGGCTCGTACTGCGAAGGCCCTGGGGAAAAGGTTGACGATCGCAATCATTATTAAAAACAAGCGATTTTTTGGCGCTTGTTTACGTTTTATATTATATCATTTGAATGCGGAAATATATTTTAAGATATTATTAAAAAGTCGACGAGTAAAGCTAAATTAAAGAGCAAAGGACTATATGAAATGTGCGGTGTTCGAAATTCAGTATAGATTTACGGGATACGCATCTGCTATCTTTGAACGGGGCTACTTTTCAAGCAAATAACAGCCAAGCATCTACTATTAACTATTTAGATACTTTGACAAATTCCCCACCCCGGGGACGACCTAGTCGTCGAATGCCCGTCAAACGCCCGGGGGGGATGGTCACGCTTGGAATTGATCGAGACATAAGTCAGTGAGAAATTTAGAAAGGATAAAAATATGACCTTTTTTAAGAAGTTTTTAGTTGGGTTTGGCAAGGGTTTATGTTCAAACGAGTTTAATAAATGCGTTGACAAGCGTATGTCAGTATGTGAATAATTTGAGCTGGCCGCTTCTAAAATGATGAAATTAGACTAATATTAACATGCATCACAACATTACATGCGAGCTTGTGTCCTTCAAATAATTGAGCCTCGGATTTCAATGGTCTGCGGTCTCCCGTCTCCAGATCGGAAATACTTCACTACGGAATACATTAACTGTACTCACTTAAATACAATTTTTGCTGGGGATGTTTGAGCGCTATTGACCAACTGTTGACCGACAATTGATAAAAAAAACAAATTTTATTGACCAACTGTTGACCGACAATTGATAAAAAAAACAAATTTTAGCTTTTTTTTCTGTCTCACCATTTTTATTTTGGCCAGCAGCAATCCCTTGTGTGACCAACTTTTTGCTATTTAGAATTATTGGGGGGGTGTCGCACCCCCCCCCCCCCCCCACATCCCCCCAGTCGCCACGCCCCTGTGTGAAGCGTTCACCATTGCATTGATCAACCTCTTTGTGGTTGGAATGCCATGTCTTCATTTGGAATTGTCCCTTTCCAAGGATAGCGTCAATTCCGTCTGTGACCCGTTTGGCTTCGTCTATACAGTTGCTCCAGATCCTCCGATGTCATCCACGTGCTCTAGAAGTTCTCTTGCTGCTTCAGGGAACTTAGCCTGATTTGGAATTAGCGAGTCAAAATACATCACATATGTGTCTACTATATTACGAGAACGTGAATACCCTTCGTAAAAATGGTTTATGTACTTAGAAAGTTAGTCGGCTTTATCGGCTATGATTATGTTGAATATCTCGATCAATATATAACCGTTTTCAATTCTGAAAACAGATTTGGAATTAGCGAGTCAAAATACATACTCGGACTCGGATTTCTATTTCCTCAAAAAACTATGTCTCTTATGACGGTTCAATTTAATCTGAGTATCTAGTTATCAGTGCCACATTTTCCGATGCCGCGCATGAGGACGGTTGATCATATATATATACCTATAAACTGATCCTAGATCTAGGAACGGCTTGGATCTCGCGTGATAAGGGACTAAACGCCGGTCGATATTAGCACCCTCGCCCTCAGGCCTTCGGCCGGCGCTTCGCGCAAGACCCTATTTCCTGTGATTGAAATACACAACACGGGGTCTGCGACGCAGGCTACAGGGAACTCGGATTGTGAAGCTTTGGCTAGGCTGTTGATGGAATTTGATACGATGTCGGGTGCTGGTTTGTCTCCGAAACTCAGCCTTAACCACTGGTAAATGGAAGGTGGGTCACTTCTCTTCTTTGTCCACAGGAATCGATGGTAGACTTGATCATCTGGATGTACCATAAGCTGGTTAAACATCTTGCGGACATCTCCTGCATAAGCCACCTCATCCCATCGCTATGCTGTCAGAACGCTTGGCAGTTCATTGATGTAATTTGGCCCCTTTTCCAGATGATCGTTCAGGGAGAGCCCATCGTGGCCCTTTGATGATGAATCGAAAAAGAGTCGAACCGCCGTAGTCTTTTCTGGCGTAAAAACGGCTTGAAGAGGCAAGTACCATTCTGGTTGAGTGTGGTCGACGCTTTCTGGAGATACTTTGACCAACTAATTTCTGGACTTCTTCGTCAACAACTTTGCTACATCCCTTCTTCTCGAATGATTTCTCGGCTGAGTACATTCTCTTTAAGGCTACAGTATGTCGTAATTACTGCGTCTAGGAGGTCCTTCTTCCTTCCAGGGCATCTTGATTTGGATTTTTCCATCAACCAAAGCAGTTGATTCTGAAAGGGACTTTACGAACTTGTTTTCTCGCAATTCATTTTCACTGCAGGTACAAAGTTGCGTTGCTTTTAATCCCATCTGATCTTGTTGAAGGAGTTTGTTGACATTTTCTATGATGTTCATCGTGCCTACGTTCACCGACTGAATTCCCGAACTGTTCATCGACTTCGGATCCAACTGTTCCTAGACAGTTCATCTTGTCAATCCAAAACAGTTCATCTTGTCAATAGGTTCCCCAGAATCGCCAGAATGAACATCGACAAACGCTTCAGCAAAATCAGTTCCTAATAGGAGGTCGACAGCACCACCTGACAGGTGTAGTTTGTCTGCGATGGCTTTTAGGTGGGATATCTTTCTACAGATCTTCTAGATATCGTCCGGACGCTGCAGCAAGGTTTCCTGACGCTGGTGTGCACCAGCATGTAGAGTTTTCTTGATATATTCTTCTACAGATGAGGCAACGGTGATTTCGAGAATTTCAGAAACTTCGGATCTCTTTTCTCCTCCAGCAAGATTCATGGTTAGATGAGTTTGGGGTCCAGATAACACCAACTTCGCGGCTGCACTTTTTGAGAGAAGACTAGTGTTTGAACCAGTGTCCAACATTGCAAGGACTTCAATAAGCTTTCCACTTGCATCTATAAATTTAGCTTTCTGGATCGGGCACAACCCAGCAACAGTTTTTACTTCATTCTTTTTGTCAGTTGTGTTCGTTTGAACGTTGTTGTTCTTTGACGTGCTGTTCCCTTGATTGGAGAATGGTGTTGCATGTGGGTTCAAACTTGGTGGCAAGGGCTCTTTTTATCATTATGCAAAGATCGGTGATGATTTTTCTTGCATTTATCACAAGAGGTTCCCTCAGATTTCCAACAATCTTTAGTATGATTTTGTATGATTTATTTTGAGTCGATCACACAGGATGAGGTTGTTTATTTACCTATTTATCCGAGCCAGAGGCTCATGTTTTAAGCGTTCGACTATTCAGTTTATCACTCTTAGGTGAACGGAAAACCCAACTGATAGGGATTCCGAGGGCCTACGATTTAAGGTCGTTTTCCGAGAAGACCCGAAAGTCTTACCATTTGCTGATGTTATTTGCAAAGGCAGCACCTTCTCAATTATTTTAAGACTCTGAGTGTTGGTCCGACCCAGGATTTGAACCTGTGTCTCCCAGCTCATAGACATTTGTGGTAACCACTAGAGCACTAGACCATTATTTTGCATTGTAGTTAGCAGCATGGTTGTCATATTTCTTATAGAAATTTCCTCGTGCAGTGGACTCCGTTCAGTATTCTCCTCGTCATTGTCTTGGTTTCCTCTTGACGGAATACTTGCTTCTTGATGTAGCCAATCAACGAGGTTTGCAACGTTTTCTTCTTTCCCAATTATTTTCATTTTTCTACCAAAGTCTGCGTTGTCTCTTGGCTCGAGCTTTGACAAAAGTTGTGACATGAAGAATGATGACATTTAACCTAATCGAATCAACGTACAGGAGCATCAAAAAGCAACAAGAAGTCATAGCTGACAGACTTGTCGAAGAAGGTGCCACTGAAACAAATGAAACAACATTAGCAAATCAAACTATTGGAGAGAAAATAAAGCATGACTATTTACAAATAGCCAAAACGTATGCTGCCTACTAAAAGAAGCTCAACCCTCCTGAAACATCTCCTGAAACATCTGCTGGGAGTTCAGAAACTTTGGAAGCCATGACCTCTGCAGTAAAGAAAATGGCAGAAACAATGATGAATTCAAAGCCAAATTCTAGTGGTCTGATCGAAAGATTACCCGTTCCAACATGGGATGGGAGGCGTAGAATCCAAAGGGATTTTGGTGGACAGAGCAAGTGAAAACCTGCAAGCATCCTAGATGTTGAGTTCGACGACAAACGAAAGCTAATGGATGAACTGTTAGCTGGAATTAATAATAAAAAACAAGTGAAAAGGGATTCCAAGTCATTCACCGTTATGCCACACACTGCATGGCTATGTGAATGACATGGAAGATAATGACTTCTCTGTGACGTCATCCTCAGAGGCACCTCTCCAGTTGTGGTTCCAATGCAAAAATTGTTTCAAATTCTTCTAACAGTTCTTTAAGAGCACGAATTGCATTGCCTCTCTTCCCAACGAGTGTTTTAACATCTACTTTCGGTGGCATTTTAGCCGATATAACTTGATCGACTTTTGAAGTATCCAATTTAGTAGCGCTTCGTTTTCATGCGAGACGACAAGATCTTACAAGATCTCAAAACAAACAGCAAATGATCAATAAATCGGACCGTTCTAAACTTATTTGTACAGCCTTGCCTTTTCGAAGTGGATACGGTATATCTCCAAGGACGGTTAGTCGCTTCTTTAACCGTCGGTTGTCCTTAAAATACAACTTCTATGGCTTGGATTCTGCACTCAACTGAAGTTGTCTCTCGGGTAGCGACTGTTTCGCATCCGCGTTTTGAGATACTACTTTAAATTGAATAAACTCACGCAAACTATTTCCTTTTTATTCTTGTACTACGTTTTCTAAATTACAGTCAGATACGCCAGTAGTCAAAATTCTGTTAGGAATGATCTCTCGATCTTGTCCTCGTCCCCAGACCGCCTTTCTGCTCGGCGGGAAATTCACTAATTAAATCGATGTTCAGAACGCAGCCAATAAATGGCCAAGGAACAAGGCATATCTTTATTAGGCATATACATTATACAGTAGAGGAAATTTTACATTATGTTTCAACAACAGGAATAAATCAAACTAACAGTGCTTTATCGCAAACTCAGAAAATGCGCGTTGATAAGTGGGAATAGAAGAAGGTTGAAGGCTCGACTGCGTCAAAAGGGAACTATACATCCCAGTTTTCCGGTTGCAGATGTAGGGGAATATGTGTTGGACGTGCCTTCATATGCGCTGGTGCCAGTTGTTTGAAAGTTTGTATACCTGAAATCGAGATAAACAATCAGCCAGTTTGTTATATACCCCTAGTATATGTTTTGCCTTGAATACGATGTTATTCTGTAAACAAGCTATAGGACGAGCCTGCGAACAAAAAACAACGATGGATCCTGACAGGATTGTTTATTGATTATATATATATATACTAAAGCTTCGTTGTCGGTAAAAAAAATATGCAGCGATTTTGCATAACTGACCCCACAAACATACGCTGAGGACTATTGGTAAAACTCTAAAAAGGCAATTAATGTTTCTTTGCAGCCAGTTTTCAGGCCATAGACCATAACACCATTCGCTGCCAAAAACAGCGCCAAATCCAGTCGAACCTGCCGCGTCGGTAAACAAATTAAGCTTGTTGGAATTGGCCCAGCATTCGTCCAGGAAAAACGATCTTCTGTTAAATGTTTAAATCCTCTTTAGTCTCCCGTCGAAGTCTAATGAGGTGAAAAGGCCTTTTCACAGCTTTCATGAGATCAATTAATCGACGCAGAAATGCTCGACCGGGCACGATAACAGAACAAGCAAAGTTAAGAAGGCCGACTAAAGATTGGATATCCTTCAAAGAGATCTTTTTACGGTGTAAAAAATTCGATATTGATTCGACACACTTATCAATTTTCTCCTGAGGTAACGAGCCTCGGATTTGATTGAGTCTAATTCAATGCCCGCAAAACACAACGTGGTTGTGGGACCACATGTTTTTTTCCGGCGCCATGGGAAGACCTATGTCGTCACACATCGCCAAAAAGCAATTTAATTGGCTTGTACATAAAGCTCGAGAGGGAGCAATAATTAAAAAGTCGTCTAACAACTAACAAGTGTAAAATGTATTCTATGTGTAGCTTTTGCTGGGCAATCCATTGAACAGCTGTGCTAAACATTTCAAATGTTTTACAAGAACTTGCGCAGCCCATAGGCATACAACGGTCGTAATAGTATAATCCGCGCCACTTCATTCCGAGAAGATAATGATCGGTATCGGCATTACTCGGAAAGCGTTTTTATGTCCGTTTTTTTTGCCAGGAAGCAACCCGGACCAACGAGTTTGATCAATCGAATTGCATCTGCTATGGTAGAATACCGTACACTTGTGTCCTCTTCGGCTATGCCGTCGTTTACTGAAAACCCTCTTAATTGGGAAAGATAAATGATGGATTAATCGAAATTCTCCCATGGTTTTCTTGGGGATTACTCCGAGAGGTGAAACGGTAAAGGACTGAAATGGCGCCGAATAAAATGGACCTGCGAATCTATGGGCCGCTAATTCTTTTGCAAGTTTCGTGTCCGAGGGATAAATTACTCTGAAAAAAGCGTACGAAGATTCTTGGGATAAAAAAATCCCTACAATTTTTCTCGGAATTCTGGGATTTTTTTGCCAAATTTTCAGGGATTTGGGGATTTTTTCCGCAATTTTTTGCGACATATAATCTATCGAGTTTTTTTTTTAAACGAAGTAAATGAACGTTAAGGAAACAACATTTTATTAAAATTTTATTATTTCAAGAGTGCAGTCAATTAAATTATTTTACACCATGGGCCATGCCATGGGCTTCACAGATCAAAAGTTAATTGGACTTTCCACTGCGGTAAAACACGTTTCAAAACGGAAACAGGGACGGAGAAAGAGTAATCAACGCGAAATATTTATGGCTTTAGGTGACGCTTTCATAAAAACAGAACTTTATATAAACAATCATAAGTAAAAATAAGCGAATAAATATGCAAAACTTACCCGACCTCATGTCTTAAAAAAATTCTTACATGAAGTATTGCACTGAACATGGAGATTTCGAGGGTATGGAATGGATATAAGGGTATTTTAAGGGTTTAAATAGGATATTCCGTGGGAGATTTTTGAAAATTTGATGGATTTTGCGATGATGTTGAGGTTTTTGTTGTTTTTTCCGAGTATTTTCTGAAATATTTGGAGATTTCGTTGTTTTTTTTTATTTTTGGATTCTGGGATTTTTATTAAAATTAGTAAGATTTTTGGATTTTTTAAAAGATTTTTTTTTGATTTTTGACGAAGTGTACGAAGATTTTCAGAGTAATTTCCCCCTCGTTCGTGTCAACCACTTCAGGATTTTCATCCGCGGACGGTAAATTTTGACTGTCAAACGTGCTTAAAGTACCGCGGAAATATAATGGGAAACCACAAGTAAAACCGGAAAACTCATCATGTTGAGTAAAATTACTCAACTCACATTTGAGTAGAAAACAATTTACTCAATTTATGAGTATAATTTACTCAATATTCTGAGTTGAGCGACATGTTTACTCAAACATTGAGTAATTTTACTCGGGCTTTTTTTACAGTGTAGGTTTCTTGTAAGGTTGGAATTTCTCATATCACCCAGGTTCAGTGTGAAGTCCAGGAAGTTTACAATTTTCTGATTTGCGGTCGCTGTGATCTTTAGGTCGAATGCTTGAAAAATCTTGATCAATCTTTTCTCGCTTTCTCCGCTAACCTCCCGGTGGCGTTCTTCAGTAGGATCAGTCCATCGTCGCTGTAAAGTCCGGCGTTTTCTCTTCCAAATTTCTCAGATAGCTTGTCTAGGATGTAAAGGCCAATCAGTTCGCATATTTCGGCGCCGTCGTTACTTCCCATCGTCACGTCAAACATATTTTGACTATCGCGTTTTACCCACGGTTTGGCTTCGTGAAATAAAAGTGACTTTCGTGCTGTCTTGATTATGGTCGTATCTTGCTCGGTTTTATTCGTATGCTGCTTGGCCCAGGTGATGGCTTCGTTCAGGAGGGTCTCGGTTATGGATAAAAGTCAACAGTATCGAAGGATATGAATGTGTATCGTTTCTTGTCTTTTATTGATTTGAACCATTGAGTGACGGATGAGGAGTTTGTCCACTGGTGGACAGATGTACTGGATCGGATGTCGTTGTTAATTCTGTCGATAATAGATTTGCTTATTTTTCCTAGTTCTGGTTTTACGGGATTAATGAGCCGGCATTTGGGGTTATTGTCAAAATTATCCGTATGATCTTTAAGTGAGATGAATGCTTCATTTCTGGCTATAGTTTCCATTCTGTCGTCAACGTGTAATTCTGATGCGATGCTCTTAGCCTCTTGATTAATCTTTTCAAATGCCTGTTCGCTAGTGAGCTTGTAGGTCGCCGTTATGTTTTCAGTGAGTAGTGTTTTGTATTGGTCGGGTTTCATTTCGTAAATATTTCTTGTTTTGTCGGCGAATGTCATGACGTTAGGTGATTTGTTTATTTTCTTTGCGTCGGTTAACAGATTGTTGAGGAATTGGTCGTGGACTTTTGTAAACTGGATATGTTCAACCATTTTCGCGAGTTCTTCGAAAGCATTCAGCTCGATGCTAGGCCGTGGTGGAGATTTAGTTGAATTCAGGCCGTATGTATTCGCGGAGTTGTTCGAATATTGGCCATTAAGAAATAAGTGGGCTTTCCATCGTATCCGGCTGACAAAGCTCTCCATCTTCTCAATTAGTTTCCGTCGGTATGCGTCGGGTGTAGGTATGGGTATGTTCTTCATGGAATAATCAAAGCGAATTTTCCCACGAAGATGTACTTGTGTGCGCCTCTCTTTACAGTGTTCCAAAATCCAAAGCCTGTAAATGTGGTGATGTTTGCAGAAACAGAATCTTGGAAGAATAGAAAGTTTGTATCTAAGGAGAACACTCTGGAAAATATTGACATTAATATGTTGATAGTTAAATAAAGACAATGTTCTGAGCCACTTCATGAAATACACTCATGTTTAAATTTCAGTTACATTTTGTGGCATAATCTTAGTTAGTAATTGGGTTAAGGCAGGGAGCCTACATGGATTGTTAGCATAAAGTATATCCCAGTATTGTAGATGTAGCTTGCACATCAAGCAATGTCGGGTCACCAGGCATAACCATTAGGTTATTAATACGTTAATTTCTGTAAGGCGACTTTGAACTACATAGACTTTCCGCTCATATTTTATATTTGTGAATACCATTTTCTGAAAGCTGAAAAATAAGAATTTTTAAAGTCACGTGATCAACCTGACTAGTAATGTAATAGTCCTGTGTCTTCTATTTGTGTAGATGTTGAACATATTCACGCCATAAATAATTGTACGAATTTTTACGTGCTTTGACAAACATTTTCTTGCCGATTAGAAATAATCATTGGTTCAGTCTTGATCGTTTCCATGTTGCAAAAACAGCGATATTCTTATTCAACAACGAGTTTCCAACTCGAAACAGCGATATTCTTGAAAAGGATCACAAGACGAACATTTTATACCCTGTTTCCTGCTACTACTCAAAATGTACATTATTTTGGAGAACTGTCTCCAGACTATTAACATGAAGTCGGCAAAAACGTCCTTAGCAAATTAATTTAATCTTTTTCTAACTCCATCTTTTGATATTTCTGCGATATATGTCGATGTTTACTGCGCGCAAGAATTTGTGGTCAATTGTCATTTACCCGGTTGTGATGCATGAAGCTATTTGTGACTGCCACTACCAGAATCCTTTTCGTATATATCTTGAAACTATTTTTTTTTAACTATATAACAACAGTCATATAGTAAAAAAAAATAGTTTTAAATAAAAGCCATTTAAAAGTTTCGAAATGTTCATAGTTTTGCAAGAAACATCAAATCGCCGTACATTAGCTGTTATAGAGCAAACTCTAAAATGGCGGCGACCAGAAGCAGAAAATACGAGAATGAAACACAGAAGTTTAGGCTCACGACTGAAATTTCTTATTTTCTTTTGACCTAGAAAATAGATTTTGACCAAAGTCAGTCTAGTAATTCAGTTTTGTTTTCAGGAGGCCATTTTGGATCAAAGCCCTAAACCTTCTTGAATACATAGACACTGAATTTACCATACAAATGGCATAAAAATTTGTATAACAAACTCTGGTCACGTTTATTATGATAAGTTGAAAGATAGGAACACTTTGCATAAACAACAATATAATAGAAATTATAATAAAATGACTTTCATTAAAAGTTGACATTTATCTTAAGGTTATGCAATCTTTCCACGAATCTCAGTTAATTAACACGACAAAGAAATCTCGCAAGGAATTATGGTAGTAGAACTAGTACTTATAATGGTAAAGTCTATTGAAATTCATATTTAGTCTCATCTTTGAATTAAAGTAAAACTTCGCTCTTTATATAGTCTCATCTTTAATGCAAATGAAAGTATTACAGTGTTTCATTAAATAAATTGTCGAGAATTAAAATCGCGGCCTATTGCCAGTTACAGAGCTGTCCGTGGCCAGACCTATATCCTCTGATGACGTCACTTGTTTAATTATTGCGCTTGTACTATATTGAAACACATCATCCACAATTACGACTCATTTTGTTATACGGCTTAGATAATTTCCAGGTCCGTACGCATAATAACGCACGCTGAAGATAAGGTTGAGAGGTCTGGAATCCAACGATATTAGGGAGCTTTATATTTCACTACCGGTACTAGGTTCGTCATTTTTGGCGCCAATTGCTTACGTCATATGTGCTGACGTGTGAAGTCGTAGTCACGGTCATTTGACTACGAGATTTTCAAAAAAAAACGCACTCAAATATACGATAACTACGACTTTACACGTCAACACAAGATGGCGTAATTAAGCCATTGGCACAAAAATGTAATCAAATCTCATAATAGAAAAAATAGTAAAACTCGCAATACAATCTATAGCTTCCTATTGGTTCCAATAGTGATGTCATTAGTTCTCAATTTTTAAGGGAAAAGCAGTCTTCAAACGCTAAATAAACATACTTCCATTTAATTGTTCGTACTAAAACTTTCAGTCAAAAGAAGCGATACCAAACATTACTTCAATGTTATAATTATTTCCAAGGCACTTTAAAGCTAGCTATGTATCAAAAAGCACGGAAAATGAATAGCCTAACTGATAAATGCGAATGCGTGGAAACCAAAAGTAAAATGAGCAGCACAGCGTTAAAAACAGAACGGAAATGAATCAAAAGCCATATAACAAATTACAAATTAGCCTCGAGTATACGAGAAAGTATTTTCCTTCGGTTTTCAAAAACCTCGCTCCCTTGGTCGCTAACGTCGGGAAAATATTTTCCCACACAGACCTTGTTCTCGGTCAATAAGTTGTTTATCAAATTATAAAGCTGTGCATAAGTTGTCAATATGTCGTTTATATAAAAAATTGTTTGGCCTTTTCTATAGGTTTGCAATCTTTGGCACTCTCTGATAATGATTGTATAATATCAGCTAAAGTTTAATCCTCATGTGTCTCTCCCCTGATAAAGTTGCTTTACAATTCACAGGAAGTGACGTCAAACTATAGGGACACGCGAAGGCATGATTGTACACTGATTCAACCTAAAAATATAAAGAAAGCTTGGTTCTGAACTTTAAACAGACATGTTTAGACAAAAAACATCAAATAAAATTTCCAAACTTTCTTTTTATTTCACTGTTTAATAACTGTACAATGTCTTTGTCTGTGTTTGACGTCACTTTTTGTGAATACTAAACCAACTTTAGCAGAGGAAAGAGACATCAAGATGAAGCTTTAGTTGACGATAATATTATCATTACTAGCAATCATTAGAGAGTGCCAAAGATTATAAACATATAAAAAGTCCAAACATGAGATAGCCATTTTAAGTTGATGTTTCATGGGACGATTTTTAACGACAATTTTTAACGCGAACAGCTACCGCCAAAAAATTCGTTAAAATCGAAAAAAACGTTACGTTACACAACATAAATTCGTCGTTAACAATCTCCCCATGTAACACAGTAAATAATTATTCTTTAAAATCATGTATTCCCTCCATAGTTTTTAGCTTTCTGTATAGAGGACACCAAAATAGTTGATAAGTTCTTTTAGAGTTTTTGATTTGGTCCATTCGTTTTCGATATATCTCTCTTTAAACATTGCCAGTTGTACTTTTACAACTCCTCATCTCATAAACGCGCAGATATCACAGAATAAGCGTATAAAAAGCTACAAAAGCGTGTAAAACGCAGTTCTGTGGGATTCCAAATATGGCTTTTTGGCCAGGTTTAAATATAGGTAAATAGGAAACAAATGGACCAAATCAAAACTAAATAAAATAACATAACTACAATTTTGTCTTCCTCTATATATAGGAAGATAGAAACAGCAGTGGAGGGTTCATATGACCTTCAAGATGACGTTACAATGAACGCTTTTTAATGTAAATTATGTTGTACAAAAGGTTGATATGGTTTATATTAGATCCTGAAAAAGAATGGGAGATCGTCGACGCAGCAACCTCGACGACACAGCCCTCAAAACTTTAACAAGCATTGTGAATTTAAACATTTGAAAGAAGCCATCGTAAATTAGCTACCGTATTTGGTGTTTGAAGCTTCATTGTTTTATGACCTCCAAAACGCTGCAGTTCTGCTAAAACGATTCCAGTGTTTGCTCTCACCTCTCAGCGAGTTCATGTCGTCCTGAAGACGTGAAAATGCTCAGAGTTGCATTGTAAATAGAACGAGGACGGTGGTGAGAATAGTATTCGCACAACAAATTAATAATTCTCTTTGTTTCGCGTGAATATATATTTTTAAGGCCGCGTCGTAGATCTTAAGTCCCTGACATTCTCGTGACACGTAATGCTTAAAGTAAAGTTCGTGGTCTCGAGTTCGAACGGGTTAAGATTCTCGTGCATTGAGTGATAATTGTGGAGGACTGCGATTTAGTGAGGTCGAGAGAAACGGGATAGCTACAAACGTCCAACGATTTAAAGGCCATTTAGAGTGAGAAAAAAAAAGGTGAACAGGTGAGTCACTCCTTGAGTGCTTCTATCAAATCATCCATGTCAGAAAAGGTTGTGGCAGTGGAACATCACAAGAATGCTCGCGCAAAAATCAATATTAAATTTGACAATTACAAGAAAGACAATTACGATAAATGGTAAAGGAAGTTTAAAGATGTTACTACTTTTGTAATCCAGGTAATCTGGCAGCGAGAAAAGTACTGGGACGAGTACCAGAACAGAATTTAAGTTTTGTATCTTTAAACGATTAAACTTGTTTACCTTTTGTACAACATCAGTTGCATTAAAAACACGCGCTAAACATCGTTCTTGTTACAAAAATATATTTTAAAAATACGTCATGTATAATCATGATTGAACGGTTTATAACCCATTGGAATAGGAATTAATTTGTACAGATTACTAAAAGATAATTAAAAATTAGACTCCATTTTGATCAGAGTGTATTACGTGATTTGTCTAATTCGGGTTGTAAACAGTTTTACAAAACTGGTACGTCAGACGCTCTCCATCCACTTTCTGCAGGATCTTTTTGCTGTAGTAATATCTTAACGCTCGGCTGAGTTTGTCATATGTCATATTTTTTCGTTTTTTCTGGACACCCCAGAGTCGTGCGACCGAATGGTGATCGACCAATTTAAAAACGCCATTAGGATGATTCTTCCACTCAATGTATTTGTTAAACCTCTTGCAATTCAACAAATTTTGTAGAAATTCCCAGAGGTATTGACATTTGAATCTAGAAACTATTGAAAATAAATTAATTTTGATCAGCAATGGCTGGTTAAAGGGATATGGCAATATAAATTAACTTTGTCTCATTTGAAAGAACTCGTAAAATGGTATAAAAAGACCTTTTACAATTTTTCTGTATCTTTCTTGGTTTTTGAAATATTTCAGATAATTATGACAAAAGACAGTCTACAATCCGCCAATAATCTTGTTGTAATATTTGACCTAAGTAACTAGGAAATTGGTGACGTCACAAGCAGGGTAAACCTGATGAAACTACTCCATACGTGACCGAATTTCCGCGGAAGGCTTTTTAAAATGTTGTGGGTTTCAAGTTTCTGGCTCATAATGTCGTAAGGTTGTCAAGATAAAAATTTCACTTTACCCTACTTATGACGTCACATGTATATAATTCCAAGATGGCGGACAGCACGCTGTCTTTCGTCAAATTATTTCGAAAACCAAAAGAGATAAGGGAAAACTGTAAAAGATCTTGTTATACCATTTCACGAGTTCTTTCAAATGAGACAAAGTTAATTTATATTGCCATATCCCTTTAACGACATAAAGACGAGCGCGGTTTAGGCTAAAAGGGATGACTCAAAAGGACCTTTTGGTTTTTGTTTGGTCTTTATTTTTGGTTAGTTTAGGGTTAGCTACGGTTAGGGTTAGGTTAGGATCAAGGTTAGGATTAGGATTATTATTGAGATTAGGGTTAGACTAGTTCTTGAAAATTAGAAGGTCATTTTGAGTCATCCCTTTTAGCCTGCACCAAGACCAGCAAGATGGCATGATGGAACATTCGCTGTTGTGGTGACCGTGAGATTAACGGAGAGTTACCCTGGAATTAAGGTTATCCCTAAGTTAAACATCTTCTCAAATTAAGGATTAAAATTAACTCAAGAGATGATAACTATCCTCTTGCTTTGTATGATTTCGGTCCAAAACCATCATCTTGTTTTGAAAATCACATCCCTGATAGTCTTAGGAGAACCCTGCGGTGCAATGAGCCTCTGGAACTATGTGTGAGCAGGAATGACCTCAGGGAGGTACCAGCATGGGTACTCAGACCAGAAAAGAGGCATGACCACCACTCCGTATGCCTAAAAAACATTCTCGATGATACGGTCGCTCGAAAGCGAGGGTCTGTTGGGCCTCACCAACTCGAGACTAATGTACATGTGGTTCGTAAGAATCCGACGATATAGATAGAAATTCGTTCACCGACTAACAGGTCAAAATTAATTACCGGGTCCAACAAATTTAACGTCCTGCTCCGACAGACGACCACCGAGCTCCGAAGCACTGTGATGGATTACGAGCTGCAGGGGCGTTGGATCCTGCTCGCTACGTTCATGATAACCACAAACTTGTTTTGTAATCCTAACCCTCCGCCTGTGTTTCGTTCTCCCCTTACCATTTCAGTACACTTATACTTGAACGTAAGACATAACGCTTATGAGATTATTTGAATCAAGCCAGCTATGCCTTAATTTGAGAAAATATTTAAATTAAGGATAAACCTTACAGTTCCTATCCGGGGTTTGCAAATTTTACATATTCGTAATCTTTGGGTTCAAGAAGAAATGTAATATATCTTGTTTTTCGAAAATTTCATCTTCACACCTTTTTCCTGCTAAAGTTGATTTACTATTCACAGGAAATGACGTCAAAACAGGAACACGCGAAGTCATTGCACACTAATTCAACAGTGAAATACAAATAAAGTTTAGCTCTGAACTTTAAACACATCTTATTCGCTCAATTCCTAAACTTTCATTGAATTTCACTGCTTGCACTGCTGAGTCAGTGTGCAATGATTTTGCGTGTCCCTGCTTTGACGTCATTTCCTGTGAATAGTAAATCACTTTAGCAGGGGAAAAAGGTATGAAGATGAACTTTTCGCACGACAAAATATTTTACAATTCTTCTCAACAGATTACAAAGATCACAAATATGTCAAATCCCCAAACCCCGGATAGACACTTTAATTCTAAAAGCAAACTATGTTGGTAAGGTACTAGGTCCGCTCGAGATGTCTTCAAGAGGATCTATTTTCATATGGACTTCGAGTACGTATTCCATATAAGGAAGCGGCAAATATATTGAATTGACGAGAAAATACACTGGACTATACAAAGGACGAGAGTCGAGTAGTAGCCAAGTTGATAGCCAACATTAAGGTTGTTGTTAATGTTAAGGTAACGTTAGGGTTAGTAAAACTCGTTAGGCGGCGTGTAAGGGTTAGAAACCTTGTTAGGCGGGGGGTTAGGATCTTTGTTGTTTTGGGGTTGGTGGTTATTTACATGGTTGAGTGGCAAAATTCTTACGATTATATAGCTCCCCTTTTAGCTATTACTAGCGGCCATTTTGAATAAGGCCTGGTTACACAGGGAATTTCAAAAAATTAGCCCAATATATTGTTCTGCCTAACGCACGCAGAATAATATTTTGGGCTCCCAAAACAACAAAGATCCTAACCCCCCGTCTAACGAGTTTTCTAACCCTAACCCCAATATTGGCTGCCATTTTGGATAAGGCCTGGTTACTTAGGAAACTCAAAATGCGAGCCAAAAATATTATTTTGCCGAACGCACGCCTTGCATGCGGCCGCCATCTTGTCTGGATCCTCTATATGCATTTTTACATGAATTATTCCATTTTGTGTCCTACGAAAAAAAGACGAAACACCGAACGCGAAACATAGAGTCGCTGTGGGCACATGTGCCCCAGCGACTAATAACCAAAACTATATATTATAATACCAACCAGTGTCCTCTTCCGTTTCATCAGAACTGTCAATGGAGCTTTCTTCTTTAACCTCTGTCGTCAACGAAACAGATCAACATTATTCTCTTATGAAATATTTGTTCAACATATTGTATTTTTATCCATGTAATAACAATAATAATAGAGACGTTTTAGAAACATTATACAATAGTCGCAATGCTCTTATAACAATATGATAAGATTAATGATAATATTAAGCATACTGAGTTAAAAATATGGTTGCTAGCAGACATTATGGCCTCATAATAAACCGTCATTTTGAAATTGTTGTGGCGATCGCAAACACGAATTTCAAAATGGTCAACAACTAGATTGCGACAGAAATCAGAAAACGCATATTGGTGAGTGTAATAGTAGCTTTAGTACTTATTCCAGTTATTTTAATTTGTACTGCTTCTGTGGTCCTCGAAATGTCAATCACCAAGGCTTCTTGAAGAATACACGTGGTTTTAACTCTTTCCTGTCCGGCCCAGTCAAAATGGTTCATAGAAGACCGACGAAGTCGTCAATCGAAAAACACGGCATACGGTAACGCAAGATTAAACTTTTTATATTCGAGAAACGCCAGGCACCTGAGATCCACTCACACGCCAAGTTTGATTTGATTTCATAAACAACTCTGCCATTGCGGGCATTTTGAATTTTCATGATTCTACGCGGGCGTGCAAGATGGCCTTTTTAGAAAAATGAACGTTTTTCAACCTGATTTATGAAAATTAATGCTAATTTATATTAACATAATGTGTCTTGTTCGAAACATTTAAAAGTACTAGTAAAAGCCGGTTTATTGGGCTTTCAGAAAATATATGGCTTTCACAACAGTTATTGTTATTACCAGAAATATCAATAGAACAAAGAGGTTGTTCAATTTTGGATGTTTTTTAGCCGGACAGGAAAGAGTTAACAGAGTTATGGGAATTACGGAAAACATCCTTACCTGGTAAAGGCTCTTTCCGTTTTATTTTTGATGGGCTGGATGTAACTAGAAAACGTAAGATCATAAATGATATGATATAGAAATGAA
Source organism: Chrysogorgia sp. JL179-B06 (assembly GCA_035772405.1). Lineage (NCBI taxonomy): Eukaryota > Metazoa > Cnidaria > Anthozoa > Scleralcyonacea > Chrysogorgiidae > Chrysogorgia > Chrysogorgia sp. JL179-B06. The sequence goes on along the minus strand of JAYKKM010000338.1, from coordinate 105,172 downwards.
CAAGCCACGTATCAAGCGATAAGTGAAATAAAAGCAGCGACACCAACATGTCATGTTCAACACGAAATGGGTTCAACACGAAATTCTAAAATTAGAATTACGGGCTGAAGCCGCTAGAAAATATATTTTCCGCAAGATAGTTGATAAGGTATTTTACAGAACTAAAAACTGTAGAGCAATTTAAATTTAGGTTGATATGCATTCTGCCTTAGACTTTCTAAAAGCCCGTTTTTTGTTTGGAGGGTGGGGAGAAAACGGACTTTTCTAACCTGCTTCGTACCATTTTTACCGACCTGTATTTTGGTTGGGATGTGTCTAAATTAGCCAAATGCCATCTTCAATGATGTATAGATAATCATGAATGTTCAAGGAGCTATCGAGTTCAGTTTAGGGAAGCTTGGTTTCAAATCAATGGAAATGATGTCCAAGCAAAGTACGCATTCATATTCCTTAGATTTCGGTGGTATATTTGGACGATGAACTGATTTTGTTGGAATCGATTCATTCATTTTATTTTTATTTTTATTTAATTTATTGGATAACAATTCTTCCCATGAAAAAGACAACAACAAGAGATCCAAAAGGGAAAAAGCGAAGAGACTAAAAGTCCCATGCGAGACTAAAAGTCCCATGCGGGACTAAAAGTCCCATTCATTATTATGTTGTAATTAACAAGGCATTTTGCAACCAGCTGGGCATGTTGGCAACTGTCACGTGAGGCGAAATCGACAAGCCTGTAAATCTATCAATCAATTTTCGCGCCAAATATTAACTTATTATTAACCGAGAGCGCAGTCATTACGGGAAAATATCAGACCGAGGTCTTGACAGTACGGACTGAGCCTGTAGGGCGAAGTTCGTACATAAGAGACCGAGGTGTGATATTTTTCCCGTAATGACCAAGCGGTCGAGGTTAATAAGAGGTTTAGTATATGCATGGCTTTTTTAAACAACATACTTTACATACGTTTTGAATGACAGAATCGTCATTTTTAATCTTGTTGTTGTACTTCTATTGCTTTCATGAAAGTATAAATTAAGACTCTCTTTTACATTGTTCATCATCCGACTCGTTGATGATTTAGTGCTTAATTTACCAAATTCGTTCAAATTTTGCTGCTTTTCATAGTTTCCTATCGTCGTTCGTTTGTTCCTTTGTAAACAAAATGGCTGACAAAATCCGTAATCCGGACCGGTCCATTACTGGGAAATAACGGACCGGCACCTGACGTGTCTCAGCCAATCAGAGTAAGAAATTTCACCGGAAGTAGCTTGTGTCATATAATAAATAATAATATTCGAATTCTGCAGGCGAAAAAGTCCACTTCTCCACTTTCTACCCGCCTTTCCTAGCCCGCTCGCTTTTTTGCTTGCCCGCTTTTCAAACAAACCCTTGAAACAAACCAGTTTATAAATAATCAAGAGGCGGACTTGGAGCATGTATACAATTCTGCCTAAACCGCCATTTTAGCAAAACGTACGCTAAAAATAATAGATTACTTTCTTGCTTTTACATCTCATCAGTTTGTTATTGTTTTTCGTATCTCATTGGCTAATTTTTGTAACAATTATTTTGCGAATAAACGTTTTTATTTCTCTTTACGTTTCTCTAAGGAAGGAAAAACAAATAAATAATTGACTCTGACAAGGCGGAAGATAATTGTTTTTTGTTCTACTTGTACCTGTGAGAATGACCAAGTACAAATAAATTTGTAACGGACACACAATAAATTGTACCTGTCAACGTACAACTTAACGTAACGTCTCATAACTTAGCGCAACGTCTCCAAATATACCGCAATGTCTCCAAACTTAGCGCAATGTCTCCAAACTTAGCGCAATGTCTCCAAATTTAGCGCAATGTCTCCAAATGTAGCGCAATGTCTGCAAAATTTAGCGCAATGTCTCCAAATTTAGCGCAATGTCTCCAAATTTAGCGCAATGTCTCCAAATTTAGCGCAATGTCTCCAAAATTTAGCGCAATGTCTCCTAATTTAGCACAATGTCTCCACATTTAGCGCAATGTATCCAAACTTAGCGCAATGTCTCCAAAATTTAGCGCAATGTCTCCAAATTTAGCGCAATGTCTCAAAACTTAAGCCTGGTTCACACGTGAGCATAATCATAAGTACAGAAGAAAAGGCGAAACAAAGGAATGAAGTCCAGCCTGTGACATAAGGATTGTCATAAGCATAAGTACAAAACAAAAGGCGTAACAAAGGAATGAAGTCAAGCCTGTGACATAAGGATTGTCATAAGCATAAGATCATAGTTCAAGCACAAGTAAATAGCAGAACAAAATGTTACAGTGACTTACATGTATATAAACATAATTGTCCAATAGTTTTATAACAAAATAATAATTATCGTTGTTTTGTCGCTAGTGTGAACCAGGCTTAAGCGAAACGTCTCAAAAATTAGCGTAAAATGTCTCTCATCTGAGATTGTACAATAAGAAATCTAAACGCAGTCCATTCAACACAAAATGTTTTACTTTCACAAAAAGTTGAGCATAATCTTCGGACAAGATGAGCATCGGACAAAATAACAGACACAATTAATATATTAATATTGTAACTGTCAAATCTCTAGAAATGGGATATATGAACCGGACAATGTCCGTGACCGGCTACTAATATCCAGGCTTCCACTGTTATTAAAATACCCTCGAAAGTTTTCACACATCTCCTGTTTACGCAATAGATACATGAGACTACAACAACCTAGACGATCAACTTCACATATCTAATCAAATGATACTCCTAGGTTCAAACCATTATTTTACTTTATACATGAGTAAATTGTCATCTGAATAATGGTTAATTGAATAGCGTTGCGCACAGATGACGTATATTTGTCAATTTTGTGTGAGTCTATAATTAAATTCACGTCCTAAACAATAGGAAATGGTTCATTTGGTAGTCAGATTTGGTTTATTTGTCTGAGTTTTGGTCCATAAATAGAAACTGTGCGCTTCGTTATTGACCCAGTCGACGTTGCATGTAAGGCAAGATTAGTTCCCACCTCATAATTTCCTCCTTTTCCCGAGAGAAATATGCTAAATACCGCTTGTTTTGTCTCTATCTGTTAAAGTGCCTATCTCATGCTTGGGGATTTTACATATCCGTAACATTTTGGTCTTCCTGAGTAAAATCATAACATATATTGTCAGCCGAAAATTTCGCCTTCTTGAAGTTTTTCGCTGTAAAAATTACCGGATGTGATAAGAGACATTCCAAACCATTTTTTTGCTACATGCTTGTGTCATAACATACGATAAATTTAACAGCATAAAAGTCCATGAAGATGAAATTTTCGGCTGACAAGATATATTACGATTTTGCTCAGGAAGACCCAAATATTACGAATATGTAAAATCCCCAAACGTGAGATAAGCACTTTAACTCTTTCTTGTCCGGCTTAAAAACAGCCAAAATTGAACTACCTCTTTGTTCTATTGATATCTCGGGAAATATCCATAACTGTTGCGAAACCTATACCTTTTCTGAACGCCCAATATACCAGCCGTTACCAATGTTTTTTTAAGTTTTCGAACAAGACACATTATATTAATATAAATTAGCATTAGTTATCATAAATCAGCTTGAAAAACTTTTTCTAGAAAATGCCATCTTGCACGCCCGCGTAGCATCATGAAAATTCAAAATGCCACCAATCGCAGAAGTGTTTATGAAATCAAATCAAACTTGGCATGTGAGAGGATCTCATGTGTCTGGCGGTTGTCGAATTTCAATTTTGAATCTTGCGTTACTGTGTGCCGTGTTTTTCGATTGACAACTTCGGGGGTCTTCTATGACCCCTTTTGACTGGGCCGGACAGGAAAGAGTTAATTACCTTATTGCAGGAGTATCCGGTGAGGGGTTTATACTTCATGTTAGTAACCCTATGAGGCAATATTATTCTCATGCCCAATCTTCTACAGCGCTATCCGTGATACCGTTTTGGAACCGTGTAGGTAAAAAACTAGACCTTCTTTTTTCAGTTCTCGAATTTGCGCAGTTTAGCGTTATATATGTGTATATATGTGTATTTTTGACAGGCGGTGAGATGTTCTAACCATCAATTGAGCTAATCGGGAGACATATGGAAAAGCGAAGATCGCATTCTGTAACCAGAAGGCTGGAACCGAGAAGCCGCGATATTATATTTCTCACCTTTCTTTTCCACGAATTCTTCCTCAATCCCAGAATCATAATTTATAAGATCAATTTCCAGAATGGATGGATCTGTAGTCGACGTCATACCGATATCTGTTAAAGAGAACGGAAAATTAAAAGTTATCAAGTTATGTGTGACATTATATGGGACGGGTTAATAAGTCACGCAAATCTTTTTGGATAAACTGTGGGTGATGGAAAGTGTGGTTTGGTAGAGGTAAGGCCCACCAGAAAAAGCTGAAGAAGCGAACGTCCGAGTATGCTCTCATGTCCCAGCCGGGCTTCCCCATGGTGAAGTGATCGAGAGATGCGAACATTAGGTTAGGGCTCTCACGTAATAAAAAAAAATCGTTTTATTATGGATCTTGCTCTCCGTCGCCGGTGTCTGCTTCAGCGTGCGCGAAGTGTGACCTAAGGCGCCCTAATTTCTTTATTAATAGATACAAATTATGTCGATTTCAATTTTTTTCTTTTGTTCAATTGATTATTACATTATTACAAAAAGAGTAAATGATATTTTTAACTATAAACTATGTTACAAATTACAGTTACTTACAGTACGTATACAGTATAGGTAAAGGCTCTAAATTATTCGGGTTTTTTTTTAAAGGGCGCGGTGGGTGGGATAACTTTGGATTGATGCTTTGCCGAAGGCAGTCAAGACCCGAATGATCTAGCCTTTTTTGGCATGCCTTAAGCATATTGCATTGGATTGTTCGGTTTGATTAGATCGTATTAGATAACTTGTGCGTGCACTTTTCCAAATTAATAACAGCGATAAGAGCGACCTGCCGCGTCCTTAAGTCCAAACTAAGTCAAACTTACCAAACATATTCATCATACAGTACGAACTAATTTACGGTTTTGTTTCCATGACGGCAATGTCACGTGACTCATTGGCGGCCATATAATTACGCTATTTAATTGTTTAAATTATATATATTCGCGTGCCTCAAGAACGTTTTAAGTTTTCATCCAATATGGCCGCCAATGAGTCACGTGAAATTGTTGTCATAGAAACAAAACCGTAAATTGTTCCTACTGTATGATAAATATGTTTGCTAAGTTTGACTTAGTTTGAACAAAATCTCTGGAAAATAGAAAATTTCAGTGTCGAAGTCAAGAGCCATTCCTTAATACCCCTGAGCCGTAACCTTCACCCTGATCTTTGCATCTCTCGCTCACTTCACCACGGGGAAGCCCGGCTGGGACATGCGCTATTGCGTGATGGTATTTTTGGATGTTGCTTCTCGTTAATCCCAATTTATCTAGTTGGTTATTAATCCCTATTTACCTAGAGAGTTCGCACGCCTACGGCACTCGAATTGTCCACCCCAGTTTTTTCACACTGACACAGCCATTGGTCGTAGGCACTTTCACATTTATTTCAACCACCCCCGTGCCGCTAAAATTGTCTTTAGTAACTTAAAGGGAAACTGTACCCCATAACAAATTTAAACAGAAGGTCTTTAAGTAAAATGTTTAGAAATGTTAATAGTTTTACGGTATCTGCTCTTGTACTCGAGAAATAACGTTTTCATTCTCGTATTTTATGCAACAGAAAGACGCCATTGCTCGACGGCTCAAAGTTGATGTACAGCGGTGGTTTTCTTTTCAATTTTGACGTCATTGAGTGCTTGTCTTAAGTCTTTTGTGTTTTACACCACTGATCACGAAAGAAGACTGGATCGAGCAACTATTGTTCAGAAAATGAAGCCGGAAGTTCGCCATTACTAAGGGACCAACTGAGGAACCTATGCGGTTTTTTGTTGCTCTTACCATCCACAAAATAAAATAATTTTACTATAAAGAGGACCAGAAGACATTTTCAAATTACTGGGTGAAACGATTCATGGCCTACCTACAGATTTAGTTTGAATTTGGTCCCTTAGTAATGGCCGCCGTTGGCTCTAATTATCCAGTGAGAGAAGCTTAATATGAGACGTCAAATTAGGTTCACGATTTTATGCATTTAATGTTAACAAAGAAACTATATATTGGCCAGACACTAAACCTATTTCGCGAGCGTCATATTTTGATTTGCTTGCAAACTCGGAACTTCTAATGATCTCTCGTTAATTTACATTATGCAAATATGCAGGCTTCAAAATCAGCTCATCAGATACAATAGAAAGCTCAATCCTATTTTTGAGATCAGTGTGTTACACTAAATGACGTCAAAATTGAAAAGAAACCCTCGCTGTATATCGAACCTGAGCCGTCAAGAAAACTTCAGAATGACGCAAAATATCGACGACATCCAGAAGCATAAAATACGAGAATGAAAACGTTATTTCTCAAGTACAAGAGCAGATACGGTAAAACTATTAACATTAAAATAAATTTATTTCTTGGGTACAGTTCCATTTAAATATTCAACTCATTATATCAGAGATCACGCTTAAAGTAGCCTGTGCACAGCCGCGAACCTCCCGGAATACCGGAGTGTTACCGGATGTGCACAGGCTACGCTTAAAGTGCCTATACAGCCCTTTTTTTTAGTTATCTGTATAGAGGATCAAAAAATAGCTGCTAAGTTATTTTACAGTTTTTGATTTGGACTTTTCGTTTAGAAGATATTTTGCATCCAAATTAAGAAACGTAAGCAAATTCCGATTAAAAACCGAAAACGTATTTCTGCCAATTCTGGAGTCTGGGAACTAGGTTGTGACGTCATTTAAGAGATGAGTCCTGGATCTTTCCAGCTTCGTAAACAATCGAGCTCGATTCCAAGATTATACTATAAAATGTATCGTTTATGTTGAACTATTCGATCATGCCAGACAGATACGCAGTGTATGGATGTTCTAATGAAGCGAATTTGAAAGAAAAATATCTGTCCATTGTATTCCTTACTTAAACTATACCTTACTTGAACGATTCCTTACTTGAACGATATGCGGACAGTAAATATGAATATCGCATAGAGAACTTGCAGCGTATTTAATACAGTGTTTACAAGTTCCCCAAGGCAAAACACACATTCGTCTCTTAAATGACGTCAGTGTGGCTCGTTCCAGGCCTTTCTAATTAGCGGCTTTTTTATATAAATAGCAATGTTTAATGAGTGATATCTTCCAAACGAAAAGTCCAAATCAAAAACTATAAAATAACTTATCAGCTATTTTTCATCCTCTATACAGATAACTAAAAAACGAAAGGGCTGTATAGGCACTTTAATACACTGGCTATAGCATTGTTTACAATTTCGTAGATATCACTTGCATCTGATAATAGATAATAAATATGTACCTGATATACTTATAAAATTCAATTCCTCTTCCTCACTAACAAAGCTATCTGTAATGTAATCAAACAAACAAGATTTATTTCAAAATATCAAGAGACTAAATCAGTGAAATGTACTTTCTGTAAGTATTTTATTTAAATGTCCAATTACTGTAGTTAATATTTGCTAGGGTATCCTTTGAAAAACAACTAAAGATTGTCTACTATTAAGTAGCGAGTGAGAGGTCTGTACGGGAGCGACGAAGGAGCGAGTGCACGAAAAAACCACAGGCAAATACTGTACGAAAAAACCATATGCAAATATATAATGTACGAAATACTGTACGAAAAAATCACAGGAAAATACTGTACGAAAAAATCACAGGCAAATATATAATGCACGAAATACTGTACGAAAAAATCACAGGAAAATACTGTACGAAAAAATCACAGGCAAATATATAATGTACGAAATACTGTACGGAAAAACCACAGGCAAATACTTTCCCTTACAGAGCGAGCAAACGAGGCGAATAAGTAGTCTATTATATGGCTTTCAGTTCATTTACTTGTTTTTAGCACTAGTATTTTCATAATGCTTTACTTTAATTCTTAATCGCTTCGTGTTTGCACCTGCATGTTGGTATTTGATCGGAATGAAACATTCGTCGTTCTTTTGCGTAAACAGCATATTTTATTCCAGTATATTTTATTCCAGCATATTTTATTCCAGCATATTTTATTCCAGCATATTTTATTCCAGCATATTTTATTCCAGCATATTTTATTCCAGCATATTTTATTGTTCAGAATTTTTCAATGAAGATACCTAGTTCTCCTCTATTTGTCAAACACTAAACGAATACTAAATCTGTCCCGTACAGGATACCGGGATTTTTGCGAGACTTTCGAAAAGCGTAAAAAAACACGAGTGAAGCCGGTGGCGCGCTCGACTTTCGAATAGCTAAAAAAACACTCGCAACACCCAAGTGTTTGGATCACGTATCACGTTATCCAAACACGGAAAACTATTAGGTATTATTTTGTTTTATAAAATAGCCACAGAGAAATATTACTAAACGTATTGAATTAGATTAACATTGCGATTCTCAAAAAAAATATCAACGACCAATCAGGGGAGATATTTCATCAACCTCGTACCCGGCAGGGTCTCATCTCCGCTCGCCGCCCGATATTTCATTAGCTATCCGGCCAATCATTGGTTAGTATCAAAATAGAAATCCATCCAAGCAACCATGCGAAAATAGACAAGAAGTGTTAAAAACATCAAGTAAATATGCTTAGAAAGATGAAAAACAAATAGGATAATAAAGATGCAAGTCCAAATAGATTTAACCACAAAAATATGCGTTTAACTTGAAGTTGGATTGCTCCAGATGTAAAGTGAATCATATTATGCAACATGGAATATTTTTGTGGTTTTCTCTCACTGTTGAAGTGTTGTTCAGTGATTTTTTGTTGGCTAAATCAATGGTTTATTTATGAATATCCTGCCTCATTCAACCTTTTCAAGTTCTCTTGCAGGTGGACTATAGCTAAAGTGTTGGGTTTTTATTGAACTTTCAATAAGGTATAAAAACTTCGCCCTCACAATTAAGGAAATTCTCGTTCGCTTCAACGTCGGTTTGTACTATAATTTCCTATATTTTTCGACCTATTTTTTGCGAAATGTTGTGAAATTTAACAGGGAAGATTGCTATGTTTTTGAATTATAAAGTTTTTGTATCTACTGTGCATGCGCTGGTAAAACATAGAATGTCTTCGGAACCAATCAAAGCACAGAAAAATGAGACGACAACGTGCGATTGTCATCCGATCAATGCGGATACGACAACTTACGATTGACAGTCGATCATTTCCGAAATTGACGCCATCTTGTTTCAAGAAAGAAGTGAGAATATTCATGAAGAAAACTTCAGACATTTGGTAAGTATTTTAACATGAATTGCAGTGAATTTGCAAGTGTGCTCTACCGCACATTTTCGAAGGTTATACCAAGTCGTTTAAATGATGATAAAATGTTTGCAAAGTCGTTTTTTCAAGCTAGAGTAACAATACATTCACATTTGCTATTAGAACTTAGATTAGAACAACTTGGTTTGAGTTTATAATGACAGAATATCCTAAGAGATATATTGGAAGCAATACTAAGAATTATTTGATGGAATATACAGTATATAATTATATGTTATAAAATAATACACTATCATATGTCTATCACTATATGCAAGGGATAAAGGCCATAGTGTGTAGATCCCATACTATATTATAACCATAAGTGGATTTTGCCAGCAAAATAAAAAGTTCCATGTATTAAAAGCTGTAACACCACTCTACAACAACCAACACAATGGCCTATTTAGGTCATATAGAGGAATATTATTGACTCCCTTTGCATTAAATAATCCAGTTTTTTCTGAAGAGGTAATAACAAAGTTTAATCTGCTAGAATTAGACCAATACGTCTTGTTGTTGTTCGGCTGAGAGGCCAGAGGGAATATTAATTAGTCCATAGGGCAATTCCGTCTATGAAGTTATGCAGTATTATTATGGGTTTTTATGGCTGACTCATTGAATTTTCGGTAGGAGTGGGACCAAAATATGTCCCTGGGCCCATTCTGGCTCTTATTAAATGGCTTCATGGCTATATGGAAATCTGGCTGCTATTAATAGGTCAAAATGCGGACAAACAAACCAAATTTGACTCACAAATGTTGCAAATGAGCTATTTTCTTTTGTTAAGGTCGCAATATTTATGGATAAAAGCGGACAAACATGGATACTGATGTCATCTCGACGGAGCGCTATTAAACGACTTGATACAACGTTCTGAAACCTTATGTTAAAAATACTTACCAAATTAGTAATCTGTTTCCTTCTTGAATGTCAAATTTGTAATCTGTTCTCTTTTATTTTTCTTCATAAAATGTTTGCAATGCATACTTTTCTTTTAAATTTGCTATATGTTTCTCCTTATTGTGCTTGTATATATAGCGTCTGCATGGAGACTACTTGTATACCTGTGTAAACCATTCTGTATTAGTTATATTATAGTGTTTTCACCATTATTTTTTATTGTAGCTTAATTGCCGTAGTTATTAAATATTTTCCATCAGGGACTTTGCAGTAGATTGTATGCCCAAGCATACCTGTTTTATAGTTATTGTGCATCTAGAATGTTAATACAGTAAATGTTTAAAAATGATGATGGCATATTGGCATAATTTGCTTTTTGTGTGTACAAGATGTCAAAATTTCCGTACTTGGATACTCTCATCCTGCACGGGTATTGACCAATCAGAGCGCATGTTGTGTACATGTTATTTTATGAAGAAATTTTCTCGCCAAAACTATATTCTTAATCGCACACGGCATTACGGAAAAAATCAGGAGAGCAAATTAACTCATTTTAATTACATGTACAGGTACAGTAATCAATTAATTAATCAATTTTCTGATATGAGCTTGATGATCATCCATGTATTGTCTGTCTACTCCAAGTTATCCAACATTCACTACATCAATTTATACAATAACTGTTTACTATGCACATTCTCATTGGTTGTTAGCCATGATCTATATTAGATGAGAGGCTCACGTCAATTCACGTCCGATAACGTTAATCACGTCAGATGACTGCTTTTGTCTTTTTGCATGCCCCAGAAATCCCTAAGAGCTTCAAATCCTTCAATAAGCATTTTGAACAGTTTGTCTTCATTTTTTATAGTTTAAAACAAACAGATTCCATCATTTTGCCATTGTCTGTTCCGTTATAGATGCGCGGAAGACGTCAGGACGTGGTAGGGTTGTGACTGAACAGACAACGGCAAAATGGAATCTATTAATTGTTAAGCATATATTAAATCAGGCTAGGACTGGGGTTAGGGTTAGAAAACTCATTAGGCGGGGGGAGGTTAGGGTTAGGATCTTTGTTGTTTTGGGGTCAGTTACAATCCAATTAACTAGGAGGCTGGTACAAGGGCAATGTATTTGCTTGTCAGCTAGGGCGAATATAATGTATGTGCTCTTCCATGTATGGAATACGCACAGTAAGTCCCTATCTTCAGCCGGGAAGGGGCCCGTCTATGCATGTGAACAGGTAATATTTGCAATTTGAGAACCGAATCCAGAACAACAAACAAGAAAAGAAAGAAAAATTATTTTGGAACATTCTTGAATAAGCGCAACTTTGAGAATGTCCTCAAGAGATCACAGGACTCAACTGTGCATGGGAGGGTGAGCGCAGTTCTTACACATTGGGTGTGTGACATTATGAGTGTGTCTGGCCAGGCCCCAGGGGCCCATTTTGATATCCCCGAAAGAGTCCCAATGGCAAATAGGCCAAGCTGTATATATTAACACTTAACCAATCTTAATCTTCTTGGCAGCATAATTCCACCAGAAATAGCCAATGCCGCCATATAAGCCACATATGGAAGTGTATTGTCTAATTATTAATATATAAGTGAAGTAGCTTCTATAGCATTTTGAAAATTATCGCTATAACGAACCTGAATTTGTCTGAACATCGATCACTTGGTCAAATTGGGTATCTAGAATAAAGAAGACAGAAAGTAAAAATTGACTTTAAATAGTATATTACTCACTCTTAATATAAGTTAAGTTACATAATGACATGTCTTGGCTCGTTGTGGCCTTAACACAGCTTTTCTGCAATCTGATTGGTTTTCAAACCGATAAAGACCGGTCATTACAAAACAACTGAAAAGTTTTAAAAAATTGCGGAAAAATTGAGGAAATATGAGAAAATTTAAATAATTGCCATCTAATAGTAAAACTTTATTACCTTCATTTGGTTGGTATTATGGCAACATAATATCCTGCCCTTGTCTCAGGAACCCTCCCGCAGGCAGGGGTTAGATTTAGGGTTAGATTTGGGGTTACATCATTGGGGTTAGATTTAGGGTTACATCATTGCAGTTACATTTAGGGTTAGGGTTAATTTGGGCATTGAAATTGACTGACACAGTCAATTTGCCATGCATGTACAATTAGTATATACACTATATATAGTCAATTTGATGCCTAAAATAGTGTAACCTTCATCTCCAAGACTCAGAGACATTTTCTGAGGATTTAAGCTTGATGATCGTCCTCTACACAACTAACAATGGAAAAAGAAAGATATTCTTACCCTCAAAGGGTCCAGTAGGTGACTCGACACCTGAAGCTACAAATATTTGCAAAAATAAGTGAATGCAAGTTAAATATTAATCATATACAGTGCATTCATCACTATTGAAAATAATGAATATGAGTGCACATAAAATTGTGACCATAGTTTTTGCCAAGTGGCAAATCTAGAGGATGGCAAAAGGTCCACCATTACTTGATTTTCTATGTTTTTGGCCGATGGTTCTCTTAATACTAACCTCGTACCCAGGGCATTTTGCCTCCACAGGGGAACAATAACAAAAAAGTATATAGGCTACATGTATCTACCGGTATATGCATGTCTATAGGAAACCTATAGGATCCTATAGGAAACCTATAATAGGCTTCTATAGGCAATTGGCAGATTTTCTATAGGCAACCTATAGGCTTCTATAGGCAATTGACACATTGCCTATAGGTGCCCTATAGAAGCCTATATAATTTTCCTGTAAGGGAAGGTCAGCGAAAATGGCTCTGGGATAGGCCAGTCACATATGACACCCAAAATTTCTGGATGTCTTGATATGATCATTTATGTATATACTAGTCTTTATTCCTTGTCTTTGTTTACTTTGTTGAATAATGAATGGGTGTATTCAATGCTCTGAACACTTTATTGCTCTTGTAAAATATTGGCATGCTGATCCATTCAAATTTCTACACTTACAAAAATATGTTCTGCACATTCACTCTGCATAATGGTTACAGCCAAATTTATCTGTGCTGAACGGTCAGAAGTGTCCTCAACAACAACTTTAAAAAGCATTTCTAAACTTGTGTAGAAATTCATTCTAACTAGTATGTATACCTGTACCCACAATGCAACTGTAGATCATGAAGTGAGCCAAAATATGTATTCCAGGCACTTTTGGTTTTAACCATTGAGCTAACCAGCAATCAGAATGTTATCGCTGTCAAGCACATTTTCTGAGTATTTGAAGTTGATTATCATCCATGTATCATCTGTCATATCCAAGTTCTTACATTCACTCCAGCACTATATACCAACATATCCAAGCATTACTGATATTAATGACTGCCGCATATACAGGGTATAGGCAGTACATATCAATCGAACCAATACATCATTGTAACCTTTGCTCTCCTTCTGAGCCTTGGTAGCTCAGTGGTTAGAGTGTCTCACTGGAAAAGGTTACAGGTTTGATTCCTGTCATTTTCTGAGGATTTGAGCTTCCCAAATTGCTCATTCTTTGTGCATGTTGTCATAGCAAATGTTTATTTGTATTTAAATAATATTACTTATTAGTGAGGTTTTAATGACTACAATACATTCTTGAATTCATCTGATATTTAGGTTTCAATACGTTTCAAAAGACTGTTATTTCTGTCTGATATAACTTTGTCCTATATGTGGTGTCATCCATGGTCAACACAATTAACAAATTGTTGAATCAAAATAGGGTAACAAACAGTGCAATAATTTTGCATACAACAAAGATGGAGAAATGCTATCCAATAATATTTGATAGGTTGGCTAAGGCTAGATGCATTTAACTCACCATCGATGGGAAAGCCTTGATTATGAAGAGCATCTTGGATAGCTTCAAGTGTGATCGTTGTGGCCACAATCGGAGGTGCACTTGCCCTAATTTCACTGTCCACAGACATTTCCTTTTTCACAGCTTTCAGAATCTTTGCATCAAAATCATCTTCCTAAAAAATTAAGTGTAAAACGAAAAAAACGATCAAACAAACTAATAGTAGTTTAATATAATAAACATAATTTAACGCTTATGCCCTTGGAGTGATCAACTCCTAAATTCTCCTAACAATATAAACGGTTAACCAAGTATAGAGGTAATAAGAATAAAGAAAATGATCAAAGATACAGTTAGCCTGCGTGGCAGGCGTTCTATATACAAATTCTCAGAAAATATAATAACATGAATATTAGGGCTAGTGTATATTATTATACTATATGAGTAAAACATTACGTTTATGGTACGGACGAGTTTAGAATAATAATAGTTTATAATATTCATTCTGGTAAACCTGACACCGGAACATGTAATTAAAGAGATAATGCATTTTATACAGACGCTTTGACGTTTCAAGCCAAATATCTCGATGATTGCTATTTCTGGAATTGAAGTATTTATATTCGTCAATTGTTTTATTATGTTACGATTATTAGAAACGAGATTGGATTAGCGGAGCATGTTTTAACATGTACCTTTAATCTATAGATTCGATTACACGCAAAGCCGTCGAGCGTAACAAAAATATTACGCATAAACATTCAGGAATACATTTCGCTGTATATTGACCATTGTTTTCGCGTTTTAAACGCAGTGTGCAGCCAATACAAGTAAAACGTCAAAGATTATATACACAGCACAACACAACTTCCTCTGAATCTCTTCCGTACTTGAATAATTTACACACAAACGGAGAAGTCTAAACCATTTCACGATTCTTATCTGTAGCGTCGTATCGTTCGCATACGAAGCCATAGGCATATAATCATAGACGTTTATGTTTACATTCCAAAGTGACATACATTTTGGTTTAATAACTATACGTTTCTATCCTTTACTCTATTGAACTACATAATCCAGTATAGGCCAAACCATGATCATTATTGATGATCCACACGACGAACAGAGTTACCTTAACCGAGCGAATGTATAAGTTGGTTATTTACGAACGTCATTGAAGGTTACTCACCTTGTTATGATACCCCCCATCGTACCTACAAGTTTTAAAACTAGCACATCCTGAGCGAAATATATCGGTAATTCGCAAGGTCTTGGATAATACAAGTATAGAGACTCACTATTTGTGATAAATACTAACCTGTTTCATTTGCTGGTTACCATACGATAAGAATGGCGAAATAAGGACATGCCCCGACATAATTCTGCCAAATCAAGACGACCCAAGAGAACACCTACAGTACACTGCTCGATAGAGATAAAACACGAAATCAAATCCAAGGTGTTTCCCGCTTCGTTCGCTGCAAAAATCCAAGTATGAAACAGAGGTGAATTGAAAAGTTTTGATTTTCAGCTTAGTCTGCACAATGAAGTCCGAACGAACGAGCGAGTCGCAGCAGGTCAGGTTTGCATTCTTGTCAAGGGAGCAGCAAAAGATCACTTTCCATGGGGTTTTCCTGGAAGCACTCGCCCATTCAGCAATGTTTTCATTGGCTTATTCATTACCGTGCCCATATTAGGTATCCTTAAATGATAATTCGTTGTCTCGTGATCAACGCTAGCCAATCGTTGGGCAGATAATAGGAAAGTGACGTCTGCGTGGGTTGGAGGGAAAACACCGATGTCAATAAAAGAAGGGAAGAGGTGTTTACAAATCACAAGATCACGAGACACGAACAATATATCTGATGACAATTACGTAATTGATGTTTTGAATCAAATTTGCCAGCGCCGATTAGAACACGATAGCCTTGAACGTAATCATAAATTAAAAAGTCGACTAACCTTAATCCAAACGTTCAAATTTTCCTTCAAAATCGTAGCAACAGAGATGCCAGGCGGGAATTGCGTCATCTTATTAAAAATAGGAACATCAAAGCCCTGAAAAATACGGCGCAAAGAGCAAACATAATTATAAAATATCATAATTATATGTTGCGAGAAGCAACGAAACGTAAGATTTTATAATTATATCTGGCTTTTTAACATAATTTACAGGGTTTTGATATTCCTATTAAAATTGAAATTTTCCTCTTATTCAAGTGATTTACTTGCGTTGCTTTGCCAGTCGAACGATCAAGTCAGTCATGAGAACACACATTTATTGCGTGGAGAGAGCGGCACAAGCCGCCAAGGCCTGACATTCAGCCCGTCTAAATTTCAGTTCAGGCCTATTTCCCATGTAAACAAGATCTAAGATTTTATAGCGAGCGGAGAGGTCGTCGTTAAGGTTAGGATTTGAGTTAAGATTACGAGTTATTTTGTGAGAAAGGTTTAACAATTGTATTGCTACTAAACCTATATTTGAATATAGCTAACGAAAAAAATTGCGGCCGGCTCAAGCTCAAGTCGGACTGACTTTAGTTCCGATGTCGTGTTTGTACTGTAGTTGTTTACATTGGGTCCAGCCTGAAATTTACGCCCGCGTATTATTAAACTGTAAACTCGGCTATGTCCTTCTCGTTTTCAAGAACTAATCTAATCTCAAATATAATCTAACCCTAACCATAGCTAACCCTAACCTAACCAAAAATAAAGACCAAACAAAATTTTTAACCATTTCCGCTCGGGGTCCACAGTTGCTAGACCGACCTGACACCGAACCAATTTCCCATGTATACAAGATCTAAGTTAGATCCAGCTTCTCACAACGAGCGAGCCTTCTAAAAGTTGTAAGAATATTGACATTAATCGCAATATAGTAAATGTCCGTTACTCAAGCTTTAAGGCAAACTCAGAAAATTGTCTCTCTCCAGACAGAACTCTCGCAACCTCTCTCGCAACGCATTGAGCTACCAGAACTCAAATGGCAGAACGAAGGCTACGTTGTTTACTAGTTCTTACGTGCGACAAGATACTGATTTAATATATACTTGATAAAAGATATATAGACATATATTGAAGTACGTATGTCGCACGAGACGTACCAACTAATACACAACGTAGCCTTCGCTCTGCCATCTAAGTTCTTGATAGGGCTCAATGGTTAGAGCGTCTAACTGGATATCAGAAGGGCGGGTTCGATTCCTGTCTGCGGTTCAGCATTGCATCAAACAATTTACTATATTGGAATAACCAAGCTGCAAGTCACATTTAATATATACATGAATATTAATCGCAATATTAATACAAACATGAATATTAGGGACTGGGTTTAATATGCTTGACTTCCGATATGCAACACTATCTCAGTATATATTTAACTGCTTAAGTTTTGTTTGATAATAAGTAATAACTCAGGGCTTTATCTGAGAGAAAATAACACTCATGCTATGTATAAACACACATGCATGAATAACTACAAACTGTGCAATACGCCAATAATATTTTCTTGATGTCATCTCATTCATTTTGTATAAAATCATGCACAACAGACTTGTATGGGCCAGTAGAAGCAGTATGGTTTGCATGAGAAACATAAACATTTTCTAACCAATTGGGAACTTTGATGTTTGAGTATGATATATAAATAATTTCGAACTATGTTATGCTGATTGTAAAGTCTTCGTTAAAATCGAATCTCGAAAATATAACAGCTACATGTACAGTATCACTATCAGTAAATTGTCAGGCCGAACATACACTGATACAGGCAAACACAACTCAAAAATAACCCTCTAAAATAACCATCCAATCATTTGATTACAATAATATAATGAAAACAAACAATTGAATAAGAACAGGGAATAAATAAATGCGTATTATTTATTAAACAGCTTATTCAATAGCTAGTGCCGACTCAATCAAATTATATACAAATATTACTGATTAAGAGGAGATTTTTTAGATTATCGAGAAACTGGCGCTCAAAAATACCGTGATGCTTTGCGAATAAACAGCAATATTCTGCTGCATTTTGGAACATGGAGGTGAAAAGTTGTGAACCATTTATTTTGTTCATTTTTGGCTTAATAATCTTACGGAAAATCGCTCATTATTAAATGTGAGACGTGAAATAGTCCTTCGATACATTTTTTCTACTGGAAGTTGGTGCAACGTCTTCACGGCGCTTTTAACACCAACAACATGCTTGAGTAGACTTGGGGTTTAATGTTCGACGGCAAGAAGAACACAGGTACGTTCATTTCATTTATTTATTTCTGTAATTAGATTGTTAATATTTTTAATAAAATTGTGGGGATAGGAACATATACGAGTAAACTTTGTGTCTTATTTGCATCAGTCTGATATCAGTAGCAGATAATTATTTTTTGGCCGTTCAAGCGAGAGGCTTTTTTGTCGACTGTTTGAACCCTTATCTTATTGGTTTCAACAATGTTTTCTCCAGATCCCCCTTAAAATTGATGTTGATCTCAACAATGCTATATTATTTACGAAGACATGTTGTCACACAGCCGAATAAAGCAGAATTTATCGAGCTAGTAAGGAATATTATGATGATTATTGTCATTTATCGTAGTCGAACTTTGTTATTGTATGTCGTAATTCGTAGCAACCAACCAAGTGGAGTTGTTTACGAAATATTCAATATTTTTACCTTTAAACTAATTGGCACACTGGTGCGACTTACGGTGCATTGCATTCAATGAGTGAGGTTTACAATAAGCGCTGTTTAAAGAAAAATTGAGTGAATGGTCCTCGCAGTTTTTTTGATAGAAAATATTTTTGTTTCTCATTTTCGTCATCTTATGGTAAAATGGTAGCTATTTGAATTTTGGTTATAAAATATGTCAATTAACGACTAAACTGTAAAAGATTATTTTACTATGTAGTTTTAAAAGCATGTATTAATAGGATGTCAGCCAAAATCTAGTAAAGAATTTAGAAAAAAATATATGAGGTTTTTAATCATGAAAAGTTGTACGTTTTTGTGACTTGGGCCCACGAATGATTGTGGGCTTTACGAAAATGCAAAATATCGCTAAAATTTTGATTGGCACACTGCAAGGTATATATAATCTTGAAGCTTAGTAATTATTCTTCACATTAAAAGTGGTTTAAGAAAAAATTAGGTGAATGGTCCTCGCAGAATTTGAGCATTTATGTGGTCTTATCTGTTTTGTATATTGCATTTTGATTAAGGTGGCTTTGTGAGTATTTATACTTCCTATTATTGGATTACAGTAACCAATTTGTACTAGTTGCCCTTTTTGGATATTGTACATTGTAATAGTTTGATAAGTTAGCAGGAAAAAGGTGAAAATAGAATACTGGTATATTATACCGAGTATATACTATTCACAGAAAAATACTAAACCATTTAAAACTAAGAGCTGGAAAATGGACAATGTATTTAGGTATTTTTTTAGTAGGTGTAATTAACTAAGCAAAACTATGAATACCAACAAAATTAATATAATGTTAACTACTGATTAAAGTGTAGATTTTGGGCTACATGTATGACTACTGTTTTGTGGTACATGTGTATTGATTGTACAATAATTGTCAAATTTATTCATGAAAGCATGCTGACATATTATATATATTTTAATTTGCAGCTTGTTTGCTGGGCACCTTGTTTCAGAATTAAGAAGATTGTCAACATTTTTCTGATACCATATATTTTTAAGTTTTAACTTATTAAAATAAAAATTATGAAAACCATTTATTTCACTATCACATGACATTGTAAGAAGATACAAATCTTGGTTTGTATGTATAGTAACTAGGGGCAATTACGTTGACATTTAAAAAAAAACCCATAATTTGCAGTGTAATATACGTCTTTGAAAAATCCTGTCAGACTGGTGTAATTGCCCTTAATTACAATTACTTCAATACATATATTAAAATGTATTAATTACTGTTTCCACAACAACATTTATAGTATACCTGTACATACAGTATATATTTGAAATCATAGTAACAATATTTACATTTCTCATATTGAGAGCAAATTTACATTGTAAATTTAGTTATAGTGATAATAATCACATTAAAAATTCAGTGTTACAGTATTATAAAAATTTTATACACTATTACTTATGAATACATAACAGCTATCCTGTATAAAATATATTTTTATTTTATTTATTTTTATTTACAGTGCAAATGGTAGCAATAAAAACAAAAAAATAATAACAATATTGTATTATAAGAAAATTAAAGTGCTAGGAACCAACACCAGAGATAAACCCCAATATAGTGTCCAAAGCAGTGTGTAACAAGGCAGTATTATTATGCATAAAAAGGCTTAAATCTGGTGAACTGCTGATATTTTACATGATAATAAAATACTGATTTCAAGTCAAAGCCCTTCATCAGAGTAAAGGCTTTGCCTTGAAATGTCAGTATTTGATTATCTAAAACCTTGACAGTTTACCACCTTTAAGCTTTATACAAAAACATATGTGTTTTTGTTAAAACTGTCCATTCAAATACTAAACAGTGATGAAGGAGGAGGAGTGGTCATAATTGGTTGTGGTTGGAGATTGCAATCTCTGATTTTGAACACCCTGAAAATAGAAAATAATACTTTATGTAGGGGTCATGGTCCCCCAATGAAAAGACTAAATTTGGTAAGAAATAGTATGACAACATAATAGCATTCCATTTTAAGAGAATTCAGTCTACTAAATTTCAAACTAGAAATATAAAAAAAAAGATTCCAAAACATATGTTGACAGCTCAACTATTTATAATACATTTTGGTCCATTCCCACCCCTCTGCCTTTGGTACAGACCAGTGATGTGACAATATTCAAAAGGGGAAAAATTGTAATTGACCTAAAATAAAATATCTTTACAATTTGTTCAAGTTATGACAAACAATTTAAAAAACATATAGAACTTCCAAATTTTTATTTTTCTCATTAAACCAGAAGCAATAAATTATATGCATGACATTCTGCAAAACAATTGAGGTCCTTTTCACCAAAACAGATCACAAGTTCAATTGACAAAACCATGTGAACAGAAGCAGCTATTTACAAGCACTTTTAAGTATATCTTTGACAAATTTGTGGATTTTTATAGTTCCCATTTTTCCCAGTTGGCAGTATAAGTTAGCAATTGTAATAAACCTTTATATGTATTTGTGGATTTTTATAGTTCCCATTTTTCCCAGTTGGCAGTATAAGTTAGCAATTGTAATAAACCTTTATATGTATTAGATACAGTATGAGCGGCCGATCTGTAGCTAAAATAGCTTATATCACCAAAATAGTTGGTAAACATGGTAATATATTTATTTAAAATACGAATGCATTTTAATAAATAACCATGTTACCAACTTATCAGGACAAATTTCTTACAAAAAAATATGAAACTTACCGAGGTTACCGCGACGTTTTCTTTGGTTTTACGGTTCAAAGTTTCTCTTTTTAAATTCTGCTGTGAAAAACATTGATCTTTCCAAGATGGCGGCATTTTAAGAGGAAAGCCTGGTTACTAAGTTTTGAGCACTTTTGACAAAAATTACGCGACTTTTTAAAAAATCTCCTCTTAAACTGAATGTGACTTACCTTTTAAAATCTGACTGCAATCCTCGTGACCTCGTCTAAAGCCCACGACTAGGAAAGCAACGAGTCCTTTTGAAAACCATCACAAAATACAGCCAAGAAATTCAAATTAAATATCAAAATATAACGATCAACGGATCAAACATCAACAATCACCAAGTTCGCCTTGAAACATTTCGAAATGGCCGCGTGGTGTATTGTATCCCATGATTCTTTGAGGTCTCACAAGAATCGTGGGAGCGGAGCTAAGACCCTGGGTACGAGGTTGGGGATTCGCTTGCGCGTGTCATTCAGCCACACTTTCCGCGTTGTTCGTTTTATGTTCGATTTAAAGTTTTTATTTTGTTATATTGTATTAATTATTGGATACAAATTTTGCGAAAAATGCTAGTTTAACAAAAACCAAGTGACTGTAAATCAATTTTAATGGACATCTTTGTGTACAAAGTGGACACAGACCACGTCACATCAAGGTTATTTTCTCGAGATTCAGAAGCTTTACAAGAACAAAAACTCTAACCATAATCCAAATAAAAACTCTAGTCATAACCCTAAAATAAAATAATAAATGAATACTAACCCTACTTTTAAACTAAATATTTCAATGATATATATAATATTATATGTCCAATACACAAAGTAGCAGCGCTTTAATGTGCCTATATCTAATCGGTGACCTAACACGGATCAGAAATTTTGTTTTAGAGTTAGGATTATCAGAGTTAGATTTGCGCTAACTTACACTGTGTTATTTTAGATTAATTAAATATATGGGATATTCATCGCTAGGGACTATTGAGCAGGGTGAATCATCCCCAGGGATGAATGACAGCTGGAGGTCATGCATCCCTTGGGTTTACTCGTTTATTTGGGGCCACTGCTGTTCCTAAATATTACTACATATCCCTGCTCATTGAAAAATACACATGTGATTGTTCTTTAGTTAAATGTAAACCAAATGCTATATCAGCTAAAATTTCTTTATAACCAGTTAAAAATTGGATAACTATAGCTTCAAAACATAAGTAGGTGCAACCAATTTGGTTTTGGCACTTTTATTATAAATTGGTTACTTTAACCATTTTTTATTAGTTGTAACCAAATTTGTTTGGTTGTTTTGACCAATATAACTCTAAAGCTATACAATGACCAATTAAAAAGCGGTTACGGTAACCAATTTATTTAGGTTGTAACCAATACAATTGGTTGTCTTAACAGTT
The DNA here is from genome assembly GCA_035772405.1 of Chrysogorgia sp. JL179-B06. Taxonomy (NCBI): domain Eukaryota; kingdom Metazoa; phylum Cnidaria; class Anthozoa; order Scleralcyonacea; family Chrysogorgiidae; genus Chrysogorgia; species Chrysogorgia sp. JL179-B06. The sequence goes on along the minus strand of JAYKKM010000338.1, from coordinate 82,253 downwards.
TTAAATTGGTTGCAACAATTTAAACGGTTATTTTAACCAGTCGTTTTTTACAGTGTACTGGTCGTTTGAGGATTTACCGATCTCGGAAACGCGCGGTTGGTAGAAAATTCAGTCCGTGTTGGGACGTGATGTTTCCCCTTGTCGTCTTGTGTTCGTTGTTGTGACGAGCGTTGTGTTGGCGGCGGGGTGAGGAATTCTTCGGTTTCGTATCGTTTCTCGTTTTGACCAGATCTTCGTTGTCGAATTCCTGTTCGTATTTTTCGAGCCATTCTTGTTTTGATTGCCACTTTGACTGTGACTTTAATTTGCTTCCTCGTGCGCGATATCCTCGTCCCATAGTATCTCAAGCTGGGCAAGTTCGTTTCCGTTGAATTTGCTTTGAAGGAACTTTGCCATTTCTTTATCAACCTTCGTGTAATTCGACTTGTGGCGTTCTGCGCGTATCTTTAGTAGTTGAATTTCAGCTTGGAATTCGTTGATCACGGTCTCTTTGCGGATATCTTTCTCATTGGGGTCTTCGTTCGGTATTTCTTTCATCAGGAATTTCTTTGGCACAATTTTCTTCTCGTTGTTGAGCCATGTTTCGTAGATGACCGCGGTATTGTCGCTGTTCAGACTGTGCCAGTATAACTGCTTGCGTTTGTTTAGGTGTTGTTTCCACGTATCCATGATGCGCTTTCTGCTTCTGAATATCGCGGCTTTCGATTCAGCTTTGGCGGATTTCTTCATGGATTTGAAAACGTTGCTTTGGATGTCTTGTATGGATGAAGCAATGACTCCGTATTGGTTTTCTTTACTTTTCTGCTCATTCTGTTGGTTCTTGACAATCAGTTGTAGTGAGTCATTGATATTGTCCAGTTTTAAGCAGATTGCGCTTAGAAGTTCATTTGCTTCTGGTTCGGATTGTTCATCATTGAGATTTCGAGTTGATCTTCTCGTCGCCATACTTGTGTTACAGTAATATAGAAAAATGTGTAGATTGATCACACAAGTAAAAGTATATAGAAAAAGTTCGTTGTGGAAACGATGAAGATGGAATAAAGGATATCAGTAAATAACACTCATTCTGCACAAACGGAAAGACTTGGTATGTAAAATGCCAAATGAACTGCAAATCGCGTAATATTATTTACATTCTCGTTTGCACAAAATGCAGAAGTTTTTATGTTGGTCAAACAGAAAACCTCCGACACCGAGTCACACTACACCGACAACAAGTCAATCACGAAGAGTATAGCCACTTAGCAGTTAGCGAGCACATAAGGAAGTGCAGCAATGGCATCTTCCAGATCATGCCCATTTATCAATGTGACAGTCATTCAAGCCGCTTAATAAGAGAGTCGAAGGAAAGAGACATTATTTCTATACTCCAACCGAATTTAAATTCCTGCTAAATACCAACTTCTTGTAAGATATATATTTTATATAACTAGAGGTTTGTGTGAAATTTTTATGTAAATAATTAGCAGTAAGTAACCTAACACCACACGTGTAGTGACGTGGTGGTGAAATACTACACATTGTAAATATAGGATATCCAAACACTTTCACCAAGTACTTATAATAAAAGAGCTTATAATAAAAGCGAAAACGTTTGTACAGAATGAGTGTTATTTACTGACATCCTTTATTCCATCTTCATCGTTTCCACAACGAACTTTTTATATATATATATATATATATATATATATATATATATATATATATATATATATATATATATATATATATATATATATATATATATATATATATATATATATATATATATATATATATATATATATATATATATATTAAAATTGCGGACAGGAAAATTCATAATAAAAGTTTTATTCTGTTTATACTAATTGTTAAAAACGTATAACAACGTTTATTAAAATATCAAGAACACGTTTCGGTCAAAAAACGTAGACTTTCATCGGTTAAAGTAGATAACCGGATTTTTATCTCTAAGAGCCTTTGAGGTGGTCTTGGACAAAACTAATAAATTGCTTTAATGTTTGTATTTTAAAACATATTTTTTGATGGAAATGATAGGATATCATATGCTGATACTAAATTAGTTCATAAATCATATGTACCGTTAGCATGGTAACTTGTTCGGGGCAGAATAGCAAGAGAAGTAAAAACTACAAAATATATAAAATTAGGTTTAATGTAAAGCCAATAGATATATAAAACATGTAAACCTCAAAAATATATAAATTTATATATATATAAATATTTCAAAAATTTAATGTGTTTGTATCAATGCCAAAATTCGGATAAACACAGTCGAGAAAAATGAATTTTCTAAAACATATATTTACCATTTTTTTACATTTTTGTGGTTTTGCGTTTGAAATATATTTACAATGCTCAAATTCTGACTAGAAATACGTGCACCGCAATGACCACTGCCCGCCTCCCCCTACAGTTTCTTTTCCCCATCCATGGTTCCCAGGGCCCACAGACCGCGTTCGACCGGCTGTCGGTAATCGGAACAATAATTCTAAAATAAACCCTAATCATAACCCAAATCCTAACCGTAACCCTAACCCTACTACACCTAATACTAACCCTAACTCTTAAGATAATGCTTTAATTTAGAAATAACAGCTGATTTTAATTTCGAATTTAACTACCGATAGTATATGTGACGTCATTTCGGGATTTATACGAAACTTCACCTGGTTATTTAATCCACGAAGGACTTTAAATCCATTTTATTTTTCTTTCTGTCGAAAATGCGACCTAGTGTAGTGGTTACTTTCCAGGGTTGCGACCGGCGAGTTCAATTCCCACAACGGACATTTTTGTGAGTTTTCTTTTAATTTTTTCTTTCATTTATTTGTCTTGATTTTTAACGGTTAGAGTTAGAGTTTGGTTAGGGTTATGGTTAAGGTTAGATTTGGGGTTAGGACTATGTTTTAAATTCGGGATACTTATATGAAACGTCAGCCAAATAACCGGCTGCCGATCATATATCACTTCGTCTGCCGTTAACAAATCGCACGTGGATTTTGAACGTTATCTCGGCATATTTGGAATTACAAAGTTCAAGGGTCACTCTAACATTGAGGAAATTGCCAATTGAAAATTAATAATTAAAGTCCTTTAAGCACCGGACAGTTTTTTTGTTTTCTGTGTAAAAAAACTCAAAAGTATAGCTGATAAGATCGCTTACAGTTTTTGATTTGGTTCATTTGTTTCGGAGATATCTCTCTTTAAACATTGCTCTTTGCAAGAAAAAACGAGAGACGTGGATGGATGATCTTTATTGGGGATGAAAGGGGCGGAGGAAGATATGAAATCAAACACAGCTGGTAAAGTTGGTAAATCAAAGATTTACCAAAACCTGTCGGCAAAATGACAATGCAGTCCCTATTATCAACAACAATAGCCTTCAGCGCTTCGTACTGCTCCTCCTTCAACATCACATTCTCTCTCCCAAGAACGTAAAACGCTTTATCTAATTTTATCCATTTTAGAAATCGAAAGTATAAACTTGCTTTATTTAGTATTTCGGAGGTTACGCGGCCTGAGACGAGGTTGTGAGGGCTCTGGGAAAGAAAGACCCAACTTTGGGGACTTTTTCATCCGAGTTCCCTTGAGGAATGTGATGAAGTGAAATTCTGATTCATTTGAAAACACAACACATCTATTTGGTATGTTGCTCACTAATTCGATGATAACTACACAACATAATACACGAGCAAATATCTCTGATGAGCGACTTCCGTCCCTTAAGTTACGTCACATAAAGTAGTTACCAGACCCTTTGCTATTTGTGGTAAATTTTTAGTGTGGAATTCAAAAATCTAGTATCGCGTATTTTGGCCATATTTAAAAGAGATATAGGAAAGGAATGGACCAAATCAAAAACTATAAAGGAACTTATCAACTATTTTGACGTCCTCTATACAGAAAACTATAAAATGTTGAGGGTTTATATGCACATTAAACAATCTGGAGACACTTGACGCCATGACTGATGCAGCAAACTTGCAATGAATATATAAATGTCAGCTTCTTTATGTCGATTGATCTTCTTCAGAATATTGAAAACTTGAATAATTGTTATATCTGAGACAATAAACAGCACATCGAGCTCTCTTTTAGATCATACAAATTTTACGGATTTTGAGACGTAAAATAATATTAGCGACAACGTTGTTATCTTGTCTGCAATAGTCCACCCCACATAATGGATTTTCTAACCCTAACTGCCTTAATGGTTTTCTAATCCCCACCTAATTGCTTTTCCAACCCTAAAGGATTTTCTAAACCTAACACCCGCCGAACTATTTTCTAAGCCTTAATGCATTTTCTATTCCACCTAATGGATTTTCAAACCTTTCGTCCGTCTCATGGATTTTCTAACCCTAATCCCCGCCTAAATGGATTTTCTAACCCTAACCCCTGCTTCAAAAACACAGCCAGTTCAATTCGTCTGCATCCATTTGTTTATTATAATCAACAACACGACCATCTACTTTTTAAATTGGATATTTCTCGAATGTTTTTCGTTGACCCTGTTAAAGGAGCACTGCCAAACCGAATTTAAGACATCGTGTCCAGAAATCAAAATACACGAGCGGATTAAAATTCTGCAAAAATCTCATTCCGGCCATCCTCTTCTGAGTTTCATTTCACCTTAAAACATATTCAAAGTGGTAAAGAAGTACTGTATTTTTAAGTTCAGGATTTTATTTTCAGTGAAACTACAATATATCCCCCCTCGGATGCCGGACCGTTGGACGGCTCGTTGAGAGGTGGCAAACGTTTTACGGGAATTAGATTTTCGAAAACTAAAAAAGTCACTATTGTCATGCACGTAATTCTTTGGCAATAAAGGAATGCGACTCTGCGAAAAAGGAATAACCTTGGATAGTTCGCGCATCTACGGACAGTGTACGGAGAACAAACACTCCTCCGGAGAGGCTTATTCTGCCTATTTTATATATACTTTCAAAAACTCATTAATAATACACGAGGAAAACACAAAGGGAATCATGACCGTATCGTGTCTTTATATGTGATAAAGATTCGTCCTGATTTACATAAACAAATTGTTCAAAATGGTTATTTATATGCAGTCGTTTTTAAAGCCGTTCAAAACACTCGCAGTGTTTTATCGGGTCTAAAACACCCGGCTATCGTCTCATGTTTAAACCCAACAAAACACTGCTGCTCGTGTTTTAAACTATACATAGGCGGGCTATTCGGATTTATTGGGCTCACAGGGTGTGTTTTAGGGACGCGTGGAGAGAATGGTATGAGAAATTGTAAGCGCGCCCTTGGCTTCCCGGTGAAGGCTAAAAGGGATGACTCAAAAGGAACGTCAGATTTTCTAGAATTTCTAATCCTAACCATAATCTCAATACTAATCCTAACCCTAACCCTAACCTTGATCGTAACCCTAAACGTAGCTAACCCTAACCTAGCGAAAAATAAATTCCAGACAAAAACAGAAAGTTCCTTTTGAGTCATCCTTTTAGCCATCCTCTGGCTCCCGGCGTGCCCTCCCAGCCCGCGCTGCCCAAACTATATCTGCCCGAACTAAAAAAAACAAAGAAGCCTCTACTTAGGAGAGTGGTGAACGAATGAACCTGAGCTAGTCCTGTTGTTCGAAGCGCAGATAGCTTATCAGGTGCAGGATAAGTCCTATCCAGTCAATTCATTTTCTATCCATTCAACAGTTATCTGAGAAAAAATAACATGTAAAAAATAAGATATGTCATTAAAAACAATGAATCGGTGGATATAAATATATCCATTGAATACGATTTATCCACTGGATAATTTATCAAGATTTTGAACAACCAACTCCAGATCAACAAGTGGACGAGTTTTGATGTGCAGAGGCGTGACAGTTATATTATCTTTCGAGGTGTAAAACGTTCGAAGTTTTGGATACTACAGGTAGCTTTAGCAACAGTTACTCTGATTCCGTCTGAAATCAGTTTGCCGTTGCCGAAATAGTGTGGAGGAGGTCTCAACTGAAGTTAAGGCCTCTGGACTTGAAGACTATTTTTTCCTATTTTTTTAGAGATTTTTACCAAAGTCAGTCAGATTTGACAAACATGACAAGAACGTCACGTGACACATTGTGCAGCAGCAACCGAGGATGTTCTGTCTCCATGGATAACGGTCTTCGTTTTTACATAAATATCATATTTCTGTTAGATGATCTTAAAGTGCAAGTAGGGTTACATTGAGTCAGTAAATCACTGATATAAATAGGTGCCGGGAGCTTTGAAAGTAATCAACAATATATTTAATATAATCTTTGGTTTTACTGGCAACAAATGAATATTAGTAAGCACATGGGGAGATGTGATCTGATTTTTTAACCCTCGCAGCAAGTGTGTCAGCTATATCAATTACTCAATTCAGCTTCTGGTAAGCAAGGACACTATTGTATCTGTCATAATTAGTTTATCACAGTCCTGTTTACTCAGATATTTCTTGTTCTTGGCAATATTTCTATTAGCCAAAGTGGCTGATTTACAAATGGTATTTAGGTGTTCAGTATTTAATGTAAGATATCTATCAACAGCAACAAGAAGATCACGTGCAACCGAACCGGTTGAATTAATACATCATAATGAACACATATTTCTGGTATTGGTTCACAATGCATAAAACGTGATATTTATTTGAAATGGGAATTGGCATTTATAGTAGAAACAGAAAAATCTCAAGCCACACCAAACTATGATCCGTTTCTGTTATAACATGCAGAATAAGATACAAAAAATGAGAAACAAGATTTCTTTCGCTTATTGAAAATAATATTTTTACCGAAGCCGAAATTTAGAACGTTTCCTATTGGTCGCTTGGAGCCCCGTGATCCGTAGAGAAATGGAGCATGCAATTATATTAAGGTGGTCTTATACAAAAATATATAGCTTTGTGAATTTTAGAATTAGCCACAAATTAAATGGTTAACCATATTATAATAGATAATTGAAAGAAATTTTTCGATTGCAAAGATAGAAATATTGAAAATTCGACAAATTCCAAGGCTGGATTGCAAAAATTGCTTTATTTTTCCATGTTGCGCGCATTTTCTCCCGCACCACCTCCCCCTGAGTGAATTGATTGTTGCGTGGTAGTCACGTGAACGGTCTTCAGGCATATGTGACATTGTTTATTTTGGTTTGAGTTAGCGAGAGAAGTTTTGCAACGGGCGGAAGCTTTTTATCAGAATCAAACTGCTTTTAATTTAGTAGGGCTAAGTTTCCACATTGCCGTGTTTTACAGTTGACGAGGACATCATTAAGACCAATGACCCGATCCCTGGTCCTGTAAAAGAATATACGGGATCCTCTGGCTTTCTTGCTAACGAGCGAGGCGCATGTGACGGTAGGAAACTGGTAGCATCCACCATTGTTGTTAAACATAAACACGACCCTAGAGTCGAAAGTGTAGAAGAAAATATTTTTTTTAAACTTAGAATGATGAGTTAAAGTGTATAATCTCTCGCTTACGGTGTATTTGGAGTTCCCTTTTCGACTTACGAGTTCCCTTTTCGAGTTCCCTTTTATAATTACTTAGTACGGTATTATTTTACCCTACTGATAAAATCAGGCTACGGCTCATGCCATTTTTGGCTACGAGTAGTCATAATGCTCCATATAGGTCTTTTTCCGTGTGATGTATACGGTATGTGTTTGTGTATAATGAACTAGTACTGTGTATATTTACACTAATAAGAATCTCCGTGTCAACAATTTACGCGCCAATTCTTATATCCCTCATGCGATATATAAACAAGAACACTCGCAAAAACTATAAACAGTAAAATCTATCACTTCATGACGATCAGTCCTTTGGTATTCAAGTCGAACGTTTTGAAGATGAAATAAAGATATTACGAAACCTATCCGTGTAATCGTAAACTACAACCGTGTGAACAGTTTCATCCCACCATTTTATACTTTTTGTTATACCAAAAGAAAAAAGTCAAAAGTATACAGAATATACATGTATCTACTGAGAATAAAGTAATCATGGCAATTCAAGCTGAGCAAGAAATGGGTTCTTGTTCCCGCAGATAAATATAAAATTGTGAAAATTTCCGAAAATTTCCGAAAATTGTGTAAACAGAGATACAATTGTACTTCATTAAATCGTCAAACGAATGACATAGACCCAAAGAATATAACCTGACGTCGAAATGAAATGGTTAAGACCAATAAAAAGAAAAGAAAAGTAGGACATAACTTATAAGACTGGAGCTTTTTAAACAGTTATATATCTTTATTGCACTGTCTATTGTTGTTTTGGGGCTATTATCTTGTTAAAAATTAGAAAGTTTAAGTTTAAAGCCGGATTCCTGATATTGCGCGCGGGATATCCGTCAAAAAGTATTTAAGCTATCTTGATCAAATTTTTAGAGCAAACAGTATGTACATTTCGCTTTCAGATAGACTACAATAAATAGTAACAGTTTCAGTGAGACCAATTGTATACATTTCTAGTATTCAGACTGTGAAACTTTTATTTGGCTCCTATATGTCAATAGTTATATAGTTCAACTTCTAAACAATGTTGCTTGTGACTAAATAAAAGTTATTCCAGGTTTTTATCATAATTATTTATCTAGTTATCATGTTTATAAAAATACGCGCCTTTCACCACCACGGTAATAAAGGCATCAACATCTTTTTTTAGTCAGACTAACTCACCCAACAACTTGGTGTAGGTAGATTTTAATTATATTAAAAAGAAAAAAAAATTTTTTTGTATAAGACCACCTTAAATCAATCTTATAACTTACTTTCTCCGTCGCTTTCTAAACAATATCTACAAAAACTGTGTAGAGAAAACGGATGCATATACATTTTCCTTGTCATCGGCCATAAATGATTTTCCTGATGTTTGCTTGTTTAGACGAAAAAAGCACGCCAGCTGCTGAAGCCTATATATATATATATATATATATATATATATATATATATATGTTGCCTAATATATATTGATATATATATATATATATATATATATATATATATATATATATATATATATATATATATATATATATATATATATATATATATATATATATATATATATATATATATATATATATATATATATATATATATATATATATATATATATATATATATATATATCTTTGATTACGTCATTTCCTTGCCCGGACTGCGCGAGGGTGTTAAACCCTATACCGGCGATTTTTAGCAGGTAAATGAATTTTTACTTTGGTTTCTATGTTTACTTACAGTGTATTTAATACATGAGCGCGTATGAAGATATAAGGTGCTGGTAAACAGATTACAAGAAGGTGATTGGCTTATAAATTGATCAGCGGTAAATAAAACCATAGTAATTTATTGATTATGCCGTCATTTTACAACGATTTTTCCGCAGAAATAGCTTTTTATTACGGTATGTGGAAAAGCGGAAAGCGACAAACCGAATTCAAAACGTATATGCATTTGAATGGTGTACGGGAAAATTTAGCGGTTACAGAAATTCAAGATGGCTGCATCCGAACGCCAAAATGTACCACATTACGTTTTAAAGGTGTTAGCAATCGGTTACAAAGCTACATCCTGTACATATATTCGAGTCTGTTAATCAAACTTTAATGTGAGATATAGGTTGGTTCGTAGAGGTAGTGGTTGAAAAGAAAACGTAGTCTGAATACATGTACATAATTTTTTTTTTCGAAGGTAGGCATCAAACACTATATGGTGTCAGCTTGTAGCAACTACGTTACACCGAATACGCTACGAAAGACAGCTAAAGTCGCCGAGATCGTTTGTTGCTTCAATGGCTTCACCAAGCTGTCGAGTAGGATTCTTCTTTCGTTTATTTTTGGTCCACGATAGGTATTGAATTACCTTTGTTGTTTATATGAGCCATTGTGTTTACACTCACCAACGTTTTGAGTTGACATATTGTAATTATTGCATTATCCTGATAGCTTTGCGAAACCACGCGATATGCTCATCTTCATGCGCCATCTTCTTTTGTCGCTATTGTTCGAGTGTTCGCTCAAACTATCCAAAGAAATATAGTAAATTTGTGATAAGATTCATCAGGAATGTGGCAGATAAGTATCTTGATTATAAACACGCTCACAATGTTTACAATAATCGCACATGCCGTTCGCGGTTAGCTGTATCTTACTATACCAACTAGGGTGGCAATTTGCGGAATTTGCAAAGAAAACATTGATTTGTGTATATTCTATTTTGTGTTTTGCAGGACATAATTAAGCCCGAATTAACGCCTAGCGGGCGAAATACAGGAACTGATGTTCGACGTCTTTATCGATACCAGGCCACCACATTTTTACCGCAGCAGCTGTTTGGTTCGGACGATCCCTTGATGGACTTCGGGTGCTAGTTGAAGTGTGGTCTGTCGAAGACTTGTTGGAAAAATGACGCGCGACCAGTGCTGTTAATTCTTGCTTGATGTTGAAGAAAGGGCTTTTTCGGTGGTCTACCGCCATCAGAGGCGTAGGAACGGATTTAAAGTTGGGGGCTGAAGTCGACAAGCAGGTAATCAGTTTTATGATCGGTAAAAAGATCAAAGATCGTGCCATAGAGATACAAATGAAACCTCTCACACCCCTAGACCACCCGCAAATGCTTCACGCTCTGTTTGGGAGTATCGCGTTTCCACACTCGTGAGTGTGCGACTGGCACATGCTACCGGCTTTGTTTCAACGTCTTGTGTTTGGGTTAATATATTACCGAGACCCACAGGCCACTCCACTCGTAACTGGGTTGGGGCATCTGGGTCATAATGAGCCATTATGGGTCGACACAAATTTTCTGCTGGAAATCTTTCCAATCGTTGGAAAGATTATATATCACTACTATTCCAATAAGCTTTCCAATCCCGTCAAAAACGCCCAGGTAACGTTCTCGAAGAGCTGTAGGAGATCTATTGGCATTGAACATTAAAGAATTGACTTGGGGCCCCACGTAAAACAACATATAAACAATTCAAGTAATCAAAAATAGAAAAGGTCCAAGTAATCAAAACATTGCCACTAGCACTCCTGAGACGGAATATATTGGAAGATGAAGAATAACTCCTTACTCTTCTGGCGACTGGCATGTAGTTCAATTAATGGTGCCAACCACACGGCGCCATCTACTTGATTTATCTATATTTACGAACATTTTCCGACGATTTGTCGATATGACGTTACTACATCAACTGAGTGCAGAATAGCCTCACCCGATCTTGTCGACATCACACGATAACTGGTCGAGTATGACGTATGAGGTCCAAGACAAGACCTCAAGATTTTGCCAACTTAGTGGCTACCGCTGACAGTCAGCGGTAGTCACAAAAATAAAGACCAGACAAAAACAGAAAGATCCTTTTGAGTCATCTCTTTTAGCCATCCCCATCTTTTTCAATATCGTTAATTATTGTGGATTTTCTCTAATTAATACTCTAATTTATACCATGAAAATTAAATACACATTTAATATAAATACTCTATTTTATACCATGAAAATTGTTCCGAGTTTATCCATTTTGGGTGCATGGTAAGATTTGCTTTATTTAACTAGATTATTTTTGTAGTTTAGCTTGGTACAATCACAGTGTAGCTTGGTACAATCTAGATATGGGCATGAGAACTAATTATACACAAGCGATTGCCGGTGACAACCGCTTGTGGGACAAACAGCGGTCATGCGCACATCCAGAGAGCGTGAAGCGGTATAGGGCCAGAGTGCTCATAGTGGGCGTTGCATTATCGCTAAAGGACACCTACACCAACTTCACAGAGTGCTCAACAACACCGAAGTGAAGGAGCGTAATATACTGTATATATATATATATATATATATATATATATATATATATATATATATATATATATATATATATATATATAAATATATATATATCGCATTTAAAATTATTCTGTTAGCCGTTTGATTCGATCAATAAAATCTACTATCTGCCTAATTGTGTTGAAAACAGCGAACAAATAAAATAGGCTACGCGTCATTGAGTTGTTGTTGGATTATCTCTGGTATTTTTAAAAGCGTTTGGTCAAAAACGAAAGTCGATGGAAGAATATATATATTAAATATTAATATATCAGCATTTCAATAATCACTAAACTTGTAATGACAACAGGAAAATGGGTATTTAAAATTCCGTAATTAATAGTGGCGCAAGTATACACGAAAGTTATCTCTAGAAATTGTCATTTGACTTGTCTAATCAAATTGATATTTGCATAATTTGAAAAGCATTG